>CM050326.1:87899295-88047208 GCA_027475135.1 Bactrocera correcta
CTGCTTCCCCCGACGGTTACTGCGTTGAATACTCTCAAAGCTGTAGCCTTTCGGACGACATATACTTGCCAGCTGTCTCTTACTTCGCTGAACTATATCAATGTCATCTTATATCTCGTACAGCTCATCGCTCCATCGACGGCCAATGCGCAAGAGACAATAAATCTTCCGCAAAACTTTTCTTTCGAACACTCCTAAGGCCGATTCATTAGATGTTGTCATCGTTCACGCTTCTGCATCATATAGCAGGACTGGGATGGTGAGTGATTTGTAGAATTTGGTCTTTGTTCGTGGAGAGAGGACTTTGTTTCTTAGTCGCCTACTCAGTCCGAAGTAACACCTGTTGGCAAGAGTTATTCTGTGTTGGATTTCGAGCTTGACATTGTTGTTGGTGTTAATACTTTCAAATATAGACGAAATTATCTACGACTTCAAAGTTATGACTGTCAACAGTTACGTCGGAGCCAAGTCGCGAATGCAAAGGCTGTTTGTTTGAGGGGAGGAGATATTTCGTCTTGCCCTCGTTCATTATCTGATCCATTTGCACTGATATCAATATCATCGGCGTACGCTTTTATAGAAGATTGTACCTTCTCTATTCAGCTCCAAATTGGGTTTTTTTCCAGCAGTAAAGTGAAGAAATCGCACGATAGGAAGTCGCCCTTTTCTGAATCCTCCCATTGGTTCCAACTGTTCGGAGAGGTCCTTTTCCCATCCTGACACAGCTTTTGGTATTGCTCAAGGTCAGGACAGCCGTATTAGTTTTTCGTGAATTAAATCTAAAAATTAAAAAATCTTGTTAAATCACAAGATATTCTCCTTACAATGGCGTGGTTAAAGTTAAGTTGAATTTTAGCCAAATTTCGGGCCTTTTTTTGGGCCCCCAAAATTCGTTTTTTGATCCAAAAACCCCTAGGTCAATTTTTAGGGAGAAATAATTATATTTAACAGGGAAAATTTTGTGATTATTTGATCATTCCGTTTTTTACAAACTCGAAAAATGCTGTTCTGAGAAAAACGCGTTCAAAAAAAAAAAACTGATTATACTTTCTTCAGTTTCAAAATTTAACATAATATAGCCAAACAAAACAATCTTAAAAAAATACAAATTTGGCCCCATAGTAGGCACACCGCCCGTAAATGCCAGTTTAATAGCACCGACTGGGTGTTTCAAATGGGGGCCGGGAAAAAAGAATACAAATTTGATAAAACGCTAAAAGATTGAGTGGAAAATTATAGTAAAAAACTGAATGAAATGAACAACAGGTTTCAAAATATTTTTCAAATTAAAAATAAAAATTATTTTCCAAACTAAAAAAAAAACTTGAACACATATGGGGTTTTTAAAAATATATATTAACTTAATTAAAAATAAAGTAGCCAAAAAAAAATTAGCCATTGATGTAGCCAAATAGAGATAATACCACCAGTAGACCCCTCTGTTGATGAATTCACTTACATATGCTTGGGACAAGAGAGGGCAGCGCTCAAATGTAGCGAGCAGAGAAGGGGCGAATCGAAGACGCCTGTTGTGTGCTTATTTTTAGCCAAGACAATATTTCTAGACAAAATGTACTGAGCGGGCGTGTAGGCATTTTTGTCTGTTGCAGTGCTTAGTGGCCGTTAATGGGCAGTGCATTTGTCTGCGAGATGTTCCGACAAATATTCGTGTTTATAGTGTTAATAATACTGATTTTATTAATTCAGTTTAATGTGTCATAAATTTCTGTGCACATTATCAAAATGTCGAAAAATTCGGCGCGTGATAAATATATTTTTAATTGTTTTGAATTTAAACCAAATTTGGGGTAAAAATTTTTTAGTGGGAGTTAAATAAATCTAATTTTAAAAGGGCTATTATTTCAAGTGTTTAAAAAATATTTAAATTTGAAATTATTAAAAAAATTTTTAAAAATGTTTTTTTTTTTTTTTTTTTTTTTTATTCAGAATTTATATTTTTTTTTCAAAAATTTTTAAAAAAAATTTTTTCAAAAATTTTTTAAAAAAAATTTTTTTAAAATTTTCAAAAACTATTTTTTTTTTTCAAAAAAAATTTTTAAAAAAACAATTTTTTTTTCAAAAAAATTTTTAAAAAATATTTTTTTAAAATTTTAAAAAAAATAATTTTTTTTTTGTTTTAAATCAATTTTTTTTTGGGAAAAAATATTTTTTAAATTTTTTGTATTTTCTTTTCATATCACTATTTTTCCACGAAAATTATCAAATCAGCGAAATGTAGCGCGAACGATTCGCTAATTTACTGCCACACGACGTTAATGGCGCCGCAAATCGTACGCAACCTTCCGCAGCAAAGCAAAAGCATTTAAGACAAAGCAATTCTAAGCACAATTAAGTGTTTAAAAAAATAAATATCTTTTATAAATATTTAAAAAAAATTATAATATGATTAGTTACTATCCGACAAAAGCATTCTCCGCGGCTAATGATGTCCGTGCCTTCTTTGGCCGCACAGTGGAGCCGTGTGCGGCGTTCCATGCGCCAACAACTTGCATGCTCTGGCAAGTCGCGCCTTTGCAGTTATTTATTGTTTCCTCCGCGCTCATTGTTTGTGAAGCAGATCCGAGTCAAAATAAATGCATTTGACGCTCGTAAAAAACACCACAATAATTCGGTTCATATTTGATTTGTTATTTCGGCAAATTTTTTTTGGTATTTTTTTTTTTTTTTTTTTTTTTTTTTTTTTTTTTATTTTTTATTTTTTCTGTATTTGTTCGGCTGTGTTGTTTCGTGTTTTTGTTTATTGGCTATTTATGATGTTTTCAAATCAAGTTTTTCAATGAGTGCAAGCGAACACAAACAAACCAAAAAATTGGAAAAAATATTAAGTGGAAACTAAAAGCGCGTGGGAATTAAAATTTTTGCTTGGCGATTTTTTATTTGAGGAGAAGAAATAATCGAAAATGTAGATGTATTGATCTATATATACACTTCTAACAGTTTTATTGTTAATTAATTTTGATACAGTGGACTCATAAATAAGATATAAATATTTCAAAATTTTGCAAGAACTTTTGTTTTCGTAGTACGCCTAGAAAATTAACAAAACCAAAGAGAAATATTGAAAACAATTTGAACACTTAATAGAGTATAGAAGTTTGCTACGATGCATGTGACATCCAAAAGAAAACGACAGAGACCCTATATGGTACATATGTATGTATATACATTATAAAGATTATCAAGCCTGTCTAGTTAAGCCTATTCGTTGGGCGGTGTATACGCGAACTAGTCTCCTAGTTTCCGCGATCTCAGCCCGAAATTTTTATATGTACTTTTCTCACCAAAAACATCATCGAAACCTTAGATATCTGACAACTATGACATATAGCATTCATACAATGTTGGATTAGGTTAGGTTGTAAGGTTGATCCAAAAGCGATAAATATCACTTGGACAGATTTTTGTATTTGTGTTACCTATAAATTCCTTGAAAATGAACCATCAGATCCTCATTGATCGACGAACCACAGATTTATTAACGCGGTTAACATCAATACCGTCAACTTGGTTCGTCAAAGAAGTGTCTACCGAAATATTTCAATCTCAGCCTGCAAAATTTACGAAATAGAGAAGGACGTGACAAGATGATTCCACTTCGCCTATCTTCATAAAGCCTTAGCAGAGTCCGGCAGCATCATGATATAAATGTGGCAATTTGTACTTGGCTAAGAGCCACTAGTTCGTATGACCTCTTGTGGTACACTCTGAGCCTGGAAGACCTCGCAGTTTCACAAGTTTAGTTGTTGACCGGCGCCTGCTAAGTTTACCCGAGGTCTAAGGGTCCAACGGGAAAACGCAAGCAGAGCTTGGAGACCCGAATCGGCCCCAGTTGGATGAAATCCTTATCCAACTCATCGATATACAGGGATTCCATTGTGACCTCTTAAAAGACGCTACACTGGTCTGGTAGTCTGAAACAAGAGTTTATGGAGAGCTCCTAACAGAACTCTCGCCCTTAACTTCGACACATCCGTGAAAAAGCTCACTATATCCCTTCTCCGACGGCCTCACCTCGCCCAAAAATGCCTCGCAGTTGTGGGAGTCGAAAAGGAAACTTTAGGAGAAGGTTCTGCGGTGTAGTGATCCAGGATGGAAGGAATGCAATCAAAACGGTGAAAATTTTCAGTGTGTCCCTGCCCGGCGCCTCTCATACATCCATCTTTCCTAAGTCTAATAGCAGACTTCGGCGCCAAGCACCTACCACCTATGTCTAAAGGTGCAACGTTAGAAACGCATTGGTTGCCATTGTTGAGGTAGTCCTTAGTGCACCACAGATGCCGACGTGGGTCGCTCTTTGAACACGCACCAGCTGCTTAGCTAGTGTAATTTTTCCAAGCACCCTCCATCAAACAGCGACCACATAAATTATTATTGGTTTAACTATGGTTTCATAGAAATTTCTCACTTTTGGTGTGAAGCCTCACTTTTTCCCATTTGTTTCTCCACAAATGTATAAAGCGGCAGATATCCTCCTTACTCCTCATTGTTTGGCTTCCCTGAGAGCTTCCTATCAAGGATAAGCACCAAGTTCTTCAGCCTTTCCACCGGTTGGAGACTAGAGCTTTCCAACGAGGGTAGAGTAACATCAAGGATTTGCTATCTTATTGTAAAAAAAACTAGATTTTTTATTTGGATTTATGTCTAGCCATTACTCTCGGTCACGCTGTTTCGCCTCGTCGACTTCTCTACATTATTTTGTTTTATGTTGTTTTTATTATAAATTATCTTGGTGTTTGCTTTCTTAAAAGTACTTGAGCAATTGCCCAACTCAAGCGTAACCACGTTACTTGCCTAAGTAGCGTACTTCTTAGTACATATGTATGTATTTCAAAAAAGCTCGATCCGAATTTGGCGAAATTGAAATCCGGTTTCGCGCATGCGCTCACTGACGAACGCTCACCTGTCATGCTTTGGCGTGTACTTCACTTGTAGGGTGTATTTGCTTCTTGATCAGTCATATCATATATACCGATCTGCCTGCCAATGCCCACTTACCATCACTTAGCCTTTAGCTGTCTTGAACGCTTTCAGTGAGGCGTAAATTCAGCTATTCGACTGAGCTATATTTGGCAATGCGAATACGCGCTTGAGCTACCAAGTGATAGCCATGAACAAGTCATTGGCATGCGAGCCCCCAACCGCGGTTTGTAGGCAGTTGGTGGCGGCCCGAAAGAATTCACCAAACATAAATTTGCATAACTTAATTTGGTCACATTTAATGGCGATGGTTGCCGGCTTCAACCAAACGTTCGTTGACTCTTTAATTAAGTAGCTTCGCAGAGTTATTGAGTAATCGCTTTTGACACTTGCATTTGTTTCTTGTCAGCAGTTATTCAGCGTTCATTCGCGAGCAAAACAAGTTGGTGACACAGTCAACGCGAGGGGGCAATTTTGTTGCTGTATCTTCTGAAACTTAAGTTTGTTATTAAGTTGACCACCTTTCACTTTTCGGCAATGTCACGTTTTAGCAAAATTTTCGTTAATTCTTCACTTTTGATTTTTAAACCTTTTTTGTCGAATATTTTTTTAAGCGTTTTTTGGCTTTAAATTCGTCGATTAGACTAATTCGCAACTGCAGTGAGCATTGGTTTGCGGCATGCGAAAAATTCGAAAATAAATTTGCAGCAGTTTCCGATAGTGCTCTATAAATTTGTAATGAAATAAATTGAATTTCGGTAATCAGCTTTCGAAGGGATCGTTGGGTGACAAATGAGCTCACGCTGCATGCCTTCGCTTTTCACGGCAAGCGTAGATAGTTTTTGATTTTTTATTTTCATTCTGCGATAAATTGCTCACATGCTTGGCATTTTGCATCTGGTCTTGCTGATTGAGTGCTTGCCACAGTGGCTATGTGCCACATCTGCAATTCTTTTTACTTTAAGTGCTATTTTTATATATACTATGTAGCATATAGGGTTGTCCGGAAAGTAGTAGGAATGAGTCGATTTAAAAAAAAATTATTGAATCAATCGTTCCAATTATTTAAAAACTTTCAAATTAGCTCCTTCTGTGTCGATGCAACGCGATTTTTAAGCATTGAAGGCGTCACGGAAGGCATTCTCCGGAATAGCCTTGAGAGCCGAGATGCATGCTGCTGTTGGCTGTCGTCTCAAAATGCTTGCTTTTCAACGGCCTTTTCAGGCAAGGAAGCAAGAAGTAGTCTGCCACTGCGGCTGCGAAAGTGTTTGGATGCCGGCCTTGATTAGTTAGCTGTTCACAAGAAAGGCGGTGTTAGCCAGGGCATTGTCGTTACACAACTTCCAATCGGCCCTTCGTTTCAGTCTTTTGAGGACTTTCAAGTAAAACTTGGCGTTTGTTCGGGAGGAAAATTCTTAGTGGAGTCCTATTGTCAGTGTTCGTCGAAGTCGCAGGTCTCCCAGCACGGTCTTCATCAGCGACCTCTTTCCGACCCTTCAAAAAGGCCTGGTGCCACCGAAACACACGACTTCTTGCGTTTAAATTGGTTCAGAGCTTCGTTAAGACTGCTTCCTCTCTTCACTGCTAAGGTTTTAGATGCCATCATCCAAACTAATAACTCATTATCATCGCAGTGTTTTTTATATTCTGTACACCATATAAAATTGTCTCCACAATTTTTGTTTATTTTTTTTCCAAAAGTTAAGGATCAGATTGTTATTTGAAATCTTGTATAAGTTGGCTAGATTCCATAACATCTGGATCAAAACGAATTCGCTCATATTTCCTGTATTATAGCATATCGCGATTTTCTCTCACTCGCATTTCAGTCACTTCCATTTTTGACTCACCGAATTGTGTCTTTATTCTCCACTCTTACCAATCGTAACATAGTCTTATCAACATTGTTCTCTACTTCTATTCAAGTTCCACATTTTTAAAACAATGTGGATCTAGTTTTAAGAGTTGGTGACATTTAAATAGATTAACGGAGATATTTAAGGTGACCTATATTTATTTTCTCAGTCTGAAAACTGCATATCCCATTTCTAGGATTCTATTCGGGTTTCAGCGAGTTACTTGTCAAATTCCGTGAAAGTTCCTCATAAGGTGACGAAGCTTCGTTCCTGCCTCAAAACATGAGAACGTTTTGAAATATCAAGTTCTCTTTCTCTAGATGTTTGTTGAATAAAAACCCACCTTCTCCACCATTCAATCCAACATATTTTCGGGAGATTACTTACTGCCTCGGTAAATTGTTACATTTCTTATTGTGCCGCAAGTCTCTTTCAAGAGATTTGATATCCTATTATTAATAAAGCAGACTTACCAAATCGTATTATCTTCGTTATTGCGCTGGGAAAAATAATTCCCCACAGTAGTTTCGCACACCTTACTCGGCTTTTCGTAAGTTGGCTGTTTCACTTTCCAAGCACGATTACATGCGAAACAAAAACAACGGGGAGAGCGTGTTTTACTGTGCCGTGAGAAAATGTAAAAATTAAAAATTAATGATCTCTGCGATTAAGGGAATGTATGCGCTAAGTCAATGGCTATCAATACGCCGGACTGGTGGGCAGTACTTCGTCTTGCACCACAAGCGTCACTTACTCACATTCTGACGCGTAACGCTGATAATGCACATATACGTAAGTAAAAGTATGTGATTATTCACTTACATAACAGCAGATATAGCGTACAACAATAAAAAGTGCTTTTACGGTTACTTATTTGGTTTAACGTAAACTATTTCCCGAGAGTTTTGGTTTTCTTACCGGAAATGTGCGATGCTGCGTATTTGGATTTGTAGACACATAAGGATTGTAGGTTTGTGGCATAAACTATTTGTGTGTCTGTAACACTTACATATATTTTAGGGTTTTTTACGAACACAAACAGATTTAACTGGAGCTGTATAATTACAGACTCTCCTATATGAAGGAAAATACTTTTACGACGTCTCAACCAAGTCTACAATAAACGCTCCATTTATCTGAAAAAATAAATAAAATTAAAAATCTTTCCGGTTCGTTGACTCAGCCATCGAATAATATCAAAATTTGACCAACTGGTTTCCTTTCTTTCAACTTTAATCTGAAACTTTTTCCCTACAGGGTACCCTTTCTTTCACTTCTGTATTCAATTACACCTGCCGGACACCGCACACATACTAAAACCGGAATACTTGAGCACGTACGAATAATTTAAACCATTAGCGTTCGTATTCCTTCGAGGCTACCCGAAATTTGCTTTGTTGCTTGCAGCATGAAAAATATCGGAAAATTACAATTTATCGCCACTAAATTATTCACGTATGGCCAGCTGAACTTTTTCGCCTGCACAATCAGGAAATGTGTGCAACAATTTACACTATTTACTGTTAAATTTTGGAAAATAAAAATCAATCAGCCTTAATCGTAAATTTGCAAGTATTCTCAAGGTCGGCGTCTATAAGCAATAGAAAATAGGTGGGTAGTCTTAAAAAGTTCTCGAAAGCTTTTGAAAAGCTCTTGTTTGTCTGAATAGCCTCAGCTGTAGTCTATTGGGAATGTGTCCAGTAAATATGCCTGTTCGAAATATTGAAATATTTTGCTTTGGAAATTTTCTACGTTGATTTTGGGTAGATGATACCTAATTTTTTTTTTTATTATAACACACTTTTCTTCTTCTGTATTGGCATAGATACCGCGTAGACGGTTATAGCAACGCACCAGTCTTTCTTTCTTTTCGCTCCTTCTCCACCTGGTCTCTCTAAGGGAGAGGAGGTGTTCCTCTTTCTTTGCTTCCCCTGACGGGTACTATGTCGAATACTCTCAGAGCTGGAGTGTTTTCAGCCATTCAGACGACATGACCTTGCCATCGTAGCCGCTGTCTCTTTAATTCGTTGAACTATGTCGTCTTATATCTCGTACTGTGCGGTATTCGCCATTGCCAACGGGCAAAGGACCGTAAATTTTCCGCAGAACATTTTTCTCGACTTTTCGAGCATTATCCCTGCCGGCCAGCTTGTCAAGCTCTACGTACACATTTCGGCCTCTCTTTCAACTCTCGGATAGATACCGTACGTGATGTGGTCGATTGTAACGTTGCGAGGTAGGTAGTCTGTTTTCTCTCCACTGCGACACGGCACACCTCATCGTACCACTTTCGCCTCTTCCAAAATTCAATGGTTTTATTTGTAGCTTTACGTAAGGAGCTTGAAACGCCGTCCCACAGATCTCTTATACCGAGTTGGTGATAAGTGCTCTCAGAGAGCAGGAGTGCAAGTCGAAGAGAAAATCGTTCAGCAGTCTGTTGTGTTGTTGCAGGATCTCGACGTCGAATTTTCCTTGTCTTTTTTGACGTGCGTGTGTTGATTTATCCTGATATCTCATCTAAAAGTGAAAATTTAGGTTTTTTTTACTCTCGGGACATAGTTTTATCCAAACACTTTTCCCTTATGTTATGCGTAATTTATTCCGTGATATTGAGTTTTTCTATATTTCGCTGCCTATTTATTTTTTCTTCAAAAACCTCCGCTCCTTCTTGCCAGTTCCGCTTTCACTGTCATCATTTTTTGTGGCTCATCAATTTCAATTTTCATATCATCGCCAGCGTTGCTCTGTGGCTAACTCTCGACGGAGCGTTCTGCGTTAACCATTCTTCTCCCCGTATAAGCTTATTACCATACGCCACACATAAACGCTTACACATACATATATTTACACTTCGCTCTGCTTTCCCTGCTCAATCGCTGCGGTTCCCTTGTGTTCACGAATCGATTATGAATTATTTGATTTACAACAATGACTTATGAGACCCTCCGCTGATGATATACTCGCCATTGCGAAAATATTTAAACGCAAGACATCCTCGTCATACTTTGCGTACGTTATGAAGCTGCGGCAATTTGTTTTTTAGCTTTCTGTTTGCCAAAAGTCAGCGCAAGTCACCGTGATGTCACTGGCCAACATTCTGGGGCATACTCGTACATACAGACATATTTACGTACTTGGTGGTAGAGCCTTTGTGTACTTTGCGTTTGAGTTGGCTTTGTCGAGCATAGAAAAATGATAAATTGTTTTTCATATTCGTGCTGTGGTTTTCCAATTTTCATAAATGGCTTTTATTTAATTTTTAGATTTTTTCCCGCTATTCCAAAGGCGGAAGTGGCAAAGGAAATTTATCTCTAGCAGACATTTTTAAAGAAAGATATTTTGCATATATTGACTTGTAACATAAATTATGCAGTCAAATAATGCGAAATTAATAATGCACAGTTATGAAAAGTTGATTTATTTCTGCGAGGCAACAATGCGAATCCCTTGCTTGAATAAATCATACCCTTATGGATGTTATAAGGGTTAACAGATTATCAATTTGTTCTAAAGATGAAATATGCTGTATGTGTCCATATGGAAGGAATTTAGTGTGGCGGTTAATATATATTTTATATTAATATATTAATAGATATAAAGAAAACAAAATATGTAAGGCCTGTTTTCGCAATGTCTAGTTAGCAACCAGTTAAGTTCAGGTTAGCAATCAGTTAAGTTTTGGTTATCAACCAGTTAAGGTCTGGTTAGCAACCAGTTGTTGTTAAGTTGTGGTTATCAACCAGTTAAGTTCAGGTTAGCCACCAGTTAAGTCCTGGTTATTTACCGAAAGAAGAATCCTTGGTTAACCAGAACTTAACTGGTAGTTTGCTGCTAACCAAACATGTAGAAAAAGCCCCTAATTATATCTAACACTTGTCATCTAAACTTGTCTTTCAAGGTCAGCGCCTTCTTTCCAGTTTCTCAAAACTTTAATAAAATTAAATTCTGCTGTAAATTTTCTCATACATCTTTTTATGTTATTTTTTTTTTTATTTTCATGTTTTATTTTCATGTTTTATATTATTATTTTAATTATTTTCAATTTATTTTTAATATATCATACTTTATTCTTTTTTCTAATCAATGCCGTTTCTCTTTTCAGGTAAGTGTTTTTATCGAGGAGAAAGAAAACGTAAGTGTCACAATTTTCCATAGTCGAATCTTAAGCAATAAAATCGTCCTATATTTAGTTCACATATCCAATAATTTTTTACTTTTTAAATTAAGCGTATGATATTAAGCAAGTCAACCATCACCTTAACCTTTTTGAAGGTTTCTCAGGTTCCTATGGCAAGTCTGGTAAAGCTGAGCATAACCACGCACTTTTCAAATATTCTATTCCAGGAAAACGATTACGACTACTGCGGCTATTTAAGTAACTTATGTGCACAATTTGTGACCCTTAGTGCCTCTATATGAATGACCTTAGTGAGCCAACTAGTGAATTTGAAGAAGAAACATGGCTTGATACCCAGTAGGAAAGATTTTTGTGTCTGCGAAAATGTAATTTTACTTTTCCGGTAACTGCGACAAGTAATTTTCACAGGCTTCTCTTGGAACCAACTTTACTCCTTTAAGGAAGTTCTGCATTGACCGAAGGCGCAAGGTCAGTCCTATTTGGTGGATGCGTCAGAACGTCCCAGCTAAACTCTTCCAGTGTTTGCCGAGTCATCAAAAATGTGTGTGGTCTAGCGTTGTCCTAATGGAAGACGAAGCCCTTTCCGTTGATTAGTGTTAGTTCAACCTCATCAGTTGTTGATAGTAAAATGTAGAATCAATCGTTCAACCAGGCTGGAGCATGATCCCTTTCCAAAGCCACCAAACACACAGCATAACCTTTCGAGGCGTCAATCCTGGCTTTGTGACCTTTTGTTGAGCTTCACCTCGCTTGGACCATGATCTTTTTCTCACATTATTCTCGTATTTGATCCACTTTTCGTCTCCTGTTACCATGCGCTTCAGAAATGGTTCGACTTCGTTTCATTTCTTCGAAGAATCGCAGATGTTAATTCGGTCCATTAAATTTTCCACAGACAATTCATGTGGTATCCAAACATCGAGCTTCCTTTTTGTAGCTAGTCTTTTTTAAATGCTTTCTTACCTGTAGTATGTCTCATAGGCATAATTGAGTCGCAGTTGTCTCTCTTATTCTTGACTGTAGGTTTGAGGCTGTCTTGCCGTTGACTTTGAGCAGCTTTTGAAACAAATGTTTGATTCAAAATTTTCCTCTTCATTTAAATTTTTCGTTACTTCACTACATATACAATCGTTCGAAAATAACTGAGTCCCTCAGATCATTGAACCATGCTTGTCTAAATTCTTTGTAATCCTTTTAGAATTTGCTTCTCACAAAAAATATGCAACCAATATTTTGTATGACATACTCTTCTCGAAATATCTCAGCTATTTCAGTTGGAATATCAGCTGTAGCTTTACTATATATTAAATACGATTTCCCCAATAGAACGTAAATAAAAATAAAGTCTTCGTTCATAGTTTTCCTGCCGGGTATACGCATTGCCTTAAAGAGCCTTTAAGATTGAATGACACAATGACCTTTTTGGTTGTAACACTTGCAACATTTCATGACAATCAACAATGACTTTGCAGAATACACTAACCCACACATGAGCAACAATTACACTTGTAGTGGCAAAGCCACAACTGATTCGTCGAAGACTGCTAACAAGCTTGATGCTCTCTGTTTTATGGACATACATATGTATGTGCGTACGAATGTGACTGCTTGAGATATTTTATTGGATTAATCGGCTGCTAATAGTTTACTGAGTAAAACTACTACTGACGATATTGCTGCCGTTATAGTTGTTGCTGTGCGAGTGGTGGGTGTGGTGGAGGTGGTTGCATTGTGCCTTCTACCAGTGGCGCTTTTGGCGGCCTTTGGCTGCCGTTTTGGGTGTCGATACTGCAATTCATTGGCTTAATGCGTCACTGAGCACACACACACCCGGCCACACATCCACAGATATACTTACTTACAAACAAATGTATGCATAAGTATGTGCAGAGCCTTGCGTTTGTGTGCTCGCTGTGGGCGATTGATTAATCGCTTCTCTATCGTTGAGCAATTAAGCACTTTCTCAATGTCATCAATATCGAATAGCCTTTCAATGTCAGTCACACAGCCCAAGAACGAATGTTGCTAGTCGCACGAACACTCAAACATACAGACACATATATACTTGTGCTTCTTCATTTGGCCTCACAATCACAGATCGATTCATTCGTTTCTTAGCAGACTTATGCTCTATCAACTCACAATTGAATGTCCAACAAAGCGTGCAAGTGTGCAACGACAAAAATCATGTTCAAAGGGTATTCTTCTCTGTATTTTTTATATACATATATTTCCTTTGTATGTAGGTTCATGAGTAAGAAGTGGGGACTAAAGACACTTTAATGTGGAAAGGAATTGTTGAAGTTGAAAAATAAGATTAAATTAAATTTGGAAAAATCATTTAAGATTCGACTCGTAGATAGATGACGGATAAAGCAAGCAAGCAAAGGCTGAAATTACTATTCTTATAATAGCTCCATTGTCAGTAGAAAGTCGGTATTCTTTAAACAATAATGTGTACCTTTTGGGTGTCAGTTTCACTGAGAAGATATGCTCTCGTTGCAAGACATGGGTTTAGAATATTTTGTTGCCAAATATATATTGTTGTACTTGCTTTGTCTGAGCATTGTACCCTCAAATGATTCGGCACTGAATTCGTATGGTCTGGAGGGAACTATGTCTCTTTACCTCCACGGGTTTACATAGAAATTCTGAAACAACCATTCGAACCTATGATTTTATTTTGTCTATACTACACGTGCTCTGTCTTAAAAAAAAAAAAACAAAAAAACAACGCAAACCCCATGGGGGCTCGAAACCCTCAAACATTCTATTCCTAGGAACAAACTAATCCATTCATTCAATTCATTGATATAAAATATCCTCAAAATTAGAATCCCCAAATTACAGAAAGTAGTTCGACTATGGACACCCCGGTTGTGGACCGACCAGCATTATTTTTTGGAGGCCCGGCCGAAGGTCGGCCATGGAGAAAGAAGTTCGACAAATAATATATTACTCATTAAATAATGTATAACACATATGTATGTCATATGACCACTTCGATATTGGTGCAGAAGTATATAGAATGGCCGAACAGTGTACCAGATCGTATCCAAGTGCACCTTATCTGGGTGCTCGGTCACAAAGGTATAACCGGGAATGAACTGACTGATAAGCTCGCCCGCCCTGCAGCATCCACCAACACGGTAGGACCCGAACCTTTCATTGCGGTTGGCCCCTATACCATAAAGGAGCTGCTCCGCAAGGATGAGGAGTGGGCAGGGAGGGGTATTGGCAACAACTTCAAAGCATGCGCCATGCCAAGTTTCTAATGGGTAGTTGAAAAGGTTTAAATGTAAAGGACAAACTCAGACTATTTGTCTTTGTTATCTGCACTGGGCATTAAAATGGTCAAAAAGCACGAATGTAACATGGGACTAGCCCCTTGTGCGAATACCCGGTCTGAGCCTGAAACCCCAGAACATCTGGTAATTGACAGCACATCAGTCTATATGCGCAGGATAAAGGCCCTTGGATCCATGTATTATATGTATAGGAATCACACCTCCTTAATTTCATCCGGCAGTATATTGGAATTTATCAATTTGCTAGGGCTAAGTGAGTCGTTGTGACTTAAGAGAGGGTTCAATAGACCTTAGGTCGCGAAGCAATCCTTATTTATTTGACTAATTGAATCTAATATCGCATATGTATGAAGAAAGTGGAGATTTTGGACTCGGACATTCCAAGCCTAATATTTTAGATTTATCAGATAAGAACCTATAAAAGATATCATCCACTATCGTCGATTTTTAAAGTCTGCATGGGTATCAGAATTGCTCTCTTGAGTTCAAACATTGGAAAACAGAAAATTTACGATCTTCAACAATGTATAAAAAGGAGAGTGTGTTTCAAAGAAGAAATATCAGAGGCTCGAAAGATAGATCATTACGAAGATGAAATCCCAAAGACTCGAAGGATATAGCACAACAAAGAACAAATCACGGGCTAAAAGCACTGAATGCAATATTGATTATTTGATGCTCATTTTTCGCTCTGAAACGAGAGAGCATGCCCTCGGCTTGATTGTCTCTTAATGATATGCCATTTTTGCAGCGCCTCTGTTATTGCTAATAACTCTATGTGTCAACAACTAGTCCAACCGTTTGCCAACTATGTGCAATGCATCCCCCAGTACTTGGGCAAACTGTGTTGCAAGCGCTGAGCGCTCACCGATGCTATCGTCGACACTTATTAGAAATTATAAAGTGATGTTCTCGCTAAATTAGCGCGCAATTGCCTGTTGAGAACGGTATATTACGTCTACCACGCCCTAAAATCCGCGCCTGCATGTAAACTGATGGCGCTGCCGAAGGGAATAGCGGTGATTTGGCACGGTGTCACACGCTTGAGCGCTGTCGTTTAGAGATTTGAGTGTGGAGAAAGGCGTACAAGTGTTGTCGCTTGTAGAGAAGACACTGTTTACTTGCGTATTTATAAATTATTAATAAAAGCTATTAATGAGTTTCGCAGTGAGTTTTCTTTATACTTAAAAAAGTAGTACAAATTATCTTTGCAAGCCTGTATTGAAACCAAAAATCATTCAAATAGAATCGCCTGACACAGAGATGGCGTGAATGGGATCAGCTTGTAGCTCGCCATGCGCTAATAAACATGGAAAACTTAAATTTTATATTTAAAATCGCAAAAATCGACACTAAATTATTTTTCACTATTCGTTTTTGCTACGCTTTCTGCAGACTGTGCACTGCTTCGAAATCGAAAATAATAAATAAATGTTGTTTGTCATTCATTTCGTCAATTTATGGCCGCAGCCGCGCAGTCAACCGCCAATACGTTAATGGCGGGCTCATTTTTCATACCAAGGAGGCAACAAACACACACCATAAATTAAGTTTCGCCTGCAAAAACAAAAATAAACAAAAATAAAAATTATAAAAAAATTCGGAAAAAAAGATCCGAAAAAAAATTATTTCCGACATAGTTACTCAATTCTGCGGCGCGTCAAGTATGGCTGCCAAGCGGCAAGCAGGCATGCCGCTAAACGGTTTATGAAGATGGAGGGCGCGTGAAAACTTATGTGCGCCGTGAGTGCCGTAGAAATGTGTAAAACGCAAGCAAAATGCCAAACGCAACTCTTCAATCATTTCGATCAAAAACCTAAGCAGCGCGTAGCGTTCTGCGGGCGCACAGCATGACGTTGTGGCGCTGATGCACCGCTGCCACGCTTGCACGCTGCAACTGCCGCATGACCGACAACCGACAGGCAACAACCAACAGCCAACCATGAAGCATTGCTAAATTATTTAATTTACCGCAAGAAAACTATAAATTAAGGTCGCAGGGGAGGCAGCCGCTGTGAGATGGCGCGGCGTGGCTGCTGTTTTGCGCTACTTTAGCCGCTGTGTGGCACGAGTGAGTGGCTTGTTGGTTAGTAGTAGCATATGGCAGCGTGCTTGTTGCCAAAACGTTGACGTTGCAAAGCAGCGTTAAAACATAATTTTTATTATGAAGTGATTGTTTTAATGATGTGCCACGCCACGTCTCTAATGATTTGCTATTTTATCTAACATGGACGCACAGTGGGCTGTTTCGCGGGGTTGGCGGGTCTAATAATATTGGAGACTTACGTATGATATATTTTTTGGGCTTGCATTATGTGTAATTAGAAATCATTGCTGCAATAATAAACCTTCTTCCTCCTCCTCTCCAATTGGCCTTTCCAATGCAGTAGTTCTTCCTATTCCTGTTTCCCCCGTCGGTCTTGCGTCGAATGCTTTTAGAGCTGGAGTGTTTTCGTTGATTCGGACAACATTACCAACCAGCATTGCCGTTGTTTTTTAAATCGCTGAACTATGCCAATGTCGTTGTATATCTCGTAGAGCTCATCGTTCCATCGACTGCGGTATTCGCCTTTTCCAATGCGAAAGGACCATAAATCTTCCAAAGAATCTTTCTATCAAAAATTCGTAACGTCGACTTATCAGATGTTGTCATCGTCAATGCCTCTACAGCATATAGCAGGACGAAAATAAGGAGTGACTTACAGAGTTTGGTTTTTGTTCGTCGAGAGAGGACTTTACTTCTCAATTGCCTACTCAGCCGAAGTAGTAGTAGTTTCATGCTGTCAAAATCAGCTTTAAAATGCCGAAGAGGTGGTGTGTGTCGATCCTCTTCTCACTGGTCTTTTCCAAGACTTGGCGTATGGTGAATATGTGGTCGGTTGTTGATATTCCATGTCTAAGGCCCCACTTATAAGGTCCAACCAATTTATTATTATGACGGTGGACTTTAATTTTTTACACAATACGCTCTATGGAAGCTTATATGCGATGTTGAGGGGGCTTATCCTGGCAGTTGGCGTAGATTGTCAGGTCTCCCTTTTTGTGGATTAGGACTTAAATTTCAATCGTTAGCTTTCGTCCGATCATATTCTACAAAGAAGCTGATGCATGCTCCATGTCAGATATTATTCGCCACCGTATTTGAATAGCTTGGCTGACATCCATAGGCCCCCGCCGGCTTGTTGTTCTTCAGTCGGTTAATTGCTATTCGAACTTCTTTATGGTCGGGTATGGAACGTTTACTCTATCGTCATCGATTGGGAATCGGAATCGCCGTCTCCTGGTGTTATGCTTTCACTGCCATTCACCAGGCTGGAGAAGCCAATATATATTTCCTCTCGTTTTTGTTATACTATTTTCTTTCCAACCGGTTTATTCTCACTATTATTTACCATTTTCAAGGACATCAGAGCTGGTCTGTATACTAAATTCTTATGTATGTACTACATATATGTAATAGATATTATAAAATATTGGAAATTATGAAATTATTATTTTATTAACGATTTCGTCACTTTTGCCACACTGTGCACCGCCTTCTGTATAAAATTAGCTGCGGCGCAGTGAGCGCATCACCTCAACTTGAATGTAGCGTTATGCTACGCCATCGTAAATTCTACACCCGTATGCAACATACATCATTCCGGCTAAATATTTGGCCACGATGGCGGGCGTAATTATTTTTCGGCTTGTTGCAGCTTTCATTCAAATGCCGCCGGGCAAGTCGAAATGCTGGGGCTGTGGCGTCCAATTTTGTCGAATGTGTAATGTAATATACAAATATATCCGCATTTATATGTATGCATGTGTGGGTGTGAGGCCCGAAACACGCGCGCCTCAACGCACTGGACCCGGTCCAGCTGCCCCAGCTGCAGCGCACCCAGTGCAACAGCCGCGCAGGCGACGGCCATTGGAGTCAATTTACAACGTCCGCCTCTGTAATTTGCGCGTCGCCGACTTTGTTGCTGCTGTTGTTGTTTAGAATGTACAATTTCATTGGTACACGCTTTATTTGCAATTTATTTATATTTAAATATGCTTTTCTCAGTCACAGCTTGTTGTTGTTGTTGGTCTTGAGTGTTTGAGTGTTTTGTTGAATGTGCGAAAAGTGTTGCAATAAATTTATATTATTTTGAGAAAAATTTCTAAAGTAGTTAATTTCATTGTTGCTGCTGTGCGCGACGCCCCCACTTCGTCGGCCGTCGTCTTTTTCGCCTCACGTCGTCTTCGTTGTTCGCCTTTCATTTGCTTTTCTTGTGCCTTATTCGTTAAGTGTGTTTATTAATTTATGTTAAATACACTTTTGTTAGCTTAATGTTGTTTATTATTTTTAAATGCAACCGAAGCCTCGAGACTGTGGCGATGCCGGCGCGCTGCTGTGGCAGTTGAAGTGTCGCCGAGATGTTTTGCTTGTGTCGCGAATTGCGATTTCAATTATTTTCGTTTCAAATGCGCACTCGATTAAATGTTCTAACGGTATGTTAACAGAATTTATGGCCATCTGAATTTCTCCTCATACACTTTAATAGCGCACGTGATTTATGACCACCATTCAATTCAAGACAAAATGTAGAATTTTGTAAACTATTTTCGCTATCATACACCTGCGCCAGATCTGTGGAATATTTTGTTCCTCATTTGTGTTATTTTTGTTATTTTTGCTGTTTTGTATTTTTAGCTGTAATTTAGCTGAATATTAAATCTGCATTTTAATCCAATTTGATGGAGTTAGTATGACATGACTATTAGGACTTATAAATTGTATATATTAAACCTAATTTTTCTTAGTTAGTACTAACTATTGAGTCTTATGACAGGTGTGAGGTCCCTTCAAGAAAAAATTCTTTTTGTACTTAGATAATTTTCTTCATCATATACATAAACATTCAAAATATCTCAGTTCTCAGATCTTTCATTTAATTACTTTAAAGCCAGTAAATGCGCCTACTATAATTTTTTATAGTTAATCTACAAATATTATAGCAACATTGTGAGGTAGGCTGACTGCTTTCTCGCCACTGCGACACGAGAGCTCTCATCGTAACAGCTGTTCTTTCGACCCTTACGAAAACCAATGGTTTCGCTTGCAGTTGTTCGTAAGGGGCTTGAAATGCCGTCCAGCAGTTACTTATACCGAGTTGCTAATGAGTGCACTCAGAGAGCAGAAGTGCAAGTTGAGCACCGTTTCGCAGTTGGTTGTGATAGTAGCTTCTCGACGTCCCATCTTCCTTATGTTTGTTGACGATTGTTGATCAGTGTTATGTAGAAAAATTTGCTCTAATGCGGTTTGTGGCTAGACACTCATTCACCCGGAGTGAATGCCAGGACTTAACGACTGAGTCTCCCACCACGAATTTCTGGACCTCTCTTTGGTCGCTGTAGTAAATGTCACAAGGACCTACTTGTCTCTGTCTTTGTCCCGTCCATCGCATTTCTGAGACGGCGGTCTTTACGTGGACATCAACTAGCTTGGTATTGGCACCTTTCCAATTTAGCGACCGGACATTCCAGGTATATGCCCTTAAATCGTAGTCCTTATTACGTTTACTGCGGTCGTCATCAAAAGTGGGGTCTTACCTCCGAAGGCTGTTGTTTTTTTCATTGGAGTGGTTTCTACGTGACGCACCTCTGGTGAAAACACGTTGCAGTTAGACTTCAGCAAACCCTTAAACCGAATATGTCGGAGTGGCTCCGCTGAAGCTTTCTCTCTTTTAGCCGTGACCCAAAGGTTCCACAAGGATTAGCTCCTCATCTTACACAAGGGTTACTCACGTTTCCAGGGTGCGCGGCGAGGACGCAAGAGTAGAAATTGGGTATGGAAGTCTCACAACTGTAAATGCTTACCCAGAAGCATAACTATAGTCCATTTTTAGATTAGTATGAATAATAACAATTAAGTTGGCCTAAAAGAAATCAGATAATAGAAATTGATTAAAGCAATAATAAAGGAATTATAACGTTAGGGTCCAGTCCAGGGTTTCTTACTGGACATGATCCAAAAATCATTTATACGGTACGGCTAAACATCTTCTATGACGAAGATTGTAAAAGTTTTATGGAGGGAGGTGAGGTGGAAACATTCAGGAGCTTTCGTCAACATTGTCCGGCGTTTGCAAGATTGAGGTTGGAACAACTCGGCATTTTTATATGCGGCGAACCAGGAGCCATGGCCAAAACTGGAATCAGCCACCTTAAACAGTTTGTGAGAGATTCAATCGATAGCTCTATTAAACTATTTTGAACTCGAAAGTAGAGAGTCAGTTCTATTATTGATCCCTGAAGAGTGTGATATGGAAATAGATAATAACTGGTACAGCCTCAGTGCCAATCTAAGCAAAAAGTCCAGTCAAAAATTAATATTGTAGAGGATTCTGGGATTGTTGTGTTGAAAAGGTTTTATATTTTTTAATCAATTAGGTTTCTTTAAGACTAACCCATTTACCGGTTCGTCGTGTAAACACGGCAGAGTACAAACTTTGTTCATATAATCTATTCTCTGAACTTCATTTTAGTCTAAAAGAACTGCAAAGAAGGTGCATTAAGTATTCTATAACGCGTCTGGCAAATACACAAACCAAAACAGATAAATTGCATGTAAATATTATGCCATTAACGCGATTTCGTTCATTTTATTTGTTCTAAAAACATTGCCGCCAATAAACTGTTCATAAAATATACGACGCCACCGCAAGCACGTCGCCGACACGTCATTTTCTCCATGCGCCGGCGAGTTAAGGCGAAAACAAGAATCAAAAAGAGATATTCAAGCAATGTCAACACACTCATTTGAGCTTTACTAATTGCTATAATTAAATAAAGATGACTTTATTGCTAGAAAATGTGCGACGTGTTGGTGCAACAAAAGCAAAACCAACAGAAACACAACCGTCGCCGCCGATGCCGCCGACGCCACTCTCAACACGCTCAAGAGCGCAGCGAGGCGCTAATGTGGAACCGTTTTGATGTGGTGATCGTCGAGCGCATACGCTGAAGATCACCAAACCGCAATTTGATGTGCATACATAAGCACACACTTCCATTGAACACTTGTGTGGCAATTGAGTTTAATAAATAGTGAAATGGATCCGCATTATTAAAGGCAAACAGCTGCGGCGCACAGTTTCGCAAGACGAGCTGGGGCCATGCGGCTGTGGGTGTGTATGCAGCTAGTGTGATTGTCATAAAATCCAGAAATGGGCGCTTTCAAAGAATGCTATCCACATGTGTTTTTGTATGAAATCATGCGGCTGGTTGCAAGCGCTGGCAAGTGGCATGCAACCGCAAACCTCGCGCTTCCAGCGGAGTCTAGAGATTTCTCTTGTGCGTGCTTACTATGTCAGTTGGTTACTATGCAATAGCTGCCTCCAATGCGTGATCTGTAAGCGTGTTCATGAATTTTCCATAAACCGTGTCGTCGGCGGCAAATGCGAAGTCAATTAGTTGCAACAACAAGGCGCAGAAGAGCTGGCAATCGTGTGTTTATGTGAAAACTCAAAATCATCATTATCAAAACACAGTTTCGCTTTTTAAGTATGCCATCGAGTTTTTGTTTTTTTTTCGATTTTGGAAACTCTTTGATTTCTGTTCGTGTTCGTGTGCGAATTTGTTCAACTTTGATCTCTGCATGTTTCACGCCAATATTCCATGTCATACTTCTCAGTTCGTGAATTTTTTGATCTTCTGGGCAGTTGGATATCTTTATCACTGATGCATTAACAGATGAGTGGGTTTCATCTGTAGAGACATTTCGAAAATAAGTACATGGGTAAAGGGATATGAAAAGTTCTATCACAGGTTCATAGAACCGTTATCCTCAAATCGCTAGCTGGCAGCAAATGGGAGAAAAATCAAAGAAACGTTGTTGCCACCATAAAATGAAAAGGGTCGCCTGGTCCTTAACTACGTTGCACCAACATGGTCATCTGGATGCAGTGAAACGCAGACGAGGTAGCTTCAGACATGTCAGAAGACTGCACTCCGCATTATAACGGGATGCCTCCTGATGTCTCCTATCGAACATCTTCAATGAGAGGCAAGTATGCTTCCATTTAAGAAACACAATGAACACCTCTCCAAGCAGTTTCTGCAGGGGTGGTTTTGTGGAAATCATCCCTACAGTTACCTGCTTGAAAAAAAAAACTGCCTCCTAGGAGCATCAAGAGATCCTTCCTCAACTACGTCGACGACATAAAACAATACGCCGAACAGACTTTGGCCGAAATTACCTTCAGATATGCACTGACCGCTATTCACAGTGGAGCCATGAAATCCTTCATCGACTCCCTCTCTGTGACTGGCGTCCTTAGAGTAAAACCACTATCCATTGTAGACGACAGTCTCACTATACTCTCTTGCCGCTAGAATTGAGAGTGACCCTTGCGCAGCTTCGTTCTGGATATTGTAGCAGGTTTAACTCCTACTTATCCAAACACGACCCCGACATACCAAGTATATGTGAAGCATGCAAAGATCCCGCATGACTCTAGCCACCTCTTTGCATTTCCAGTTAACTCTACATACATATCTGACACCCCTCTCTCTAAGGTCCGACACCGTCGAAACAGCACGTTTCCTGGGCCTGTCTTTGGATGACCTCTATGACAACTTATCTGAGAACCTTAACACTTACGGTGGGCATTAGATAACCGTTACAGCAACAACAATAACCGATCAATTCGCTGAAACCGAAGTTAATATTTTTTCTTGTTTTTAATTAACAAAGTTTCGGTCTCAGGAAAAGATTTTCAGATTTTTTCGGAATTAAAAAAATCTTTCGATTAGCTCACTAGATTTACATTTATTCAAAAGAATTTATAAATTTCATTTAAATCCGGCGAACGATTTTCGAGCTCAAAAACAATATTTTTGAAATATTCTGACTTCCCTAACATCCCAAACAGTTTTCCAAGTTCACACGTGCCAAGCACTTGAGTTGAAATTGAGTCCTGTGATCTTTCATAGTACAAGTAATCTGCTTCTCCAATATAAATACAATGTTTCAAATGTTTACAGCGCAAATCGTGCGAATTAAGCGAAACAATTCCCGAAATTTCACTTTTAATGCTCAGATCAAAGCGGTAAATCCCACTCTCACACACACACGCACATTTTAATAGCTGGCAAATTCGTGTGAAAGTAAATTAAACAGTTCCAACTATAAATTTTCAAATGGTGCATACAACAACAAAAACTGGAAATCTATATACACGCGATACAGTTCCAAAAAGTTTTAAATATATACACATACTCATATACATATGTATATGTACATATGTATGTGTTAGCACTTCGAGTGGTCGTTATTAGTTTGGCAATCGCCGAACAACAACAAAATCGCCGAAAATTTTCGAAATGTTGCTAAAAGTTGGAAATTAGTCCATAGTGCCACCAGAGCACCTATAATGCACATGTATACATACATAACTATACACTTACATATACATATACAAATGGATATGTAAACCAAGTAGCAATAACAACGGATTCAGAAGAGCATGCGTCAGCGTTAAATTCCAATTCTGCAATTAATTCTTGTTGACTTTTCAAGCGCTCATACAAATGTATATACACAGACACATACATACATGCACGCTAGCAAACATGAGCGCAAACAAGTGTGTTTGCGTGTGCGTGCCTAGTTTTGTATATTTAACGGCGCTTTGTTTAGATATGCCCGCAACTTGCGCGCCGCCATAAAAAGGAGCAATTCAGTCTCCACAGTGTTCACAATGCGCTGAAACCGCCATTTACGCGCCAGCCGCGTCTACAATATTTATATTTACTCTTCCGCCGACAACTGTTCGACCTGTTACTCGCGGCCATCCGATAGTGGACCTTGAGGCAGGTAGGCAATAAAAGTCGAAATATATAACGTGCAGTGCGGTAAACAATTGCATGTGACGCTTTCAGCCTTACAACAGGCAGCCAACAGCACAAGCGCGTCAGACACACAGACGCGCGCACAGCGCACTAACACAAGCGCGTGCTTTAGAATAGTTTTCGTTTAGTAATTAAAGTCTCGAATTATGCTCTTTTGGCGCGCTTTGGAAAATTTACATTAGCGCTGTAACGGCGCGCATAAGTAGACCTTGACCACCCGTCGCGCTCGCCGCGCACCGCCCACCGCTTGTCGCCGCCGC
Source organism: Bactrocera correcta (assembly GCA_027475135.1). Classification (NCBI taxonomy): domain Eukaryota; kingdom Metazoa; phylum Arthropoda; class Insecta; order Diptera; family Tephritidae; genus Bactrocera; species Bactrocera correcta. The sequence goes on from CM050326.1 coordinate 87,923,675, forward strand.
TTGCTTAGACTTTATTTTTCCTTCCGCCAAAAGTGGCGTGTATCGACAGCCTTAATTACGCTGCTGATAAACATCGCTTTATATATAATACACAAATTAACTAGTTCATGTAGTTTTTATTTTATTTTTATTTATTTTTTACTTTTTGCTTTGGTTCTTGTGTCGTCTTTGGCTGCCTGCAGAAATTGTGCTTAAGCAATCGGCTAAAGCGGGTTGGCGCATTGTCGACGCTGCGTTGCTCAAAAGCAGATTGCCTTCTGTCACGCTTCTTGCAATCTTAAATATTTTCACTTAAATTTCTTTTGATTAATTTTCCGAACCAGCGCAGCGTTGAAACTTTCACTTGCCGCACACAGGCGCACATTTCGGTACACGAAACTTAGAAATTAAAATGCAACATGAAGCGTAGAATGTCTCTACGTTATCGTAAAGTAAAGTGTGATTTGTAAAAAAACCGAAAGATGCAACATTATTAGACTTAAACTTCTCTGAATTCGTTCCTTTTTCTCGATTATTGTTTCTGGTATTCTTAAAAGTTGGTCACACTTTCTTTACCATGACATTTCACCTCCGATATTTATCGGCTTCTTAAAATTCGTCGTGAGAAACTACTCATCCGTGTGTACTAAGTAAGGTTGAAGACTGGGCTAAGGTTATAGAAAATAAATAATATTAGGTTGTTAAATATCACCCTTCCGCTTTTTTGCTCTTTATTCAATGCTTTATAAAAATTGTTACAGTGATCGGATTTAGTTCAAATATGCGCCGTTTCGTTCGTTGATCTGTTTCCATCTAGACGGCAGCTTCATTATACCCCCCTCGTAGAAGCCCTCCTTTTTATTTGCGAAAAACTCGGACAGCCACTTTTCACGAGCCTCTTTTGAGTTTAATATGACATCAACAAGGGCGTTCGCCATGGACAAGAACAGGTGGTAATCACTTGGCGCTATGTCCGGGCTATCCACCATGGATGCGATAAAAGCTCCCATCCGAGCTCCCGTAGCTTCTGACGAGTCATCAATGAAGTGTGTGATCTGACGGGAGACTTAACTCTGGTACCACGGGGAGCAGGAGTCCTTGGAGGTAACTCTAACCTGCTCATGCGGACTGGACCCTTGGAGAGTATCGTGGTGATTGTGTTTTATACCCAAATGCGGGTAGAATTGACATTTTGTCAGTTCAATGTGGAGTTGCATTGCAACCGGATGCCGGACCCAAAGTACGGCAGAGGTATGCTTGGTATTTTCAGGGCGCCGATCAACGCATTGATTTGATCCGTTGTACTTTTGAGTACCGTAGAGTAAGGCTGTCGTCAGCAGGTACTTACGTTAAATATTCCGGTTGTTGTCTGGCGTTGCCCTGGTGGAAAACTACACCCTTCCTGCTGACCAATTCTGGACGCTTCAGGTCGATCGCCTGCTTCAAGTGGTCCAGTTGTTCGCAGTAGATGGTAGAATTAAGCGTCTAGCCATACGGGAGCAGCTCATAGTGAATGATTCCCTTCCAATCCCACCAAACACACAGCAAAACCTTCCTGGCCGTCAATTCCGGCTTGCTCACTGTTTGGGACGATCCACCGGATTTCGAGCACGACCGTTTCTGCTTGATATTGTCGTATGTGATCCATTTTTCGCCGCCAGCCACCATCCGCTTCAAAAATATGTCGAGTTCGTTCCGTTTCAGCAGCATATCGCAGGCGTTGATTCGGTCCAGAAGGTTTTTTTGCGTCAAATCATGCGGCACCGAAATATAAAGCTTTGTGTATTCAGCCTACTGCAGATGGTTTAAAATGGTTTTTCGGGACTCGCACTTTGACCAAAGTTTCGAAGCGCTTTTGAGGTTAAAACATATTTCTTATCTTAAAATAAATACCACTTCCAAATTTGCTGATATCCGCCAAGTGGGCTATAGGCAAAATCAAAATTATCCTTTCCAAATCATATATTTTTTTTATTAGTTGGGTTGTTAGCCAAGACATTAACCTTACTGCTATTGCAAAATGTCATTGAACAATATGCCTAAATGTAGGCAACGTTTCTAAAAATACTTCTCACTCAAACCCTTGCTGTTTCGTTAACCAAATAAAATCGTTGCCTACATTTAGGATTAAGTCGAATAAATTTGTGTTTTTGATGGCAATATAAGATATTAAAAACATAAAATTTAATATATAAGAACTCAAAATTTACATGTTATATCAGAAATCAGTATTCTTCGCCTTCCTTCTTCCCTCTTCTTTTTATCTCAAATCAATGCTGCATATGATAGCAGCTTTATAAACATATGTGAGTTTAAAATAACGAATCCAGCTTTTGTGTAGAACTTTCGCGTGAATTCTGACATTAAACACCAACTATAAATACACATTGGTACATAAGTATGTATGTACATATATAATATATAAGTATTTATTACAATGTGCTAGCATTTTCACTAACTCTTCTATTTTCGAGAAGCTCACACACATGTCCCAAATGTGCTTTCACCATAATGCATGACAATACACCATACGAGAGATTACTACAGTACAATACAAAAAACAATAAAAGTTTGGTTTGCATTTCACTGTCATTTACACACACACACACATACACACACACATTCAGGTCTTTGCCCCATCGAGGAAACACATCGCTCAGTGTTTCAAAGGCGTGACTGGCACAACTGATAGCTACACAGTTATTAGTCGCTAAAGACATACCTACACACCCTATACCATATACGATATTATACATATTAATAAACATATGTTCGCTTACACCTGCAACCAGAGAGAGAGTCCTTGCAACTGACTTTGAATGGGACGCGCCACTAACTCCTCCAACCAAACGAGCACAGGAGTGCTACTTGCACACACACGCTGTCTAAATTTGCAACAACAAGCAATGGTAACGTTTTCTATTCCCAACCACACAATTTGTTACTTTTGTATATGAAATCTGCGCAGCTCCGCACCTTCGCATTAATCCCTTCTAAATGCAATCCACACGCAACTCACATCCTTCAATACAAGCTTAGATGCACAGCTGCGTGCATGTGTGTGTGCATCGGCTTTGTGTTGGCAGGGCTTCCCTTTGATCCTAACTCACCGAGCTGTAGCTTTTAATGAACTAGATTAGGTTTCCCCTCGTGCATGTGTGAAGTGTTGTCGAGTTACTGGTTGTCGTCTACCTGCCGGTTTCCCAGCGCTTTGACGTCATTCGAGAAAGGAAAGCTTATGGGTTCCAAATACCAGCGCTGCCGTTACACTCAGTGGCAGTACTTGTGTGTGTGTGTGCGTGTGAGACTGGCCTGAGTAGCTGGTTTTGGAGGTCGCTCATTTGCGACGCTGTTGGTTTTAAGCAATGTTACCTGTCACCACATCTCCACTGCAGCATAGCTTGCAGGTACTTACTCCATCCGCGCGCCGTTCGTCATTCGCTTTGAAGCGTTTAAAACGTTGAGGTAAAAAGAAGAGTAAATGTGTCAAATGCGTGCGTCGTAGTTCAATCCAACGTGTGTGTATAGATCGTCAAATTGGTTGACTGGTTCCATGGTGGAAGTCAGCACAACTGAACTAGAAATACAACGTGGCAGTAGATGAGGTCAACCACTATGTTAATTGAAGGTCAAAAGTCGTTAGAACTGATAGGAATTTTTACTAATCTGACATAGCGTGATTTCAAGAAGAGTTTTGTTAATTTTCAGCGATAGATCATACTCTTTTGGTAGTTTGTTTGACTTAAAACTTCAAAGAGTTCGAACACGGGATTAGAAATTTTGTCGAGCAAAACTTAGAACACGGTCTTATTTCAGAAACCGTGACGTTCGCCTTACTAGCGAAATCCCGAACGTCGACGCCAACGCATTTCTAGCCTTTGGAGCAATTTTTCTGTTCGTACCGAAACTTCGTCAGTTTTCTCGGTTCGTACCGGTTCGGTGCTGCCAAATTTCGTCGTTTTTGTTCTGCGAGAAAATTATGCTGATTACTGCGGTTTCGACAGACCTGGGCCGAATATGATTCCTGGTCCGATCCGAACCTGGAGCGTTTTTCATGTTCTGCCAAAATCACAGAAACCGACGGCAACGGTTTTCTAGTCTTCGGAGCAACTTTTCAATTCGTTTCGAAATCTCCTCAGTTTTCTCGGTTCGAGCCGGTTCGTTGGTGCCGAATTTCGTTGTCTTTGTTCTGCAAGAAATTATGTGGATTACTGCGGTATCGACAGACCTGAGCCGAATATGATTCCTGGTCCGATCCGAACCTGGAGCGTCTTTCCTGTTCTGCCAAAATCACAGAAACCGACGGCAACGGATTTCTATTCTTCGGAGCAACTTTTCAATTCGTTTCGAAATCTCTTCAGTTTTCTCGGTTCGAGCCGGTTCGGTGCTGCCAAATTTCGTCGTTTTTGTTCTGCGATAAAATTATGCTGATTACTGCGGTTTCGATAGACCTGGGCCGAATATGATTTCTGGTCCGATCCAAACCTGGAGCGTCTTTCATGTTCTGCCAAAATCACAGAAACCGACGCCAACGGATTTCTAGTCTTCGGAGCAACTTTTCAATTCATTTCGAAGTCTCCTCAGTTTTCTCGGTTCGAGCTGGTTCGTTGGTGCTGAATTTCGTCGTCTTTGTTCTGCAAGAATTTATGCGGATTACTGCGATATCGACAGACCTGGGCCGAATATGAATTCTGGTCCGCTCCGAACCTGCAGCGCCCTTTTTGTTCTACATTAATTTTATGCGGATCGCTGAGTTGTCGACAAAGCTGGGCCGGATAGGTATCCAGATTCCTTTACTTCCTTAACCAAGTTGCAACCGTTTTGCGAATTGAGATCCAAATGGTAATTCAGTTTGGTTTAAGAAGAGCTTTGTTGATTTTCAGCGGTAGATCATGTAAAACCGGACGCAGAGCAATTTTTCAATTCGTTAGAAATCTCGTTTTTGGGAATTGCATTCGTCGTCTTTCCACAGTACGACAGATCTGCGTCAAATATGAATGCTGGCCTGATCCGAACCTGCAGCGTTTTTCTTTTTCTTCAATAATGCGGATTGCTGCGGTGTTGGCGAACTGGGCCGATTAGGAAACCAGGTTCCTTTACTTCCTTAACAAAACGGCAACCGTTTTGGGAATTGAGATCCACAGGTTGTTGTTGTAATTGTGGCGGAACGTTTTCTTGAAGCAATTTTTAAGCATGGTACCCAGTCGGCAGTCCTTAGCGGGATAAAAATCCTGGTCGTTCCGGTCATTTTGACCCGACTGTCGTGGGAACGGGACGCAGTTCCACAGGATAGCTCAGTTCGGTCATATTGTTCTATGTTTCTTGAAGTTGTCGTGAAGAAGACTCTTTCAACTTGCTCAGAAATGATCCGTTGTGATCTTCTAATGTAAAAGGCTCTTTCTTCGGTGAAGCGTTACACAAAAACAAGACCAAAACATCAGAACTCAAAGAGCTTGCAAGAAAAGTCGAACAGCTCCCCAGCTGTGGCTTAGCACGACTACTTAATCGAAATTAAAATTAATAACGTTAGTATTTGGCTACTTTGACATAAAATGTTCTCACATCGCTGGCTGCTAAGTAGCACTTAATAAGCGTCCAATACATTGAAGCCATTGAAATATTAATTAGCTCACTTACTCCCTATGCTTTGGTGCATATATTAAAAGCCAGGATTACGCTGCTTTCAATCGGTTTCAGCGGCACTCGGTCATCCGTTGTAATGCCACAATTTCCTTGGTGTAACGGCAGCATATCCTGCAGCCAACGACCCGATTCGTCTTGACGCAAAGCTCTTTGACTTGGCTTATGCAGCAAGCCACACAATATCAGCTGCTGGCAGCCCAGATTGCTGGATGCAACACACGCATTTACAATTCGCTAAACCCAAACTGACGTCTTGAGTGCGCACGTACGTGTTTGTGTAGAGTCGGGTGACCCGACCGCAGCTCAAACATGTCACTTGTGCTGTCACATAAGCGCACAAAGAGGTGACAGTTGCTGCCGCTGCTGCTGCTGCGCGCCATTACCAACCCGGCCGACAGCATGTGGTGACCCGGCTAAACGTTCGCCAATGTCGTGGCGGCGATGGCAATGGTAATCACAACAACAACAATAACAACAGTGGCGGTAGTAGCAACAGTAGCTGCTATCAAACATGCTTAAGCTCACTCAATGTGGCACATTAGCGCGCACGAATGCACAAGTGTCAGCGCAGCAGGCACTAGTTGGTGGATGAGGTGCTGAAGCAGTTCACACACACCGAGCAACGTCTAAGTGGGCGGCAAGTGGCTGTCTTAGGAAGCTTCACTGTGCCACTGCAGTGCCTTTAATATTTCAATATTATAATAGTGTTGGCCATTTGCTGGCTGCGCTCGGCGCTGCAACTGGCAGCTCTGTAAGTTAAGCACCTTGACTCTTAGTTGTTGTCGTCAACCCTCGCACCGACTTCGGCTGCGTCTGCCGTGCTGCGCTCCGGCACAACAACTGTTGCTAATGCTCAATCGCTTAGTAGCCGCACGTGCGTCGTTGCACGTTGACGTTGCCTGCGGGACCAGTGGTTGCACGCTGCATTCACCGCGTCCTGCTCGTCCTCTGTGTCCTGTGAGTCCTGCGTTAAACTCACATTAATATTTCATTTTATTTTAGCTTACCTCAAAACCACCTTCGCCGCTCCATTACACCGGCCCGCCTCCACCACGCGCTCAGCGCTGCACTTTGCCCAGTTTAAGCGCTCAAATCCCTCAGCTGCATTTGTGTGCGTGCATGCGTTCAATTCTTAAAGTCTCCGGAGACATTTACCTGCATTCGCGTTTTTCTGCTTTCGCTTATTTTATTTTATTCGAGTCTTCTCCTGTCGCTCTTGGTCTCTGGGTGACATTCTGCAGTTCAATTATAAATGCATTAATTCCTTGTCAACACGTTTCGTGTTATGCAACATCTCATTTGAAGCGCTATTGTGCATGTGTAGGTGTGTGTGTGAGAGTGCGTTTAGAAACCATTAAAGTCTCCAGTCTCCTCATCATTTAATTTCTAATTAGCAATTCTGGAAATCTCCTAGGATTTACTTGCAGCTTCGTTGCATTTAACGGGATGGCCGTGTGTGCTTGTGCATACAAATATAAATATGAGTGTGTGTGTGTATGTAATGGTTCTCATTTGCTAGCCTTTCTGACTTAATGTGGAATTGACATCCATTGAAATTATGGCAGAAGACACTTTGACGTGCTTACGTGTTTGTGTATTTGGGATTTACTTTAAAGCTACTTAGTACATAAGCACGTACTTTTGTGTGTATGTATATAGCAAAAGTCATATTTTATCTGTATATGTGATTTTAGCTGCTTCCAAGCTGATCCTTAGACTCCCTCAAATAACTTTTGGAGGAAAGAGTGCCGATAATACGTGGGGCCATTATCGGAGGTGGCAGGAATCGAATTTCTTATCAAATGTATTCAAAAATTTTGTAGAAGATAAAGCAAGCTTACTAATTGCGGTCCCATAATGAGTTTTAACCTTAATTTTAGCGTTCCGTGTGATCGTCCTTAAGGGGGTATTCTACTCTAGAAATCAAATTTTGCAGTTTTTTGAACTTATTTAAAAAAAAACCAAAAATATTTTTACTATCCATCTTTTTATGGTGTTTTTTTATTGATATCTTAAGAATACTGAAAAAAAATTTTACAAAAAAATATTAATAATGAAAATAATTAGAGGGAGGGGGGAGAGACAGGTCTAAAAAAATGGCGTATCCGGGTGACATTGATCCTGACTCTCCTGGTGGTCTGAAAAAAAAATATCAAAAGAAATTCTTTATCAGTAAGGATGCTGCTATAGTCCGGGAACACGAAAAAAAATTGAAAAATGGCGACTGCCTGAAAATAAAAATCATTTTTTACGCTTTTTTTTTTTAAATTCCTGAATTTTTTTTAAATATTAAAAACAAAAATTTTGACACGATGCTGGTAGGAACGATAAAGGATTATATAAAAAAGGTTCACACAAAATTTCAAATAAATCGGTTGTATAGAACTTTAGATAATGCCGGTACCGTGCGGAAAAAAGTAATTTCGAGAAAAACGCGTTTAAAGTTTAGGAGACAACTCTAGTGAACACGGACGCCACCTCACAAAATCGGCTGTATCTCCGAAAATAAGTCGAATTTTGAAAAATCCTTCCAAGGTCATATTTTTGAAAGTCTAAACTAAAAAAAAAAATCGAATTTTTCAAAATTCTAGAGTAGAATACCCCTTTAAAGTGAAAGTTTTTTAAAGCCTCAGCTGAACAATCCCTAGAAAAGCACAATTACCTTAGCAATGGAATATGAACGGATTCATTAAAACTTCAAAATTGGACGACAGAGCTATCAATGCCTAATCCTGTTGAGAATGAAAGCGATTTCTTCATATCCTTTTTAAAATGCTTGGGTGCAAAGCAAGTACAACAAGTATAGACCCTTTGTAGCTTTTGAGCTAATGCTTCTTTCTTTTTTTACTTGATCACAACTACTCTTTTGGCAAAAAGCTAGGGTAGTCGCAGTTCACAAGAAAAAATAAATTGTCTATAGATAGAAGCATTTAGTAATCACACTCATCCGGACCATAAGGTGATGCATAAGATCCTCCCAACTCGACTACCGCAGCTTCTGGTCTGAATGACGAGTTTGACCGTAGGGCAGCAGCTCATTGTTGATCAATCTCGCCAAACTCATAGAATAACCTTCCTCACGATGAATACTGGCAAGGACAGCGTTTGCATCGGCTAATGACGAACCCCGGCTGTGTCGTACGTCACCACGCACTTTTTATCACCAGTGACCCACCAGATGGCGATTTGACCTTGAGGTTCGTTAACTCTTGCGGTATTGAACTTCATTTTATGCCTATCCCCGCCGTCGTCAGCGCTGCCACCCATCGGGTTATTTACTTCCAGGTTCAGAGCAGTCCCAGCCATTTCGAATGCAGTGAAGAAAATATAGCAGCCGTAGCTGAGAGTTTACACACAAACCCACAGATTCCGGCGTTGTTCGCAGCAACTTGGACTTACATATGGAACGACTTGGCTCATTTTACGTCGAGATCTTAAATTGAAAACGTACAAAATACAGCTTGTGCAAGAACTGTAGACGCTCGACTTTCCATCGCTTCGTTCTATAGACTCTTGGAAAGTTCCAAAATGATCCGACGATTTCGAGCCAAACTTTGTTCAGCAATAAGGCCCATTTCGGGCTCAATGGCTTTGTTAAGAAGCCATATTGCCGGATTTGGGACGAACAGCAACCTGAAGAGCTCCCATTTCATCCAGAAAGACCAACAGTTTGGTGTGGTTTGTGGGTCAATGGAATCGTCTGTCCATATTTCACATCGCTTCAATCAATGAATTAATATAAAGAACACTTGGGTGAGCTGATAATTTCACGTTTTGAGCCGGTCGACTGGCCAACAAGATCGTTTGATATTACATCGTTAGACTTTTTCCTTTGGAGATATTTTCGATTCAGGACTGGGTGCAAAACATCACGATTGTCATTCGCCCGTTACGAGTGGAAGTGCTCAAACGAGTCATCGAAAATTGGACTCAACGGATGAACCATCTGAGACGTGGCCGCGGCCAACATTTGAAAGAGATAATCTTCAAAAAATAAATGCAAAGAATGTTCTTTCGAATGATAATAAATATTTCCCATTGAATATGAAGTGCCTGTGCTTCTTCTTTAAAAAATAGAGAACCTCGAAATGCATCACCCTATATTATTTATAAAATTTTTTTGGTTTTAGTTAAAGCTTGAAAGTATTTTTAAACGCTGGATATACATATTTCTACTTTTAGCACTGACTGTTCAAATTCTTCAATGCGAACTTGTAATAAATATTTTGAAAATTTATATTTTCAAAAATTCAATGTTTCCTTTTTACTTATGCATGTAACTGTTTGCATATATGTATGTAAGTATTTGTGCGAAGATGTTCGCTTGGCATCGCATTGGACAGCATTGCAGCGTCATTCGCACTTCGGCATAAACAATAGAAGCTGAACAATAAATAAATTCATGGATAAATTTAGAAATATATGATTACCGCCTGCATTTACATACATATGTATGTGTGTGTGTGTACACAAATGTAAATTTTATGCAAGTTACACAATCGACAGACATACATATTACATACATACATGCATATTGATGAATAAATGCACGTTTTCTTAAACGAATCGAACAAAAGTATCTAAAATTAAAAGGAAAATGAGCAAGTCGTCATAAATGCAACTTGCAAGGTGCTCAGCCGGTTTGCAACAACAAATATAAATTTAAAGAAAACAAATAATATTTTTAGTCAATGCCAAGAGTTCAGTTGTAATCCACAGCGATGTTCACCGTACAGTTGTATATAAATATCTTTATGCATACATATGTACATATATACTATAGGTATGTACATTAATGTATGTTTATTTTTGTAATTCCGGTTATGGCTTAAAGGTTACATTAACATCTGCTAAAATGGCAGCGTTTTTGCTTCTTCAATCATTCTTGTTGTAAAAGTGTTCTTTCGAGGAAAAATGTTTGTAATGCGGCTTTAGATTTCTTATAGTATTTTTATAACAAAAGCAAGCAAAGCAGGCTGTACTGAAGCGAAAGGATGACTCACTTCGAGGTTCCCTACTTTTTTTTTTAATGAAAAACCACAGAAACTTGAAATTTAATGGAAAATGTTTATTAGCGTTCCAAAGACCATTTTTTGGCATTTTTTTTTTGAAGATTGTCTGTTCCAAATGTTAGCCACGTCTACGTCTCAGGAGATCCATCCTTTGAGCACAATTTTCGATGACTGGTTCGAGCATTTGGACTGGTTACTGGCGAATGACCCGCATGATGTTTTGCCCCAAAGCCTGAATCGAAGCGGGATGGGCCGCATAGACTTTAGACTTTACATATTCACACAGGAAAAAGTATAACGGTGTGATATCACACGGTCTTGGTGGCCAATCTACCGGCCCAAAACGTGAAGTAATCTGTTGACCGAAATGCTCTCACAATAAATCCATTGATTGATGCGATTTGTGGGAAATGGCGGCGTCTTATTGAAACCAAAAGTCCCCAAGACCACGGTCTTCAATTTCAGGCATCAAATCCTCGGTTATCATGGCGCGATAATAGTCGCCATTGACGGATATGTTCTCACCGGCATTATGTTTGAAGAAATATAGACCAGAAAGTGCACCAAGGATGGAAGCCAGTTGCGGCTTCGGAGCCGAATCGACTCCCACGGTATTCCCTCAGCTACGGCTGTTATATTTTTCCGATCTGAGAAATATTTTCGGATATCATATTTCGGATACCTTGTCAAGATATCCTTTCCGGACAAGGGGCTTATTATCATCGATCAGCTTGCAGTTCTTGGGTAGAAACGGATTTGTACAGGATTTCGGATCGATATCGCAAAAACTACGGGACATTTACACATAACTATACTTTCTAGGATTTCCGCTGTTTCATTCCCAATTACCGACTGCATGACTTAAAATAACATATTTAGATATAAATTATACAATATGTTAACACACACATACACAGTCCACAAAACCGCGAAATTCTAAGCAACTTTATGAACTTCAAAAATCACTTCGCTGCAGACGCCAGTCTTCGTCACAGCCGACTAATTGCTAAGCGCGAAGCAGCCGACTTTGGTGACGCAGCCGCCACCAGTGCTTGTGTGTCAAAGTCATCGCTGTGCAGCTTTTGAAGGCCACACGGCTGGGAAAGTGGTTGTTGTGTGTGCGCATATTATATAAACCGTAAACTCAACTCGTGTGCATGTAAATTAGATAAACAGCTGCTGGAGGCAGCTGACGCAGTCGCGCTGGCGTTGTATGTAGATCTCGCAACAACAGCTAAAAGAACTGGTTTACATAAGGTTAAAACAACAGCTACAATAACACTGCCGTTGTATATTTGTTGTTGTCGTCGCATAAAACGCGCTTCAAACGCACTGCAAGCGGATTAGCTTGCGCGCTCTCCATGCGTCTAAGTTGCGCTGAGTGTTCGCCGGCCGGCCGGCAAAGCGACATCAAACTGGCACGGCACAGCACGTTTTGTTTTTAGTGTGCTTTGGCTGTAATAACAATAACAAACAATTGCATTTGCCGCCTGCAATTATAGTTTTGGTTTGGAGCGAGTCAGGAATGACGTGACACACCAGCTGAAAACATGTGCTTGGCCAACAAAGCGCGTTGCGCGCTGACTAAGCATGCTCACAGCTTCACACACACACACGCACACACAAGCTTTAGCGAAAAAAATCGCTTCGGTAATGTGAAGCTCATTCGCCTCATGAGCATATGCATTAATGTGTGTTTTTGTTGGCTTTGCGATCGACGAAAGCATTAACTCGTAAGTTGGTTGTGATCGTCAGCTGCATGCCGCCTTTGCCCCCTCGTTGTTCGGCCGCTGCCTTGTTGATTTGCTGCTGCTGCTGGATACCGGTTTTCGCGCGGCCTTTGTTTCTCCATACCCAAGCGTTTGTATATATGTGTGTGTGTTTTTGTGTGCCAATGGGTCTCATTGCTTTTTGTTGTCATTCATAAATTTTATTGCGTCTTCTTTTGCCTTCGCAAGCTCCCTCTTTTTTGCTGTTTGCTTAATGCTCGTTTACATACATTATTTGTTGGGCTACAGTTTGCTCGCATGATTTATTCCATTTTCGGCGTGTTTAAATGTGCCGTCTGTGCTTCCAGGCTATGCGGCGTCTTCCAGCTTGCACCAGGCAAGGCAGGCAGCATGATCTCATCGGTGTTCCACCGCGTTTTTTTTTTTTCTAAGTATTTTATTACCTCTTGTTTTTGCTTCGTATGTCGCCGCATTTGCTGGCAAATAGACTCGAATCGCTTATGTAGTGTTTTATTAAACAAAATTGCATTGTGACTACGATAATACTCTCGCACCCCATTAATTTCCCACATACCAGACAGAAAAATAAACAACCAGCTGAGTGTATGCCATGCTATTATGTGAGTGTACGAGCAAAAGTTAATGGTGTTCGTTTAATAAACTGTGATCGTGTTCGTTGCGTTCATAATTACGATATTCCTCTCTGCGCTCGTAACTTCATAATGCCGTATTTGCGATTGGGTAGCGTTAACTTGAGTCGCTGTTGATTGCGCTCTGACGCTCTTGAGTAATTTCTGTACTCACTCACTCTTCTTCATTGCATTTGTTGCTTTAACTGCATTTTTATCTCGTAAAGCTTACGATATTATTGGTGTTCAGTGTTGCCATGAGTTCATAAGTAAGGGAAGATTCTTTCGTAGGCAATATCCAATTTTTTTTACTTGAAAGCCTTCAGTAATTTCAATCATTGCATGTTGCGTTATATTGGATCGTCTATTGGGTAGTCGAAAAAGTCTGTTTCGTATTTCTAATCAAACTTCAACTTTTTTTTTTATATTTTTAATGAAGTTTAATGAACCAAATATGCACTTTTTCTGCTAGAGTCATTATTCTATCAGTGTCACAAGTAATTTCCATAGGCTTCTCTTGAAGCCAACTTTACTCCATAAAGGGGGTTCCGCATGACCGACATAAATGTAGTCCGATGGTACAAGGTCAGGGCTATATGGAGGCCTCAAAATTTCCCAGCCAAACTCTTCCAGTTTTTGGCGAGTCATACAAAATGTGTGTGGTCTAACATTGTCCTGATGGAAGACGAAGCCCTTTCTATTGATCCATTCAGGCCGCTTTTTTCGATTTTTCTTGTTTCAATCTCATCAGTTGTTGACAGTAAAATATAGAATCAATCGTTCGACCAGGCTGGATAGGTCATGATGCCTTTCCAATCCCACCAAACACTCAGCCCCAAACAAACAGCTCTTGGAAACTTCTACGGTGGATGAAATACCGACTGTCAAAGCAAGTATCGAATCACAAATCACTCTCAAGGGTGCTTCTATCCGCTTTATAAAGAATATTGCCCTTCAATCAACGGATCCAATTTATGGAATCTTCAACTTTTACTGATTGTGGTTATGAGTGTTTAAGACTTGCTTGAAAAAATTAGTAAATCCTGATATGGCTTGGTGCATGCTCTCAAAAATTAATTATTTGATAAAAATTCCATCGTTCAAACATACTTGTACATATGTATGTATATTATATTGCTCACCAAAGTTAGGGTGTATATGTGTGCCTTGAGTGCGTCACATTTTTGACGGCTCACCTTGATGTAAGCTCTGCGTTGTTCCAATATATAATTATTTGTGCATATGTGGTGATATCTACACGTCGCATGCGCCGCTCTCCTCATCATCCCAAAAATGACGCTGCGTTGAAGGATTGTCAATTGCAACTTTGTGTATCGCACAACAATGCCCGTGTCTGACAGCCCGACTGTTCGCCTGTCCGTCCGTCAGCGCCGCGTGCAATCCAATTTCGATACTCACACACAAAACTCGCATTTTAATCTGCCAAACCGGTTTTGCAGCGAATTGCCTTTGTTGGGAGCCTGTCACAAATGCGCCTTTTCTTTTTCGCAAATTTTTTGCACTCAATTTTGAATTCGAAAAATGTTTTAACCTTAAAAGGTCGCTGGTTTATATTTTTGCTGTTGAACAATATTTTGTTGCTTCGCTGCGTGTTTACCTGCGCATTGAGTTGTTAAAAATTATTGAAGTATTGAAGGCTTGTAGAGAGAGGCTTTTAGCTTTATTTTTGTACTCCAAAATAAGTATGGAATTTCGGTGATTTATACATGTTTTCACAAGTTCTTGAAAGGCTTTAATTGTTGTAAGCGAGCACATTTTGAAGTGATTAATGTTCCACACCTTAAGTTTTCCAAAAATAAACCAGTTTGATGTAGTCACCTGGTTTTGATATTCTGGTTTTTGGGATAATTTTTGATTTGTGATGTTTTTTTGCTTTCGGGCTTAGGCGCTTTAAGAAATCGGATGAATTTAAAATCGCTGTAGTGTTCTTGAGTTATAAATTGCGTACTAACCCGACTTTGTTCTTTTTAACAACGAGTTTACTTGCGATTTCGGGTTTCCAATGGAATTACGCAGGGAGTCATTGGAAATATTTCAAAGTGTTTTTTTGAGAGTTACTTTACCACGAACAAAATTATTTCACTGATACAAACCCTTTTAATGGAAGTCGTGAAGCTCGAAAACGTGCCCCAACGTGGGGGCTGTCCATCCACGGCGTGACATCGTTTACGAATATGACTTTAAAACCCGTCTTACTTCCAACGAATACTGCTCCAAAAGTTAGCCCTTTAAACCAAAGAACTTAAATTTGCTAAAGGCGCTCATAAGATGTGTGGTGCATTAAGGCCTCTCCAACCATGGCATGCCATTTGCATATATAACCTCGAAAGTTGCTGTCAGACACAGAGGATTTGGGTTTCTATAATTTGGGTTTATACCGGATCGAATTCTGACGGTTTTTTTTTTCTGCCACATTTTTACGGATGAGTTAAAGCATGGGGGGAACGTTCGTGGTGAGGTATATTGTCAGGAGTGGTTTTAAAGCCGAGTTTGTTACCATTAATGTAGCAGTAGATTTACTGCTCTCGATTGCAGCCTTCTTCAGAGAGTGATATCCACTCTGATAGGGTGGCCATACTAGCCTTGAACTCGCCTAACCTAATTATAAAACTGCTGAGCTAGCGAAGAAAGACTAGGGTATCGGTCTGCTCTTGTGGTTTACTAGTAGATAGGCGGGTTTCGCCTGAGCTTGGCCCGCGTTGTAGAAAGGTTCTTTTGGCCTAAGATCGATCACAAGAGATCTATTGAGCTCTTTGCACTCAGTAAAACAAATTTGCGAGATTTATAAGAGGCCAGTGATCTAAAGGCCGTGCCAAGTCTATGCTGTAAGGTTGGGAATGTTACTGGGGCCATCTACAGCAGTTGTTATATTGAAGAAGAAGACTATGGCTGCTCAAAGGACTGCATGTAGCACTCCAAGTGTGATCTCTGACTCAACCATATAGCCTATCCCAACTGATGGCCATCCCTTCCGAGACTTATAACCAGTGTAAAAAGGAAAGCTATTTTGTTCAGATTTGTATTCAAATTCATGAAATTGGAAATCGAGCGTGCGTCAACCAAACGATGGGTTGTGGGGCCAAAGCCTGTCTCTAGAATCGTGGAAAAATTATGACAACATTATTTGAACTTTTGGTATTCAGTTCATATTTGGAGATCTGAAAATTATATTACTACCGCTAACAACTTATTACGATCATTGCGAAAATTTCCATAATGTTTATTGTAATGCCTTTATTTTTCAAGTTTGTTCTACCACATTTTCTTCACACAAGATTTTTTCTTCACTGTTTCGTAGACTACTTTATTTGTGTGCTAAACAATCTTCTTTCATTCCTCTAATTACACATTGCGTTCCGCTCTAACTGCGCTAGTGACCATGTTCAAGGTTATGAGACAAAGTCGCGGTCGACCGACAAGCGAGAGTATAGTGCGCTAATGATTTTAATGCTCGACACCAACTTCACATTGACTATAATCATAATAAATATCATTAATAACGCGCGTTTGTGGGCCTTGCCTTGCCGTCGCGCTGTCCTTTCCAGATCAGCGATCGCGCTGCGGCGTTAATGAAACACTTTTCGGTGGCGAAAAAGAAACGAAAAGCATGAAAAAAGAGTTCGCCTTGAACAATTTATCTTAGGCTTATTTCTTAATTGTGTGTTATTTTTGTGGCGCGCTTTAATTTGTTTTGCGGATCTTGTTGTTTTTGCGCTGGTTTTCGCGCTCTTCGCTTCGAGCGTATTACATGCCTAGCATTGTTGGAAGCTTCTTTTGCGGCGTCAGCAGCTGATGACACGTTTTGCCGCTTGGCCCGACGCACGCAGACTCCGCCTCCTGCGTATATGAGTGTGTGCGTTTGGCTGAAATCCGAAATCTTTCAACTAAATTGAATTTATTTAGTTCCGCCGATTGCGCGCGTGGTGCCACCTGCTGTGCAGCCAAGTCGATTTATCTCGCGTTGAAGCGCTTATTTTTTCCTGTTTCTTTTTGTCTACGTTTTTTATCACCATCTCCATGATACATTCATTCAATTTGGCTGAAAGTCATCCATTCTTCATACATCGCTGGCAAATGTTGGTCTAAGCTTTTTAGCAGCTGGCAACCGTGGCTAACATAGAATAAGCAGCAACAGCAACAAATAGTGCAACAGCAAGCGCACATGGCAGGAGAATTTACCAATGCGGCAAGTACAACAAATCAACATTATACGTGTCGCTATTTGTTTGCCGCGTTGCTGCCACAGCGCCGGTTAGCGCTGATCGCTGCATGCAACAAGCAGCAAGCCGCAAGCCACAGTGGCACTGGCAGCCGTCGTCGTCGCTAGTACGCTTCGTATACGATTTCATAAAAGAGAGTTGGGCATTTCATTTCGTGCTTGTGTGCGTATGTATGTATGCGTATGTGTGTGTGTGTTGGTGTGCAAACACATCAGGTGTTTTCATTTAATTTTCGTAATATGTTCGCCAACAATGCAACAGGCAGCAGCGTTACCTATAATTGTGTTTTGTGCGGTGTGGCAAGGAAAAGAAAGCAGTAAGGCACCGTTAAGTTTACTTAACCGCCCCGCCACAGCACTCATTTGCCTGCCTAATACTTTTTTTTATCAACACACACACACACACTTGGACTTTGCAACTTTTCGCAACTTCTCACACTGTGGCAAGTTCAGTGGTATTCATCGCAGCACAGTGTTGCATTTGTTTGCTCACATATTCATGCACTTCGCCGCATGTGTGTAGCTTATTTAGTCTAAAAGCAGGAAGCCCATAAGGCATACCAACAATAAAGCAAACACACTCGCAACCACACGTCATCGTGCCACAGTGTCGGTCGGTGGCTTCCTCTTTCCGCCGCCCCCTCATTCAATAGTCAGTCAAGCTCTGTTTATTTTGCACTAGTTTTCGTTCGTTTTTTTTGGCTTTGTTGCTTTTGTTGTTGTTTTCTTTTCGTCTCCTTGTTATTTGCAGTTATTCTCTAAACTTCTTTGTTATTTTTCAATTTCAATTTACTTCGCCGTTGGCAGCCGTTTTTAGTTTTTAGCAAATGAGAAAACTATTTCATTTCATCATCGAGAGTGTTCTGCAGAAATTGGCCTTAATGAAACGGTAAATTGCGTTATTAAAGTAGTCTTTTGAGTGACGCTGGTTGTTGATGCAATAAATACAAATTTTCTATAATTTACAGTTGATTAATTTCATCGTTAAAAAGTTCTCGTACTTTTAAAGAGTATAGGAAAAAAGTTCTGAGTTTCGATTTACAAATGTTGCTATCAGACTACGGTAATTAAGGGTCCCATTCCGAACTCCTTTCTTACTTCGACTACATTCCTAATAACTTGGTTCTCTGTGCCTACAACTATCTCTCAGAGAAAAAACACGCAGAGAATGTTTTCACGAATGCATCGAAGCTCAAGAGGAAGTTTGGAAGGTTAGGCTTTTGTCAGAAGTTCTCCATCAACTCTTATCTCAGACTTCCAGCCCACTGTAGTGTCTTTCAAGCTGAAATGACAGCCACCAAGGGAGCAGCTTTGTATTTTTCCGAAGTGCGGCTTCTTTTATAAAGTTATGCATCCACTGCTATAAATATGTACCTTGACTTTGCTGACAGTAACGTCAAAGCTAGTTAAGAAATGCATGACCTCCCTAGCAGTAGCATAAAACTACTTTCATATTAAGCCTGTCTTGATGGCTTATCGCAGCGGAATTGTCTGAAATTGTAAAGCCGATGTGCCTGCAAGAAATGACACCCGTACTCAAATTTCATAACAATGGGATAGAGCATGGTTCCTCCTGTCTTTGTGCTTTCGGGTGCTGGATCTGTGAGCTTTGCTTGAGTTCAACAAGCGTTGTTTAGCCACCAGAACTTGTAAGGCACTTACGCAGCCTTCTGGCCGAGATTTGTACATAAAAGATCCAGAGCACTGCTATCTCTTATCTAGGCCTTATAAAATTGGAACACAGTGTTCTAACTTTTAGGAATAATTCTAGTGGCACCAATTCAAAATAAGTTAATATTTTGTAACATTCCTGCTCTCCAACTTTTGTGGCATGCTGCAGACTGTTTTTAAAAATAGCGAAGCAATGTCAAAGGCGGAGGAAGCCCCACACTTAACGAGAATGTTTTGGAACGATCGCGTCTTTCGAAATATTTCGTTGAAGAAGGTTTTAAAAGTCTATGGCATAAGAGAGGTATCTCCGAGAGAAATAATAACCAAAAAATACGCAAAAAATTATTAATACCTGCAATTAAAGCCTGAATGGGTTAAATCATTTGAAAGCAAACAATTCTACCTTTAAGAATAATTGAAACTAATGAAAAACTACAAATTTTCTTGCTTTGGTTTTTACAAAAATATGCATAACTGTAAACTAAAACTGCCCAATTTAATAATTTTTAATTCTTTAGCAATTTAGTGATATTGTAGGCTAAGGCTATGTACACATTGCGGTGGTGGTGGCAAAAGTCTGGATGTTTGATTAGCGGCCATCTTTCGGTTCAATTCAGTTCAGTTCAGTTCAGCTCAGAAAACGGCCTTTGGTAATATAAATAACTATGAAAACTATTTTTTCTTCATCAGGAATAAAAAAATAATTTTTGGCGTTCTGAAAATCCCTAAAAATACTCAAAATACTAAACTCAGTAAAGTGAAGTAAGAGCAGTAAAGTTTTCCACAAAACTATGAGTTTTGCAATTTCGAAAGGATTTTTTTCATTGAATTATAGAATGCATAAAAGAAAAATAAATGTACCCTTAATAATCCAACTTTAATTAAAATTCCTTAATATCTTTTAAACGGTTAGGTGTACGAGAAAATAGTAAGAGACCTTTTTGTAGAGCATTCAACTTCCTAAAAAATCTATGAAGTATGAAACGTGTTCAAGTGGTTGGAAATAGTTTCGAGTATTTCTATCTGATCATAAGATATAAAAATAAAGAAAACTTTAATTTAGAGGATACATTCGTTACAATTAAAAATCATGCTTGGAGAATTTTTTGTAGAGGTGCCTATGTATCTCTTTATTTGTCAGACTTTTTCAACATTTCTTTTCTTATATTAAAAATGAAATATATTATTAGAATTTTTTATTGTTACAAACTTACACTTTTAGCAAAGAAATTCTGAAATTTGTGAAAAAAAATGTTTGAAACTTGGCCATTGCGACGCCATTTCCGGCAACCACTTGGAAAAAAGATGCACCCGCGTTGATAGGATAACTCCTTACAGGTTCATCTAAAGTGAAAAAATTGTGTTTTTTTTTTTGGGTTCAAAAAATCGAAAAATCTATTTTTGCTTAATTTGTTGTATAATGTCTTGAGAATATACTGTGAAAATTTCAGACAGAAATTCGAAATATTTCGGGAGTTATAATGAGTTTCCTAGCGCGCCTCGGAGTCCTCTCACTCGGAGTTGTTGAACTTTAAACGCGTTTTTCTCAAAAGTGTGTTTTTCTGATCGGCCTGGGTCTTAACTTTTTTCTACTGAAGCAATTGCTTTCAAATTTTAACAGGCTGTTCTACATACTTATAGTTCTCGTCGGTACTAACGAGAATTTTTTCATCCCTAACTTTTTATTTTGCAACCCTTTCTTTGCAAAAATTAAAGGACTTGTTTTTTCCACGTCCACGATTTTGTTATTTACCCTTGAAATTTAACTTCAGTAGTTCCGACCAGAATTACATGTCTATAGATTAGGAATAATCAAGAATATTTGATTTCAGATAACATAAAGAGCCAAAATCTCCCGTGAATTTTTTTTGAGGTTCCAACTTCGAGTGACAGTAATAATAATATAATTATATATACATATAATAATAATATAATTGTATATATATAATTTAATACTTAATTTTTTCAAATTTTTTTTTTTTCAATATGTAAATAAAATACTATAAATATTCAAGATAATTAATCTTTATTTTCATATAAAAACCACCCTCCAGAGAAGTCATGAAAATATGCATAAGTTACCAGAGGGGGGTACTCTAGTCTAGAAATTTAAAAAAATCGATTTTTTTTTGTTTTATGTTTTCAAAGTTTAACTATTCAGGAATATGTGTACAAGAGGATTTTTCAAAATTTAAATTATTTTCGGAGATATAGGCATTTTTCTGACCTAGCCTCCAAACTGGTTCGGCCGGAACTAATCGAACAAAAGACATAAGGGAAACTTTAAACGCGTTTTTCTCAAAACTGACTTTTACAGAACGATGCCCACGACCACGATGCCGACCATTACGACATTATTTTAGATTAATAATCTTTTTTGTTTTTGGTTTCAGATAACTAGGAGGGTTGAAATCGTGGGCATGGTTACGTGGAAATTTTTAGAGACCCCCCACTTCGTCAGCTCATAATTTTTGAATTTTTTTTTTTTATTTTTTTTTTTAGTTTTTAATTTTTTTCTGTACTCTTCAAAAATTAATAAATAACTAATAAAAAATGGATACTAAAACTATTAATTGCCTTTTTTTACGACACTTTAAAAATAACCTGAAATTCATGCTTCTAGACTAGAATACCCCCTTAAAACCTTATTTTAGAACTTGGACATAGGAAAAAAACTGAAAGTTGGATTTTTGGTAGACTTGTTTTTATAAGAATGTAAAAATTTGCCGACATTTTTTTTTCAAGTAGTTGTAATCGAAAAAAAATCCTCAGTCCAAGTCTTTAAGAATTCTATCTCAAAGACCTTTGCAAAATTTTATGAAGATTGGTTGAGTAGTTCTCGAGAAATTTTGCCAAGCGACATCAAACATACAATTTCGAGAAAAGCGCGTTTAAAGACGGCGCACTTAGCATAGCTAGCCTCGAGCGCACAAGTTCTCAAGGCTGTATCTCCGAAACTATTACTCGGATCAACTTAAAATTTTAGAATAATGTTCTAGAGGTGTTGTAAAAGTTTATAAGATAATAAAAAAAAGTCGATTTTTTGAAACCCGTAAACCTATGTAACCCCTGCGAAGTCCGCCTTTCTGTATATAAGCGAACTGGTCCCTCAGTTTTTGAGATATCGAACTGAAATTTGGCATACGTTCATTGCTCCCCAAAATAATGCACATTTGTCGAAACGGCCGATATCGCACCACTATAGCATATAGCTGCCGTACAAACTGAACAATCGGGCTCAAATACTTGTATGGAAAATATGCTCATTTGACGAGATATCTGCATGAAAATTGGCATGTGTTACTGTCTGGGATAGTACTGCAATCTCTGAAAGTGTATAAAAAGTAGAAAGTATTCAGATCGTAGCACTATAACATACAGCTGCCATACAAACTGAAAGATCAGAATCAAGTTAATGTAAGGGATCGTTGTATTTGCGAAGATTATAATGACTTCGATGCAAGCGAAGTTAAATTTTTTTCTTGTTTCACTTGTTGTTGTTACAACTCATTTTTGCTGAAACTCCTCGCCGTGTCGATGTACTATGGGCATAGCTTAAAGTTCTAGGAGCTCTCACCTGGCATATCGGTGCACATACATACACATGCACATATATATGCAGTACATGTGTGAGTGTATTTAAGTATTCATATATGTTCCATGTACATGCAAGCGATTTAGTAGTTTGGCATACTTCATCCTTTTCTTGTATATGGAATCAGAAACACACACCTGCGAGCATAATGCTACACAGTTTCATAGAAGAACACATTTACATATGCTAATGCAGTTTCATATTTTTACTAGTAAAAAGTACTGCTATGCGTTTCATCATCGAATCGCTCAATCCTTGTTCTTACCGTGCTAAGCTTTTTGCAGTGGAACGCTCGTCGCTACAAATACAGCTTAAGGGAATCAGTGGATATCCGCCGTCAGAAGTATACACTTAGCTGCAGCAAGTATTTGCGATTTTAAAGCTGCACACACACACATATACACATGCATATTTATTGTTGCGAGTATTGTTGCAACTGATGCAATTGTAAGCACAAAGCAAAATAAAACATTATTTTATGCATGTGCAACTAAGTCCCGGTCTTACAAAGCGCACACAATACAAAATATGTACTTATGTGTGAGTGTATGTGTGTTTGTATATTAAATGCAATACAAATCTTACGCTGGCATTTGCAATATTTCTGCGCAAAAGTGATGCCTCTGTATATATTTATTTAACCCGCCTGGTCACCACCCGAGCATCATTGCCGCAAGTGCCTTGCAGCGTGCAACAGGCATTGGAGTTTCGACGATAAGCTCTGATAGCTTATGATGCCGTCCTTAACTTGAAGGCTTACGCCCACATCTACATACCCGCTTACCGTTGTGAAATGTATACACAGCAACAACATCGAGCAAGTGGTCGTCCTTCAGCAGCATGTTGCATGTCCTGCCATCAATGCTCTGCTTTCGCCTCGATATTATGGCATTAGTTACTTGTATTACTATTGTTATTGTTGTTGTTTTTGTTGTTATTGTTAGCCAGCTGAGCTGCTTAGATGGCTGTGTGCCAATCTCCGTGCTGGCCTGTCCTGACTTGGCTTGCGCACTCACCCTGCCGCCGCTAACCGCCCGCCCACTCTTCCATTTTATTTACCTTTATCGGATATTTTCCGAACGGCTTTTGTTTCAGTTGCAGCTTCACTTTGTTTATTCTATTTATTTGCTTCTCCAGTATTCCTTATTGTTGTGTAGCTCTACTTAGCTGCGTTGTTGTTGTTGTCGTGTTGGGTGTTGCAACAGATTTTTGCCTGTCCTGTGTTGCCGGCTGCTGCTTAATGGCCATTGCCGGTAGTGTTGCAAATCAACAGCTTTTAAATTTTAATACTACCATTTGATTTATATTCCTAAGTAGTTTGCTTACCTGTTTCTACCGTTTCCCGCTTCCCGCCACCCATCTATGCGTCGTCCATTCGTCCATGCAGCTATCCTTCGTATTGACTCTTCTGCAATATGAGTTTTTGTTTGGCTTTTGTTTCGGATTTTATTGTTTTGTTTTCGGATTGCAATTGAAATTTTACTTTAAATTGGCATTAATTTGTTGACAATAAAATTTCGTATAAATACTGTGGCAAAAAAAAAAAAAAAAAAAACAACAGACGAGAGACAAAATTGGTTTAAAAAGAGTTATAGTTTGTAAATTGATAGTTGAACTCGCTACTGTTTGCCCTGAGTTTCAGCCGAAGAAGTAACTGTTAATGTGGAAGGGAAATTCTAAGATTTTTAGTTATCAGTTCAAACTGATATAGGATGGATAATTCTACATTAATGGGTCTAGAAATGAGAAATAATCGATTTTTTTATAATTCGATAGTTTAGATATTCAAAAATAGATATTAAAAAAAAAATAGATTAAGAACCTTTAAAAAGAAAGAAGAAAAAAACTCATAGAAACCACAGAATTTCAAATTTATGGATGTTTATTATCATTAAAAGTTTATTTTTGAGATTTTCTTTCAAATGTTGGCCGCAGCTCGTCTCAGATGGTCCATCCTTGAGTCCAAGTTTAATGACTCTTTGAGCATTTGATGTAACTGCGAATGACACGCGTGAGGTTTTGTCCAAAGCCTGAATCAAGGGGATTTTCCACCTAGCCTTACGACTTTTAAAATCCCGCAGGGAAAAGTCTAACAGTGCGATATCACACGGGATCTTTATGACTATCGACCGTCTCAAAACGGAAATTGTCTTCTCACCGAAGTATTCTCTCAATAATCCAAATGTTGTGCGAGTCCGTCTGTTGAAACCAAATGTCGCCGAGATCACATCACTTCAATTTCAGGCATCAAATAGCCGGTTATAATGCATAACTGTCGCCATTGACGGTTACGTTCTCATAAACCGTGATTCCACCGGCTCACAAGCCACACTAAACTTTTATTTTTTCGGGATGAAATAACAGCTCTTGAATCTTTTCGGGCTGCTCTTCGTCCCAAATGTGGTCGAGCGGTTTCAGTTCTTTTATAAGCTGTATTTTGTATGTTTCAATTTAAGATCTTGACGTAAAATGCGCCAAGTCCTTTCATAAGTCAGTCCGAGTTACTTTCCACGGTCTCCATATACACTAGCGTGCTGGACATGGCCTATTCGGTAAAATATTATCCAACAATAAATGCTGGGTTTCAAGATGGGTGATGCTGTTGCGATTAGTAGGCCGATTATGTTAATAAAAGTTGAACGATTTGTAGACGTTGTTCAGGCGTAAGTCTTTAAATGGATGAAATGCCAAACAATACTGAAGAAAAATAGCATGACAGCTCGATAACACTCAAGAGAAATCTGTCAACAAAAAAAAAAAACCTATTGGAAAGCGTAGCTCTGTTTCTGTCAGATTTTTTACGTTCTCACAGCTTCATCAACCCAAAAAACCATAATTAAAACCACTCACAAATGTTCTTCTACATTAACATACTAATGTATTGGTTCGGAACTCCAATTAAGCAAAGACACACACCCTCTTGACATGTTAATTTCAGCGTTACTAACTATCTTGATACCTTGCAAAGTCTTGAAATCTTTAAAGCATATAGTATATGGAACCTCATAAAATAAGTTAAATTAATAAAATATTTATTTAATTACAAGCTAATAACATGCATCAGGCAAGAGAAGACTAATGAGCGCAACCAACCAACTTGAAGGGCAGCAATCGTGTTCACATAAAACTCGTCCCAATCAACTACACAAACTGTTGCCAGCCACAGCGCCGCAGCTAAATCAAACAACAACATTTTCAATATTTATTTTTTATCGCTCTTTAGCGGTGTTTATTGCCGGTCTGCTGCACCTGCATCAAGAACTAAGCAATTATCTATCGACAAATACTCATGTAAGTTTGTAAGCACCGAAGTATGCAAGCATTCATGCTACTTAGCAAAGCAGACAATGCCACCACAATGGTTGGTGGGCCAGTGATCTAATGGCAGCAACGAATGCCGCGCTGCTTGACGACTGATATTTACTTTTGTGGTCATTAGATGTCTTCTTCAGTTGCCAGCTGGAAGGCAGACGCAAAGCTGCATGCCACATTGGCACAATACGTGGCATAATGAGTGGCGTGAGTGCATAAATATTTTATAATATGTAAAGCGCGCTTGCCATGTATGTTTTTAATTGCAGTTCAATGATCTATTGGTTTCTGACCCACCCTGTGGACAAGCAACTTGCCACTCGTTTCGTTTCGCTGTTGAGCAGACAAGTGCATTCTTTTGCACAAACAATTATAATAATACTACTCAGAATTTCGCTTATTTTTTCTCCACATTTTTTTTATTGTTTTTGTTGTTTTCTGTTTTTCTTGGTGGCAGAAACGTGCGCGATCGCTAATCGCTTTGCCAATTGCCCACTTGTTCTCCGCTGGCACAGCAAGTGTGACTAATCGCCTTTTGCAAGTGGCTTTCAGCCAGCCAGTCGACAAGTCAATCAGTCATTTGCATTGTGTGCTGTTTGGAACAACAACAAGATGCAGCGCGTTGCACTTTAACTACCGTTTAGGTGGGCGTCGCGGTTTTACTCGCACACACTCACACACACCTACGCTTCGAATCGGCCATATGCAACACCCACACAAGCGGCATGTCATTTTATTATAGGTTTTTCCTTGACGCACTGATGGAAATTTGCATTGCAAAACGACAAGCGTACATGAACAGTTAGTTTCTTATTATAGTTTTTAAGCTAGCAGTAGACTATTATATATATATACATACATACTCGTACATATATTCTATTTGATATAGTGGAATTACATATGTGCCTCGTTTTAGTTTGCGTTGGCGGCTTGAAAGCAAGACATCGTTAAATAGTAAACCGTTAGAGGTATTGAGGAGTTGTAAATTTGTAAGCAAGCATGATTACTTGTGACTTGATTGTCTGTTGCGTTCTTTTATTAGAATGTATACAAATATATGCGGACAATCTTTTTTATTTAGGTGGATATAGGAAGCACACCATTTTAGTCATTTTAAAATTTATTTTAGAATATCGTATTTACCACGAACAAATATACTTACATTGCTGATATTGAGTTAAGCTTGCTCTTGGAAAACCATATTTTTCTTTTTTTTCAAAAAATTATAATTTGTTTAAATATTTCAAACCAAGTGGCAACGCTATGAATGGAAAGTTTTGAATTATAAATTGAAAATTTTATCATTTTAAATGTCACTGAAACTATTCTAAAGTCTTAAGTTGATATGTTTTTTGAAATTTAATCAAGGTGGCAACCTTGTGCAAGTTGTACAAATATTCTTTATTTGCAAATTGTTCAACTTTTTATGTCAATCAACTGATGCCAAGTGTTTAATAACTTCTTGGAAATTTTAGATGTGTGGCAACCTTGTTCAATTCATACTTAAATGCAAGTATTTGTGAATGGTTTAAACTTGCTTGCTCACACTAAAGCAAATCTAAATCTAAAATCTAGTAATTTAAATTATGTGGCAACTCCATATTTTTATTTACACATATTTTTGCTTTCCAATATTATTTAATAAATTGTCAAAATTTTCTGAAATTTTTTTATACATGTGACATTAAGAGGTTGGTTAATTAAAACTATGTGGCAACCCCATATTTTTTGTCATATTATGAAGTATTTGTATGGTTTAAACTGCTTGCTCACATTAAGCAAATTATTATGAGGTTGTAAAAATAGTATTTAAATTATGTGGCAACTCCAATTTTATTTACACATATTTTTGCTTTCCAATATTATTTAATAAATTGTAAAATTTTTCTGAAATTTTTTTATTCAAGTGTGCATTAAGAGGTTGGTTAATTAAAACTATGTGGCAAAAAGAGTAATTAAAATTATGTGGCAACTCCATATTTTATTTTATATATTTTTCTTTCTAAAATTAATTAATAAATTGTTTTGATAATTTATTAAAATTTTTTTGTACATGTGGCACCCTTGATAATTATTTTTCTGGATAACTGAAGTAAACGTTTTATAACCTGGAAGAAATTTTCCATGACATTTTGTACAGAGAACGTAATTTTTAAGGTATTTCAAAATAAAAAAGAAAGCTGGAAATCTAGGTTACAATGTTGCCAATTAAAGCGGCAACCCCATATTTTTGTTTAGATATTTTGAAAGTATTTGTAAATGGTTTAAACTGTCTTGCTCACACTAAGCAACATTTATTATAAAGTTGGTTAAAAAATAGTAATTAAAATTATGTGGCAACTCCATATTTTATTTATATTTTTTTTTTCTAAAATCAATTAATAAATTGTTTTGATAATTTATTAATGATAATTTATTAAAAATTTTTTGTGCATGTGGCAACCTTGATAATTATTTTTCTGGATAACTGAAGTAAAGGTTTTATAACCTGGAAGAAAATTTCCATGACAGCTTTGTAAAGAAAACATAATTTTTAACGTATTTCAAAATAAAAAAGAAAGCTGAAAATCTAGGTTACGAGGTTGCCAATTAAAACGGATTTCATGCTGTGAAACTTTCGGAGGTTGAGTCCAGTGAGTTATTGCTTTAATTAAGATCAATGATTTTTTTACGAAGCAATTCTTCTGTAGTTAATTTGTTGTTTAATCTGTCATCGCAAACTTTCTGCCCCCATTTTCTAAAGGATCATTAGATCTTAATTCCTTTGTTAGATCACTTACGAGTATATTAAGTTTTGTCTTCAAAGAAGTAGAAATCAACATATTTTCCTCAAAACCTACTGAATGTGACCACCCAAGTAATGCCCACGAACTAAGTACGAGCACGCATACGCGTGTAATTAAATTTCCGACCGCACAAAACGCTCACAAAAACAAAAAAAAAAAAAAACATTGACAGCGCTCAACAATTTTAGAATGTGTCAACGTTGACATACAAAAAGAATTTTCAGGTGTAGCTTTACGGTGTTGTGACAAGTGGACACGAAGTCACATGCAGCCGCTTCGTCTGCTAATTAGTTTTCAAAAAATAATTTGTACCCTAGTGT
Source organism: Bactrocera correcta (assembly GCA_027475135.1). NCBI lineage: Eukaryota > Metazoa > Arthropoda > Insecta > Diptera > Tephritidae > Bactrocera > Bactrocera correcta. Next base: position 87,952,592 of record CM050326.1, read on the forward strand.
GTTTTTTTGTTTTTGTTTTTGCATGTTATGAAGTGAAATTTTCTAGAGGTGCAAATAAGACACTCAACACTTTCCTCAATTTGCTATGCACACAGGGAATACAAGCAGAGCTGACAGAAGCCATTTGGTTGCTGGTTTTGGAGAGATTAAGAAGATGACGAGGCCAGCAATTTTTTTTAGTAGTGGGAATGTATGGTAAAAGCGGCGTAGACAGTAGAGTAGGAAACCTTGTTAGTGTCAAAACGTTTTGCTGCAGGAACTCTTGTAATATATTCGCCAGATAAGAAATTTATGAGGGATGCCACAAAAGAGAGTTTGTGATATATCCTCTTACTGATGATATGATAAGGCTGATTTTGTAATTTGTTCAAAAAATATTAAAAAACGTTAACCTCTTTTGTACCGAAGCTATAATAATTATTGTACCGAAAATATAATAACAAATACAAAAGGTTCTTTCGAAGAACTTGCCTCCGATCATTCAGTGTGAATAGCAGGTTTTTGGATATTGCACAATTTCGTTAGACAACAACCCGTGCCAAATTTCGTGAAGATATCTCTTCGAATGAAAAAGTTTTCCATACAAGAACTTTATTCTGATTGTTCAGTTTGAATGGGAGCTATATACTACAGTGGTCCGATATCGACCATTCCGACAAATGAGTAGCTTTTTTGGGAGAAAAAGACAGGTGCACAATTTCTGATCGTTATCTCAAAAATTGAGGGACAAGATCGCAGATATACAGAGAGATCGACAGACAAAAGGACGTGGCCAAATCGACTATATATCGTCATCTAAAATGTTAAATTACCTTACCTTACTTTTCATAACATTACAGGCGAAAGAAAAACGATATAATAGGAAACAAAAATTGAGTTTTGGTTATAAAATGGTTATATATTGGTTACATATTGGTTATCATACACTGATTTAAATAAAATTTGAGTTTTGGTTACAAAATGGTTATATATTGGTTACATATTGGTTACTTATTGGTTATCATACACTGATTTAAGTAAAATTTGAGTTTTGGTTACAAAATGGTTATATATTGGCTACATATTGGTTATATATTGATTACTTATTGGTTATCATACACTGATTTAAATGAAATTTTAGTTTTAGTTACAAAATGGTTATATATTGGCTACATATTGGTTATATATTGGTTACTTATTGGTTATCATACACTGATTTAAATAAAATTTGAGTTTTGGTTACAAAATGGTTATATATTGGTTACATATTGGTTATATTTTGGTTACTTATTGGTTATCATACATTGATTTAAATAAAATTTGAGTTTTGGTTACAAAATTGTTATATATTCGTTACATATTGGTAATTTATTGATTACTTATTGGTCACTTATTGGTTATTATACACTGATTTGAATAAAATTTGAGTTTTGATTACAAAATTGCTATATATATGTGTCAAATATTGGTTATATATTGGTTACTTATTGGTCACTTATTGGTTATCATACACTGATTTAAATAAAATTTGAGTTTTGGTTACAAAATTGTTATATATGGGTTACATATTGGTTATATATTAGTTACTTATTGGTTATCATACGCTGATTTAAATGAAATTTTAGTTTTAGTTACAAAATGGTTATATATGTATTTGACAGGGATTTTCAATTTATTTTGATTATACGTAGTTTTTTATTTTAAGTGACCATATGTTTTATAGGGTCTCTGACGTTTCCTTCTAGCTGCTAAAAACTTTGTGACAAACTTAATATATCCAGTGTTATTTAGGGTAGAAAAAACATTCCACCGGAACTTCATATTGCTTCTCTTCTTATCATATCAGTCTGCATTAACGAAAGTCCTGAAATTCCACGAAAAATTTGCTGCTTTTTCCCTTCATAAAAATCCATAACTTTTTTTTATTTTTCACTTTTGGAAGCTGCCAGAGCTCCACTTTTGCAGCACAAGGGCCAAGGCTACTTGCCATGCAGAAGATGGCAACAACAACAAAAAAGCGCACGAATATTTACTCCGTTATATTTAGCACAATTGCAGCAGCATGCCACAAATATGTGCATGCCATGAAATTTACACACTTGTGCTGCATGGCTGAGTGCCGGCGTGGCTGCAGCGTATGTTTGTGCCACATTCAAAATTTATGAGCGAAAATTATTAAGAAAACTGTTGAATGAAGAATGGGCGGTCGGCCCCTTGTTGTTGTTGGTGGGCTCATTTAATTTTATTGCCGCAACGGCAGTAAACTACACAAGTGCAGCAGGCGCAAGCATATGTACGCATATGCATGTGTGTGTATGTGTGTGAGTCGTCTGGTTTAAAAAATGCGCACACGCGGATTAATGACTGTCAGTCGAAGACTCGCTCGCTTGCAGTCAGTCAATCAGTCGGCGCAGGTTTATTAGTGTGCGCCGTGTGTGTGTGTGAGGCCGCTGCCGTGCTGCAGTTGAGGCAGCGACAGCTTGCTGCCTGCCTGCTGCAACATTGCAAGCAGTTAGTATTTGTTGTTTGATGTTTTTTGCGGAACTTTTGACACATGTTGCACACATATGCAACCACACACGCACATATGGCTGCTGCAAGTTTATGAAGCGCGTCGGCAAAATTTGCCACTATGTCAATCCAGCTGACTTTATGACAACTTTTAATGTCAGCCACTTGATGAAGGATGCGCATTTCGCCGCATTAATGCCTTGTTGCAAGCACTGGATTCCCATCTCGAACTTTATTGCCACCTAAATTCATATGCGCCTGCTGTGCAAGTGGCAAAGTAGCATGTAGCAAGTGCATGGCATGCGGATTTCGGGCGAAATTGCCTGTGTGAAGCGCTTGCATTTAGCAGCGTTTGAGGCAAGTATCTCTAACTGACATGGAACATGCATTTATAAATAAATTTGTGTGGCAACATATTATGAATAATGCAAAAAGGGTTTTCACGAATCGCAAGTGTCCTTTGTCGCTGATTGCCGGCAAATGGGAATTGTAGGGTTTGCTATCAAAAGCGAGACATACATGTCGTCACGCCCCCTCACACAGCGCCCGCCGCAGTCTGTCAACACCCAGCCAAAGAATGAGTGCAACAATGATTGCACAAAACTGCTAACGGTTGCACCGATGCGCCGTTGGTGAAGGTGTGTATGTATGTATGTCTGCATTGGGGTGGCATATATCAGCATTAGATTCCATAAAATACGTGAATGTGCCAGCAACAGAGAGCGCACATTCATCGCCTTTGCCATTGAAAGCCCGCGCCACACTGTTGTTGCAACATCTGCACGATTTGTCATTTTAGTAAAGTGGCAAGGCGTGTGCTACTACATGCTGCAGCAGCAAACACATGACAACAATGTGGTGGCAGTGATCTGCGGAAATTAGTGCTGCAACATCGTTGCAATGGCGGCAGCAACCGCAGCACCATTCATCAACGTTGCAATAAAATGCGCGTGCGCCAATGTTGCACAGCAAGATCATTTGTCCCGGCAATTTGACAGTGCAGCGAGTGGAATGCGCGCTCGCCACAGCTGCTTTCCAACGCAAGGTTGAGTGAGCAAATCATTCTTGACAATAATAGAGGCGTGGGGTACGAGTTTGATGTGTTTTGATAATGTGTGGAGGGGAGGGGAGGGAGTGAGAGCAGGGGTAAAAATCTTGCGGAATACATTGTGACAGAAAAGTGTTCAAAGATTGTCAATAAAACCAAAAATATTTTATTATTCAGCAATATTTATTTTGTCGCCTTCAAAGTAATCCCCAGCAGATGTAATAGAGTTATGCCAACAAATTTTCCAGTCTTCGAAACTGTTTTCATAAGAATTTTTTGGGATGGCCCTCAGCTCCTTAAGCGAATTTTGTTTTATCTCTTCAATCGACTGAAAACGGCTTCCATGGAGCGTCAGTTTCAGTTTGGGGAAGACGTAGCGTGTTTGGCTTTAGATTCGGTCACAATCGTGATGTAATATCCATGAATTGTGCCTCCACAATTCCGACTGTTTTCCACATATGTATGTCCTCAAGCAAACGTCTCAATACGGCCAAATAGTACTCCTTATTGACCGTCTGTTTCTCCGGAATAAATTAATGTTGTACGAAGCCACGACTATCGAAAAAACAGTGAGCATCACTTGACTTTTGAGTGGCTTTGTCGTAGTTTTTTTGTTTTCGCCTCGATTTTTTCTCCCTACATTGTTGATGTGTTTGCATGTCAAACTCATAAAGCCATGTCTCACCGACAGTCTCAGGCAGTTGCTCTCTATGAATGTCATATCGGAATTTGCATGCCCAAAGGGACCTGTTTACGGTACTATTTTTGAAAAAAATTCAGTTTTATCGGAACGAGTCAAGTAAGAACGCGTTTTATACCCAAATATCCACCAATTTCATTCGAACGAACTTGCCATCTCTCTAACACTTGCCTGACCATTTTCAGGCACCATATCCTTCACTGTTTTAATACCATATTTTCATGAGTTGAAGAGACGAAGGTCGTCCAGAACAAGGCATGTCTTCAATGATCTCTCGACCATCCTTGAGGGCCTTGTACCACTTGTAGACTTGTGTTTTTGATAAAACTGAATCACCGCAAGCCTTTTCCAACATTTGAAGTGATTCTGCACACCAAATTTGGTTAGAAATACAAAGTTGTACGGACGTAGCAAAACCTTTTTATAATATTGCTTGCACAAACAGTATAGTGTCCAATTAATCTGATTAGTTTGATAATAAGAACCTATGTATTTCCCTCTTCAGAACAACCTTTCCCTCAACGCAACGCGGTTTAATAATCGTTTTTAAAGTCGATATTTGGATAAACATAGTAGGACGTCTCCTCAGAACCAAGAACATTGAAATTTCTTTCTTTTCGACTTTTTTTTTATAAGTCAGTAAACCTTTTAAGTGTTTACAAATATAAGGTGCTCTTTTAAAGGTACAGTTTGTCAAGTAAGAGCGTGGTCGACTTTACCGACAGTTAATGAAAGATTTCGCTCTAATTCCTTCGCGGACCGATAGAGGAAAGCTTTTTCCTTGATGCATTGTCAACAAAGGTTCAGTTGGCGTTGATCTTTCAAAAGGAATCACGTTAAACGCTATAAGTGCGAACTACGCGTCGCGCTACGAGGCTGTGTTCCTTTACATCCACTCGAAAGGTCCCAAAATATCACAATCAGGGGCTGCTAAATATATGAGAAAGTCGAATTCATTTGTATAGAAGAGGATACACCGATATAAAGTGGCTAAAAATGTCGATTTACCAGAACGTGGTTCCATAGGAAAAGTGAACAAAAAAGATGAAAAAAGAATATTGAATCTGTTTTCCCGGAATCTGCTTTAACACTGCGGCAAAGACAAGCAAAATTAATGGCAAAAGGTTTAGATATATACTACGGAACTATCTGAACCTTTCTTCATACACTTGATCTGAAATGGCGCGACACAATGAAGAAGCTTTGTTGATTGAAAAACTTGTGACAAAGCGACTCTCTTGGGCGCATGAGAATATTGATAGAGATTTTGAAAATGTAACTTTTACAGATGAATGTTCTATATGGGCACGTTCTGTCCTCACACGAGACTGGTCAACTTTCACTAATAGGCTTGTTCAGCGAACCGTAAAATATGGAATAAAGGTGTATCTTTGGGGCTGCTTCTCAAAGCAGAGATTTGGCACTTTGTACCTCTTTACTGACAACCTATGTAAATGCCGAGAAAATGATAAAAATCTACAAAAAGGCATTACTGCTATCTGCCAAACGATGGTTCATCAGAAAAAATGAAGATTGGATTCTGCAGGAGGCCAACGATCCTAAACACCAAGCAAGCTCTGTGCTCAGTGAAAAACTCAATCTGGCAACGTTACATTGGATTGGCCGTCGCAGTCGCCCGATGCAAACTCTATTGAAAATATGTGGGCATATATTAAACAGAAGCTTCGTGGAAGACGCACATACACTTTGAAGCAGTTGTCTTACGAAATTCGTCGGATCTGGAGATCCTTGTCACTAGAATACGCCGTCAAATTAGTAGAAAGCATGCTTCCGAGCTGCCAGGCAATTATCGACGCCGGCGATGACTGGACATATTATTGACCAAATTGCATCATTGTTTGCAATGTGTACAGTGTACATATAAATATGAAAGTTTCATAAAATAATTTTTTTTTTTATAAATTAACACGACCACGCTCTTACTTGACAGACTATATATAAAGATGCTGTCAGTTGGTAAGAGAGGAGGAAACTATAAAGCGTCTTCTATGAGAATGTAATGCTCTATATAGGAAAATAATTGCAACTATCAGAAGAGGGTTTTTTGGCGACGTCTCGGAGGCTGCACTTTTCATACTGATGAACTTCATCAGAAGCAGGGGGTGGTTCAGAGAGGAGACAACATAGTGAGGAGGCTTTAATCCCGTTGGTATCACAATGTGCTAGGCTGTTAGCAGCTTTATTAGACAACCACTTTACCCACCTATCAAATTAGAGATATATTATATCCTAGAGGCTTAGCTGTCAGAGACTGTCGAGGCTTCCTTGCATTCAGAAAAAGTTACTAACTGGTGTTGTTTCCTTCTTATTCTTTATAAAACTAAAGGTGAGAATAATTTTGCTCTCAACGGTAAGCGCTAGTTGCAAATAATGCGCGACTTTTTGGTTTCCCAAATCTAAATAAATGAACATTCTATAACTCACAGAAGAAAAAATCCTTTAATATTTTCACTATGTCTTGGCTTAAATTTTTTGACCACAGAAAAAAATAGTATAATAAAATTTTTTAAATCTTTACTGTAATTTATTTTTATTTTTTCTCATTTTCAGGTAGCGACCATGATGTCCTGCCCCCTTCCCATGCCATTACCTATATTGACTTCAGCACTACACAGCGATTTTTCACCGGTTCACATTGGTGTTAAGGTATGTATGAAATAAAATAAAAATTTGAATAAAATTAAAAATAAAATTAAGAGAAATTAAATAAAATAACATAAATCAGTATACAAATTAAGAAGTAAATTTAAAGTAATTCCAAAAAAATATTTTTTTTTTAATATATGAACTTAATAGTTGGATTAAGTCTTTTATGATTGATTCCTTTTCTTCATGAGCTTACCTCTCTCTCTTATCTACGACGTTAGAACATTTTGATTGAATAACCTAATCTCACCTAGTACGACACTTAAAATGGCAACAGCTAACTTCAAGCCACCAGAACACACTCAATAGAGTGAGTGCATGAATATTTTTCCAATAAAACCATATTTATGAGCTCAAAATATGTTCCTCGAGCATTATATGCAAGTGTTGCTCCGTTGACCGATTTTGTTCTTTGGCCCATTAAAAGCCAACCGCAACGAATTAGAAGTGCCACGGAGATGAGGGCGACTGCTGAGCCCATTTTGCGCCCATTTACATGTCGTTCCGCCGGTAATTTGTTTGTATTACAAAGCCAACACACACTGCTGCTGTAACTAATTCACATCGCATTCACATTTACTGTGTTTGTTGTAAATAATATGTCTTCTGGCTGTTTTGTTGTCTCATAGCATATGCCCTCTCAAAGTGTGTATGTGTGTGTGTGCAAGTTGAGGCAAGAAATGGCCAAGTATATTTCATGACCCCAAATCAAGTGCCAGCATTCTATGTGTTGGCATATATTTGTGTATATGTGTGTGTGTCTCACTTCAAAGGACATTCCGTTTGATATGACAATAAGAAAACCATATAATACAGGGTGATCATTTTTTAATGACATTTAACTGCACACTGGGCCAACAATTTCCTTGGACGGTAGAAAGTCCTCACTAGTGTGTGTGTGGAGCTTTCTCGCCCTTCCCGACCCAAAACGCAAAATAATGATGTCACATTGAATGATAAAAAGTCAGCGACCGAATAAGTGCCGGTGCAGGTGTGTGACTGTAATAGTAACAACAACAACAACATGTAATAACACGGCATTAAGTGAAGCGCCGCACTTGAATGGGGTGTAAAACAATTTTTTGGTTGTACCGTTATGCTCTGCACTACTTCCCCTCAGGCGCCGCGGTAAGACAAGTGGCATTTATGCATGCAACTGCGGCGGAGAGTGGGGCATATGCGTCATTTCGTAAGCATTGTGTGAGTGTTTTTGATAAATGCGCGCCATTTTTTATTTAATGTCTGTTGTGTGTGTGTGTGTTTGTTGTGCCACGGACAGCTTGCAAGAATATTTATTTCACTTGAAGATCCGGAGATCCGTTACGCAGCGCGACCAGAGCGCACACACCCACACACACGCGCGTGTGCAAGTGGAAATCTATTTTAAATAACACATTTGAGCGTTGAAAAGATAGCGCCGCGACGCGACGCGCAACGCGCAGGAAACCGCATTGTCCGCGTAATGGTCGCTCATTAACGTCTGCTCCGGCGACTGATGGCCGAGCACTTTTCAGTTGGGAATGCGCAAAGTTGGCGCTCAAGTTGCTGCCCCACAATTGCTGAAGGAGTGAAGTGTTGCATGCAGCATAGTTGATGATATCGCTAAGCAGCCGCCTTTGGCGTGATCCCGCTGAGAAAGGGTTGAAGGCGCCAAAGAAATATGCAAACGCATTGATTGTGTAAATGTTGCCGCTGTCAATGATATATCGTTGGCCACTTAGTGAAATGCATTCACATTGCAAATGTTGCTCTGCCACTGGTTGGTTGTTGTTGCTGCTTCATCTTCACGTCGCTTAGTTTCAACTCGATTCGTAGCTTGAGAAATGGTTTGTGATTTATGAAAATGACATTGCATTATTTAAGTACTCTGTGTACAGACGTTTCTGATTGTTGTTTGGATGCCACCTGCTGTGGAAGGAGTTTGTTGGCATTTATTCGAGTGACGGAAACTGTGTAACCCCTTTCAATATAAACTTACTTTTTGAAAACGAATAACTCAACGCAGTGTTTCACATATTTCCAGTATAATCTGATCATCATTGTTGAAGTATGAGCAAGTCACTCGCTAGTTTGCCAGATTGACTTTGTTCCGTCAATGAACTGAGTTTTGCAACTTATCCTTCTTAATGTTTTCTCGAACATTCATATTATATGTAATTGGAATTCCGTAAGTCTGCGAAAAAAAGACGAAAGATGGGTACTAACTAAAAGCCTTTACTTAAAAATATGATACAAATAGGGTATATTAAGTGTTCCCTGAAGTTTGTTATACCGCGAAGAACTTCGGCAACACTTTTATGAAATATCGATATAAATGAGGATGAGTCGGTTTGTTTGACTATATATACTCTCACTAATCCTACTACTTTTTGACATATCGATCTGAAATTTTGTGTTCGTCTTTTCTCCTTCCAAGGAGCTGATCTTTAGTGTGAACCGCCGATACCGCACAACGGCGAGGGTTGCTTTATATATTTTGGATACAAAAACAATTATTAATGACCGAAAAACGTTTTATTGTTTTTAAAAATATTCTCTCTTAAAATATCAAACTTTTGCAAGCGTCTGAAACAACTGTCGAAGCTCTTTTGTCAGCCTCATTTAGGTTGAAACATACATACATTCTGAACGCTTCAAACGCCTATTCAGATGTCGAAAAACGTTGACCTTTTACGTACGGCAATGAAAAGAGGTCATTCGGTCCCAATTTTTTTTTTTTTTTTTTTTTGAGTACTCAAAAATGCAGTTGTTTCAGTCGACTTGTGATGCTTTGTCGTGGTGAAGTGTGATCCGTTTTTGGCAATTAGTTTTCCATATGGTTTGTATCACTCAGAATTTACTGTTTTGCATTTTTCTAGTGATAGATTTGCGACATGTATATTATTTCTGAACTGTTGTTTACTTTTGGCCTCATACGCGACTCTACAAGTCGATCCTTAAACCATTTTGGACGTATGCAATGCAGTTATGTGGTACGGCGAGTACATCCAACATTGAAATCCTCCGAAGTCAATCAAAGGCTTTAAGAAGTATTGCGAAATCTGCAAAGCTTGTCGAAGATACCTTGATAGACTTTCTATACATGAAAACTTACAGGCAATAAATCTACTGGGCAACAGAATGGATGTTGGACGCTTAGAAACAACTCACGTTTTGGACCTTGCAGATAGATTTTAATTACTTTTGAGAATATTTCTAAGCAAATTATGTTAATGAAGAATATTGATTATTCTCAATGGAGCCCAATCAATTCTGTTATGTTGGTTATATTTATAAAAAAAAATTAAAATACGTGGAAACCAAGATTCATTGCCACGAGTACAGACGCATAATAACCGTGTTTCGAAGCACTGTTGTTATATTTTTTAACATTTCTCTTGATCAATCGACATTAATATTTTTTTGAGTGATTGATAAACTGTATAGGATCGAACGTGAAACAAAAATGTTTCTACAATCAAATACTGATCCTTTTAATGTTTATAGTTGACTCAATCCCACGAAAGGTCACATGACGATCTTGCAATATCATTTTGCGTACAGCATGACTAGTTTCCGGGACTACAACTGATTTTGGAGGGACTTTCCCAAATTCGTCCTGAAGTGTTTTACGACCGCGATTGAATTCACCGTAAAATCGATCAACTATAGGCCGTAATGAAGCTTCATCCTTAAAAATTTAATGAAGTTCGGCGATACACTGTTGCTGAGTTAATCCACGTTAATAAATAATCGCTCCAAAACCCTCGTGATCTAATTCCATTTTTTGGCCGAAATGAATATTTTAAGTTACTGTAAAACACACCATATGTCAAAATGTTCTGAAAATGCATAACAGAAAAATATTAAGCTTTGCGACAATGTTAGGAATGGACAGATTGCAAAACTAATGTTGCCAAATCCCGAAATATATAGGTAACCCTCGCATAATATAGCTGCCATAGAAACCTGCCATAGATGACTGATCACAAGCAAATTTTTGTATGAAAAACTAATTTACTCGATAAGATATAGTCACGAAGTTTGCCCCAGATAATTGTTTAAGGCAACACTATAATCTACGTATGTATTGTTCAGATCCAACGATTATAGCATAAAGCTGCCTTATAAACTGGCCATTCAAAATCAAAATAAAAAATATGTATGCTCTTTTATGCCATTGAAAATACACCTGTAAAGGGTGTTAAGTTTCGCCTGAAGTAAACTTTTTTCTTGGTTTCCTAAAGACCAAACCTTCTCTTTCTGAAAGAGAACATCTCAGGAGTTTTGTTTCTTTTATTTTTCTTATCGACATACATAGGTATTCACACTCTCATCTATGAAAATTAAGGATTTTTATAATTGTTTTGCTTCTAGTAGACATCATCAAATTATTGTACAGCATTTTATAACCGTATTTGTTACTGGACTCAAAGTACTCGCGAAAAGTTTCTTTTTAACGAACTATGCAATGCAATTCAATGCTTCTCCTGCTTGATCTTGTGCCGCTTCGAAACTCATTAAAATTATTTTCAAATTGCTTGACTGAAGATCCACTGGTTAAAGCTTTAAAGTAGAAAATTTATGGCCAAGACTTTAAAACTGTTGCCTACATTCAGGCGTTACTTCAATCCTAGTTTGATACAATAGGAATAATGTCGTGTTCAAAGTACCGGGTTGTTGCTCGCAAATGTGTACATCACACACACACACTCAGACGTCGTATTGATATATGTAACTAACACATACATACACATGCTTCTATTCCCACAAACACCTTTTTCTTCATATGTATTTAAGTATGTGATGCATCATCTAAGCCATTATAGATAAACAATTGTTTAGACTCGTCACTTCCAGCTTCCTTTTCTGTTGCAAGTGTGTGTCTTTTCGCTGTTTTTTCTTTTCCTTTCTTCCTTTTCCTTTCTTTTCTTTTGCCATATTTGCTCTTCTTGCGCTTAATATTGCCACTGAGAATACAATTTCCTAACCAATATAAATGTGTTTTTAATTTGTTGCAAAGCAAGATTTACAAATGATGCTTACTGTGTGCCACAGCGCAAGCTGGGTGGTTGCAACACATGCCCGCTCTGCCAAGCGTAGCCAGAGTGCTGTTCAACTTTTCTTATTTTTGCGATTTCTAGTTCTTGTTGAGAAATTAGTTTGCGTTTTTTCATTTTGTGTGTGTGTATGTGCGTGCGTGCCAGGGACACTGCACACACATGCATATGTGCCACATTAAGCGGCAACCGAGCATTCATGCTTTTGTTAACATTAAAAGAGTGTTTGTTTCTGCGTTTGTTGTTGTTGTTGTTGCTGCTGTTGAGACGTAGAAATTAATAACCGACCAGTCAGGCAAGTCATTCAGCCTGTGCCTGCGTGGCTGCCAGGCTGCCAGTGTGGGCCAAGTCGGGCTCAGCTGCTGTTGACACTTCCTTTGTGCTGTGCTTAAAGTGCGGCTGCCTGTGTTGGCTGTGGCTTAAAGGAAAAACGGCCAGTCAGTTGGCAGTGGCCACAATTTGCTGACACAACCCAGAACTACACTATTTCTAACACGCACCACCACAACAACAACAGCCACAAGAGCAACGGCGGCAGTCGGCGTTGTCCGGCAGCGGCCATAAGTTGTACACGACCACAATGCCGAGTAACGGTAAAGTGAAAGCAATGCCAACATGATAAATATCCCTTTTTTCCCACTGATTTTTCCAACTACTTACGACAGTCGTCCCCCGTTCCACCCGCCTATTAACCTCCGACTGCAACACTATTGCAATTTGCTCGGTTGTTTTTTTACCCTCCGTCGGTGTATGTATTCGCACTTTTATCGTTTCATGCTTGTCAAGCGTGTTTTTCTGCTTTTTATTGTTGCTGTTTTTTGTGTGTCCGCTTGTAATTTGTGCGTGCAACAAGTTTGACAAACTTTGCAACACCAATTTTTCCAGCAAATTGGTACAAACGAGCATGTGGTAGGGTGGAAAGCGTGTTGGGGGGCTTATGCCGGCCACTCCAAAAGACTAATGATGGCACATTAAGTGTAGCCAAAATTGAAATTGAATTAATCAATTGCGGTTAAAGTGCTCAAACGCTCGTTTGCCTCTGCTTCCTTTTTTCTTTTGCTCGTCTGTCATTTATTTTTCGGCATTTTTTCGTTTTTCCTAACCCTTGTCGTTTTTCTAGTAGATATTTTGAGGTTTATTTTTTCGAAGTTTTTTGCCTTTTTCTATGTTTGGCTAATTTATTCACCTTTCTTGTCAGAGCTAATTATACTAGATTTCTTAGAGAAGTATTAGGTAGACGCAGCTGAGTTCTTTACAGCAATAAATCATGTCGAAAATCGTTGAACATCCGCAAATGAAACATACATACATATATTGAAAAAAGTGTTGTTTTTTTTTGCGTCATTGATGATGGTTTAAGCAGTTTTTAGAACACAAAATGTAAATATAATGTGGTTAACTAGGTTCGTTTTTATAGGTTTGAGTTCAGCCTGGTTCGTCGTTTCAAATGTTTAAGATTATCCGCACACTATTTTTTGTTTTTGGTCGATTGACTGAACGCTTTGCAATAAAGTGATTTGACAGTACATTGAAGTATAAATTTTATATTGTAATTTTTGAACCAACAAGCTCGTAATATATATACATATATATAGTAAAATTAGTTGAAAAGCACCGACCAGCAGATGACCTTCTTGTTTCAACTCTCAAATAGACCAATTGAATTATAATTTATATAATAGCATGAGTACTACATGCTGTGGTTTTGTTGCATGCATTTTGAGCTGTTTTAGAAGTATAAAGTTCATAATTAGTTTCGGTATTGCCACAAGGTGCTTTGTCGCCGCGTCCTTTTGCTTTACGCTGTTCAGACCATGGTTGGATTGAGCTTAAAGCAGTGACAATTTTCTTACGGAGCTGAGATATGATGGAAATAGGGTTGCTTCGAAAATTCTTTACCATTTCGAAAACTAGACTTTAATGTTTCATAATAACTCTTAATTTATTTTGCTCTAACATAAAGTACGAGTTTCTCCTTCTATTTCAAACTTGCTTCCTTTTGTTATCCAAGAAACTAGGAAAACGTAAAAAAAAAGCTTCTTTGTAGTCTCCAGAAAATCAGTTTCACAGTTTCAAAAATCTAAATTTTTTTCTTATTAAATTCTATAACATCTCTAGAATATTGTCCTAATTTTCAAGTTGATCCGATTAGTAGTTTCGGAGATTCAGCCTTTGAGATCAAAACTATGTTTTCAAAGTTGGTTGTCAAGGTTGGTTTCTCGCGAACTGCTCAACCGATCTTGATGAAATTTTACTAAAGTCTTCGAAATATCATTTACAAGGCCCTTGAACAAATTAATTACAACTATTTTTACAAAAGAAAATATAGAGCAATTTTCATCGACATTTGCATTTTTTTTTTATAAAAACGTCTGCCAAAAATCCAATTTTAATTTTTTTTGTTTTTCCTTCGTCTAATACCTAGTTTATTGTCGTATTTTTATATTTATTTCGGATGATCCTGAAAAAAGTCTTTTTTATTTTTTATTTTTATTTCGTATGATCCTGAAAGAAGTTCTGCTGACAACGCGGTATGCACCTTTTTTCCGAGGGACTGCCGGAAATGGCATTTTTGAAATTTTTTTTGAAAATTTTACAAAATGTTTATTAAATATAAGTCCTTTAAATAAAAAGAAATTCATTAAAATATTTAATTTTTTTATATGTTAAAAAAAATTATTGAAAAAAAGGCTTTTTTTTGACAGAGGAAACCCATGTAACCCCTTATTAGTTGGGTTTGAAACTTAAATGCATCTCACTTTTGTCAAACTAGCTCAAAATCCCTGCTCTGTAGACAAAGTTTTGAAAGCCTCTACAGATATATTGCGCCTGTAAGTTAATTAACATAAAAAATTACTATTTTAAAATTTATAATTGAATAGATTTTAAACTATAGCCTTAGCACATGTTTGAGCGCTTGACTTTTAGATGCTGCTAATAGGTTCGTGTCTTCGCTATGTAAGTAGTCCTTCTCTGAAGGCAATTTAAATAATGATCATTGTATATGCCTTTTCGTGCAGTCAAATTACTTTAGTACATTAAGATTATATGTAATTGAGAAACCAGGTTTTGCCTTTCACACAATCGGTTATTCGTTCAGCGATAGCCTCAATTAACGATCAGCGTTATACTTGCTAGTGCTCTTCATCTTTTTTATGATTGAAATTCATTAGTTGATTGCTATTTAATCAATGCCTACAACCCAATTTAGAACCCGGACAAAAACCAGCCGTGTTAAACAGCCAAATTTACAGTGTGAAAATCCGCTGAGTGGCATTTCACGTCCAACCCGATTTCACTTCGATTAAGAATTAATATAGTAAAATACGATTTCTTTTGGTGTGGTAAATTGATCTGAATTAGCGAGAAAGGCCAGTTAGTTGAGCAATTAAAATCTGTGCGAAAAGAATATTTAAATCGATCAATTAACTTGTGTGCGAAAGATACTGACGAACTCTGTAAAGTATGAACCTTGTTGACTATTGATTACAAGCAAAAGAGTGGTCTTTCACTCGGATATTGCGTATCTAAGAGGTTATATCAACTTGACAGAAAGCAGTTGTTTCGTGTACTTTTTTTCGAAGAGGCAATTTATTTCAAAAACTATCTATAGGTTTTAAGAACTTTAAAAAAACGTGGATTAATTACGAAAATATTTCGAGCCCCTTGAACCCCTAGTTGATCTCCTGGAGGACCTTTTAAATAGGTGTCTTCTTCTAAAAATGAACTAAAATCCATAAAAAGAAAAAAACTATAGATGAGTGCAGAGATAATGATCGAAGGATTCCTCAAAATTTTTATTTATGGCAGAATAGCGCCTTCCTATAGGGAAAAATATGTTTCTTGCGAAAAGATTTTCACTTCAGAGTAGTTTTGAAAGATGTAATGTTATAAAAATGTTATTCCTTCAAACGTTATCTGACAAATATGATATGTGTCGAAATTTCAAGTCGATGAGTTTTGGAAAAACCTTCCTCAAAGCCTATGAAAACAGTGTTTCAAGAAAAACGTGCTGAAAGTTTTACGAGTCGATTACACTAAAGTTTCAAAATTTATATAAATACACTCATATCTCCCAAGTTTTTGCCGGTTGATTTCTGATTTTCGGATAATGTTTCAAATATGTTTAAATTCAATATAAAAAAAAACATTTTTTGAAACGCAACGCACAAGTGAACATAACTCCTTAATCGCCCGAAAACTGCTTTGAAAATGATAAAAGCATTAGCTCACAAGAATCCGCTTAAAGTTTGAAATAAATCAGTGATTATGATTAAAAAATATCGATTTAAGGTTGACATTAAGCCTTCGATAAATTTTCCCCTTAGCATCTTCTTGCATTATGCATGCATTGAAGCGAAAAATAAATTTGCATAACTGTATATATATTTTTTGCACGTTGCATACTTCATTGGAGCCTGTTGGCGATAAGTAGAGGCGAGTAATGCAAAGTATGAATAAAAAAATTGTATTTCAAGGCGTAATTAAAAATTAAGTACACATTAATAAATCGAATTAATAGCAATTATTGTAAGCTCTTGCAGCGAACCGGCGCCAATTAAGCCGGTCGTCCTTCGTTACCTTTGATAATAAAAAAAGAGGGAGAATTTAATGCAGACAAGCATGAGGCTAATGAAAGAAGCAAAAACAATAAATTTAGCAGTGACTTTAATGCCGTTAACTTTTTATTGATAAGACATGTTTGATTTTCGCTTAGCCATCTTAAAGAGAACATAATAAATAATCGCATTATTTGATGAACATTAAGAGGATAAATAATGCCGGGTGGGGGTGGGGTTGTTTTGTTTTGGCTAAATGGTGCGGTGCTGCGCTTATACGGTTATTTCTATGGTGTGCCGTTGCGATAAAGGCATGAGCTTCTTTATGTTACTGGCTGGCTTAAAAATTCATGAATCCATGAAAATACCGAATTGTGAGCTGTTTTGACGAAGGTTTCGGAATTTCAGTTTTATAACCCTTATTAAATGTTTGTTTTTTCCAATTCTTTTACTTTCTTTAATTATTAATAATAGCAAGCGCCTCCTTAAATACATACTTGCCACGCCACAAGAAATGTGTTTGCTTAAACGCGTTGACCGATTTACCACCGCGCGTTTTCAGGACACCGCCCAGCTTCTTCTGAGCCGGGGCTTGCCCGCGTAACCACGCGCTTGTCTTCGCGCGGCAGCGGAAATTCACTCGACCGCGTGTGCATAAATCATTAAAGTAAATATGGTGGGTGCGGCGCCAAGATGGCCGCGAAAGCAGAAGGTGTATAAAAAGTGAAACTAAAACAATAACGCCAACGAATTTTTAATAAGTCGCGGCGAACGTAAGCCCAAGACAACGCGTTGAAGGCGGATGTATGCGCGCAACGAGCACAACGCGCGGCGCATATTATTGTTTTATTATTATTGTAAGTTCTTTTTGTGTCCGCTATAAAAGAAAACAATGGACGCATATGCCTCCCTGTATGTGTGGCTGTACGCGCGCATAGTCAGCTGAGTGCATGCAAACGCTCAAAAGTATGCTTCAATAAGAGCGCGCGCACTTGTATAAAGTATTATTTATGGCTACTTTTATATATGCGTGTGTGTGTGCGTTTTTGTTGCGCGCTAAAGTTATTGTTAAGCACTTGCTTCCGTTGTGTATATCCACCGCCGTCCCTGTGACGCGCATGCAATCGCCGCTCTGTTGTCATATCACTCGGCAGGGCAAACAGTTGTCGATCCACATCCGCTTTGTCAGCGACCTGTAAAGGCTTAGAGCAAAGCACTGTTGCGGCAACAACGCGCCGCGCACCGCGCTCTACAACTTTCATGCGCGCTGAACTTTTTGCCGCTCGCTTCGTTTAGATCGCCTTTCCTGCTAACTGCTGTAGAACAACAACGGTTGTTCTTTCACCATCCTTCCTGTTTTCTTTGATTTCCTCTTTTCCGTTTGCCGCTCGTTGACTTTTGTTATTATTAATAATTTAAGTTATGTTTGCGCGCAATGCTATGTTACGTAAGAACCACTCATTCGCATTGCGCGCGGCTTCGCGGCTCCCCTTCAGCGCATTGTGGTCGGTTTTACTATTGTGCGCCGCGCTCGTTGCAGTGGCACCCTCACACACATACACGTACATGCGTGGCTTTCAACACAAGTTACATCTGTATGATGTGGGTGCTTTTATGTGCCCCACAATCGCCGGCGCTTGGCAGTTGCTGGCAGCCCTCGGTAGCTGCCTTGTTGGTGGGTCGTGGCGCTGGCCCGTGAGTGGCAGCTTACCTCAAATTGTTTCATATTTCTCATTTTATATTTGCTTATGTTGCCTGTTATTATAGCGTTTTTTGTTCGTGTGTTTTTTATTTTATTTTTGTTGCTTTCCCTTACATTTTATTCGCAGTTTATTACAGCGATTTTTCTCGGAACTCCTCCCCGCCTCCGCTCGCGCTGCGCTGCCACTTCAGCGCTTACTTTTTTATTTCATTTAATTTCTGTTTTTTGTTTGCATGAAATACTTTTACCTGTCGTAATTTTCTTAAGTTTTTCCGTCCTCTCCCATCGCCTTCACCAACGCTTACAGCTTCGCCGCTGCATCCTCACCGCTTTGCTGTTTTGTCATCTCCTTTATGCAATGTTTGCTTTCGTTTATCAAAGTTCCATAACTTTTCTTTTCTTGCAACATTGTTGCGTCTTCACCCCATATATTATATATTCTTGATTTCATTGTTGTTGTTGTAGTGTGCTTAAGTCCGCCATAAGTGTTGGCATTGCTCGATTGCTGGCATGGCCTTTCGTGTATATTAAAAAGCCTCCTCCGCCTGTTCACCGGTATGTGTGTGTGTGTGTGTGTCCTGCTCTCATCTTCTTTTGTCCATCAGCTGCGGTCGATAGCGGTGAGCCCTCTCAGCCGGCGCACTTATTTAAACATTACTTATGCATCTTACGGCGCTTGTTGTTATTGCCATTTGTACTCGCGCCTTCTTTGTTTGAGTTTTTATTGGCTGTGGCATTAAGAAAATTAAATTTACTAAATTTGTGTGGTTTTGGAATTAAATATATAATAATTTTTCAGTCATGATTGTGATTGAGGGATCAATGAGATCACTTGTGATCTCCAAATACTTATTTTTTTTTCGAATTGATCAAATATATATTTCGGGCTAACTTGTTTAATCTTGCTCTTCTGTTAGATTGTGTATAGTTTTATATTTAATGTATGTAGATGATAAATAGTAGATAGTATATTATATATTAAGATCCACTTCCTTTTGAAATATTCTGATACAAATAAATAGTAAGTGATACCAATGAAAATTGTATATTTGTTACAATAAGGATACGTCTTTTCAAATCAAAACAAAATATATTTTTTAAGAGATTAAGATTAAGGTCAATGCCACATTTATTCTCATACTCCTTAAGACCCAAAAGAATCACTTTTAGTATCTAAAAGAAGTCCATAAAATGTTTCTTCATCCAAAAAGTGTAATATGTTTCATTAAGCTTGCTTTATTTTATTATAATTCGTTATAATTATAATTATTCTGCGTTCGTTCGTGAGGGTTTAGAGTTTCTTATTTATTTAAGTCATTCACTAGACGTTATTCCTCAAATTTTGTAATGAAAATTTCCCACGAGTACAATTTTACTTTCGGTCCTCAGGCCTGAAGTTGTCGTGACTATAAGTTTGAACGATTTCGGAGTTTGGCCTTATTCAGAATTAGATTTTCTTAGCTCGATGACACCACGCGATTTGATTTCTACATCTCTCTCATATATTTGCTTTTGCAATGTCAGTTTTTAAAATTCTCCATGTGATAACTTTATTTCACTGTCTCTTCTGTGCCAGGCAGACATTCGGCATCTTCACAACGCGTGGTCTTAATTTTCGGCTTGGTTCAACTAGTCTTTTTGTGTAAATTTTAACTCGGCCATACACATAGATGGCGCTGCTAGAATTAAATCCATATGAGTTTTAGTTAGTCCTAACATTAAAAAAGCAGGTTGATAATTTTGACTGCTGTCGGATCCATAGTTTGTGAATAATATCCTTTTCAATGATAAAGACAAATTTCACGTGTTGAAAAATATTACTTTCTAAAGGAAAAAATACAGTTGAGGCATAAACTTGACTTGAATTTCGGAACACTGATCCAGGACAAGTAACCATCAAGCTTTGGTGTGCTAAGTTTAGACGTTGTGACATGAGCACCGAAGACAGTGAACGCAGTGGATGCTCAAAAGAGGTAGTTACCGACGAAGACATCAAAAAACTCAGCAATGTAATTTCGGATGACCGTAAAGTGCAGCAAGGCACTCTAGAGATATCAATTGAACATCTAAATCATGACAATCGATGAAACATGTGTCCAATCGACAGTCATCCTGCAACGCAACAAACGGCTCGCAAGGTTATGAATTCGGTATTTAGGGATGTGTGTGAAATAATTTTCATTAACTACCTTCAGAAAGGAAGCAGCGACTATCGCATAGATTTATTAGACCGTTTGAGGGACGAAAGCCAATGTAACGGGTCACAGGTCAGTGGAAAAGATGGCAAAAATCGATAACGTTCTGTTCTGTCCCCAGCGACTATTTCCTATTCTCAGGTATCAAAGGAATGGTCGCTAGGAAGTAATTTTCTTCGAATGAATCGCCGAAACTGAGGCTTATTTTGAAGCGAGGGACAATTCATATTACAAAAATGGTTTCGAAAAATTAGCAGCTCGCTATAATCATTCGCTAGGTGGAATAAAAAAAAAAACAAAAATGTGGTTTGCTGTGGTGGGGTCGGGACTTTAATGATCTGTTATTAATACCCGTTCTTCATTAATGCCTTCAAAGTATTTTCCTAAGCCAATGAAAGTACGCCAAGATTGGGTTTTCTCATCTACGTCGTCAAGTATCCATTTTGTGACCTCTACTCAACGTCGTTTTTGCAATAGATTTAGCTGTTTTGGTATGAGTCTGGCATTCAGATGCTTTATATTAAAAAAAAATTATTTAAAATGTGGTATGTTGATAATCTTTCTTGAACTTTTTCGATCTTTCCGTCATTAACAGAGGTAGATGAAGGACTCGCATAAAGCAAAGTTTCGATGACTTCACGTTTTTTACTAAATGCTTTGTGTCACTCAAATACTTGATATTCGTGAAAAGTATATTAACTAAACCACTTCCGCAACATTTTCAGCGGCTGCGTAACCGTGATTCCATTGGACACAAAAAAGTGAACTTGAAATTTGAATTTCCTGCTTACTTGAAATCTGTATCTGGATTCGACGATTTTCCAAGCTTGCTTTTTTGAACAATGTACTATATGAGTTATGGAATCTTAACTCAAGCCAAGATTATATTTCTTTTATTTCTTTTATTTATTTTTATTTTTTTTTATTTTTTTTTTAAATGTTTTTTATATTTATTTATTTTTTTTTATTTTTGTTTTTTATTTTTTATAGTCATGCAATCTTCTGGGATTGACGCTTTTGAATTACTTTACCAATATGTCTTGTTTAAAGTCTTTTTTATTGTGACATTTCTTAAATTAAACTAGAACTGTCTCACTCATTTGATCTCGAAGAATATCACTGATTTTATATGGAAGCTTTTTTGAGGGTTTGTGGTCCCTACCTTAAAACATTATGAAAAAAAAAATAACTAAAAAATCAATAGTCTGACTGCATAATGCAAAAAGCGTAACTCAGATCTTTAAGCAAAATGTAAGGATATTAGTCAAATATTTCTTATTATATTTTGCTCCTTTGGTTTTAAAGGCAAACTAACCAAAAACTTTCAAACTGTAAAGAATTACTTTAAAATTGTAAAATTTTATTAGCAGAAATCACATTTCAACACCTACCAAAAACACTGACACTTCGAAAACTCTTGCTACTGCTTTCACAGGCGCTTTCTCACTCCCCACAGCCAGCCTTGCCACACTTGCTATATCCGAAATCCTCAGAAGCACGCGTCTAGCTCGTGGCTGTGCCACACAAGTGAACACACACACAGCCTCGTGTATATTTATCTTAGCCGTTTGGTCAACAAGACTTAACCTTGTTGTATATCATACTCCCCTTCGTTTTCCCTTTTCGCCGCGGTGCCAAACAAAGACACCATGTGAGCCAGCTACTGGCGCACGACCGACCCCAGGTTGCACGCTGCAAGAAACTGCTGTAATGCACATGTTGCCAGTGTTTGCACAGACACCAAGCAGCAATGGGACATTCACACGTACGTGCTTGTGCGTGTGTGTGCGTGCGCGAAGGAGTGCGGCATGCAACAGTTGCCACACATGAGTGAACCAGAAGTAACTGTTTGTGTGTATGTGTGTGTGTGCCAAGAATTACACAAGTGTGCGAAATCTTTGCTGAAGTAGAAAATCGCGAAAATAAACATTGAACTGTAATGCCAAAGTCAACAGCAAAGTGTCGGTGCGCTTTGTTGTTGCCACAACAGTGACTGAACTAAGTGCATGCACACACATACACACAAAAATGTATAGTTTGTGCCATTGCCAAGACAAAAGTAAATGAAAAAAACGAGTGAAATAAAAAGTTGTGATATGAAATAGCGTGGCGGCGGAGAGTTTGTTGCCTTGAATGACGTCGGCATTGTCAACGTGCAACAATGCAACAGGCGAACTGCAGCAAAAACTATAATAACTTTTGTTGAAAAATTGAAGCAGTGCACCATTCAAGTGGCAGCGCCATATATATTTGGCAAGACATACATAAGCATGAAATGCAGCGGCGTACAACGCTGCGTATACGTAACCGCTGCAGTGAAGCAAGCTCTCCTGGTAGCGCTCATACGTGTATGTGCTTATATGGATGATTTTGTGAGTCTTTTGTATGAAATGCACTTAAGTTGAGTTAATGCTCGAAAGTATTATGTACACTAACTTAAAGGGTGCTCCAAAAGTTTTCGCAAGAATTTTCTTTAAGAGGTTTTATTGATTTTTTTTTTTAAGAGACATATTACTGCACAAATCACTAAATTTACATAATTTAATTTACTTTAGTAATAGACGAATCATTCTGAAAAATTTTTGATTCCTTTGATTCTGTAGTCAACCACAACAGGACTTTCTCAAAACCGAGTTTTGAGGTGAGCAAAATTTTTTGGCTTAAAATTATCTAATATCCAAAAACCAAAAAGGTTTTTATTACTACAGTCGAGTACAGGTACTAATCGATGGTCTAATCAAAACATTGATTTCGGAAAAAAATTGGAGATTGTCAAACAAAAATAATTTTTTGTGCAAACAGTGACTTAAAAAATCGAAATTGTTATATAAAATCTTATTCCTTCAATCTTTAGTAAAGATATATCAATATATCGATAACGTAATAAAATTTCAAATCGGTAGGTCCAACTATTTCGCAGAAATTTTCATAACCGAAAAAACAGCATTTCGATAAAAAGTCGTTTGAAGTTTTAAGCTGAAATAAAAAATCTTACAAATACGCTAATATTTTCGAAACTTATTTCAAGTTCGAATTTTCGAAAAATAATTTCACTTTTTTTTGAAATTTTTGAAAGTTTTTTGAAATTTTAAGTGATATAACTCTTTAAATCATTAAAATACTTTAAAACAGCCCACAAAGAAAAATACAAAAAA
The DNA here is from genome assembly GCA_027475135.1 of Bactrocera correcta. Classification (NCBI taxonomy): domain Eukaryota; kingdom Metazoa; phylum Arthropoda; class Insecta; order Diptera; family Tephritidae; genus Bactrocera; species Bactrocera correcta. The sequence continues at coordinate 87,976,147 of CM050326.1, forward strand.
CTTGATAATGTTCGAATTTTCGAAAATAATTTCGGATATTTTTTGGAATTCATAAGTGGATATAACACTTTAAATCGTTAAAATTACTTTAAATCAGTCCACAAAAAAAAACAGCACAAAACTTTATGAAGTTCGAATTTTCGAAATTAATTTTGGATATTTTTTGAAATTCATAGGCGAGATATAACCCCTTAAATCATTAAAATCACTTTTAAATCAGCCCAAAAAAAAAAAACAGCACAAAACTTTATCAAGTTCGAATTTTCGAAATTAATTTGGGATATTTTTTGAAATTCATAGGCGGATATAACCCCTCAAATCATTAAAATCACTTTTAAACAGCCCACAAAGAAAAACAGCACAAAAACTTTATCAAGTTCGAATTTTCGAAATTAATAATTTTTAATTCATAGTGGATATAACTACATTAAAATCACTTTTAAACAGCCCACAAAAGAAAACAGCAAAAAATTTATCAAGTTCGAATTTTCGGAGAATATTTCGGATATTTTTTGAAATTCATAAGCCTACTTTAAAACAGCCCACAAAGAAAACAGCACAAAAAACTTAATAAGTTCGAATTTTCGGAATATTTCGGATATTTTTTGAATTATGTGGATATAACCTTTAATTCGTTAAAATTACTTTAAAACAGCCCACAAAGAAAAACAGCACAAAAAACTTTATCAAGTTCGAATTTTCGAAAATAATTTCGGATATATTTTAAATTCATTAGCGTATATAACCCTTTAAATCGCCTAAAACACTTAAAACAGCTTCACAAAAAAACGCCAAAACTTTATCAAGTTCGAATTTTCGAAAATAATTCGATATATTTAAATCATTAGCGATATAACCTTAATCATTAAGCAGCCCACAAAAAATGCACAAAATTTTTATCGAGTTCGAATTTCCGGAGGACAATTTCGGATACTTTTTGGAATTCATCTGTGATTATAACCCTTTAAATCAACCCAAGTAGACAGCGATTTGGGTCTTTGTCTTGGCTAAACTCGGCACTAAAATAAAAAATCTTACAAATACGCTCATATCTCTGAAATTGTTTATCAAGTTCGAATTTTCGTAGAATAACTTCAGATATATGATGAAATGATTTTTTTAAATTCATAAATGGTTATAACCCTTTAAATCGTTTAAATCGCTTTAAAACAGCCAAACGAAATATTTTTTTTTATGTATTGACTAAATTAATGACAGCGATTTAGGTTTGTGTCTTCGCTAAATGCGACTTTGATACATCGTAATATTTTATAACTTCAAAAAATCAAAAATGTTATTACAACAGTGTAAATATCATGGTTCTTTTACAATTTACGCTTTCTTAATCACGCAAATTTATCAAAACCCTTGCTGGCGCGCCCTGTATGGCAAACAATTGCTTCCAAGAAAGCGTAATCCCGCTCGTTGCTTTGTTGATTACATTTTGACCTTTTGTTTAACATCTTTGCTTTTCTTCTTTGCTTAGACCCTACAAGAAGACTACAAGACTTTACTTAAAACTTAGCGCATCGCCAGTGTATTGCGATATTTCACTTAATTTGCTGTTGCGGACGAGCAGCTTATAATCGCTAAACAACATCCTTGCTCTCTGCTACCCACACACGCTCATACGCTCATAAATAAAACCACGTGACATATGAGTGTGTTAAACAACGCCAGGGATAACTAACAACTACGACGGCTAAGTATGCCTACTACTTGCCACAACGCGGCGGGGTGTGCCCTTTGGCCAAACTTGGCAGCCGTAATTGATATTAATGGCGCTGCCACTTAAACAAGTGTGCCGTTATCCTTTATCCTTTTGTTGTATTGAATTTTAGTGTAAAATATTGCGGCCACACAGTAAACTTTCTGGACATTGAAAAGTTTGTGTGTGTTGTGTGCGTCTTGAGATTAAGAAACTCGCCGCTTTTTACAAGCGCAACTATTGCAAAACAATAACAACAACTCACTTCATTATCACTCGTACAAGACTGCCGCATGTTGTTTTCATAATTTAGCTCTTTTTGTGTCCGTCTTTATTGTTGCTCTTAATTTTAATTCCTTCCGCACACGAAATGTACATTTGTGGCAAGGCTGAGAAGGTTGTCTCCTTCGGCTGGGGGATTTATTTCCTTTGTGCTGTTCGGCTATCGCATTCGCCTGGCATTTATGCACAAAGCAATAAGAATTAATTAAGAAATGCTGTTTAAATATTCCGTTATATTTTGTGTTGCCCATAGAAACGTAAGATATTGCCCCGGCGTAAACGAGTGTGTGAGCAGCGTTCACATTTGCAATTTTTGCCGCAGCATTTGCTTGGCGCTAAAAGAGAATTCTTCTTTTGCTTCTTGCCTTTATTGCTATTGTTGTTGTTGTAATTGTTGCGCATATCTGCCGGGTTGTTAATTTCTATCACGCATGACACCACTACAAGTGTTCCGTGTCGGCCCATTGCATGTTGTAATCGGCGGCTTGTTATTGCTGTAATTACAATTTGTACTTCGTGTCTGCTATACCGTTATTCTGTTATTCTGTTATGGTAATGATATGGTTATACTTTTTCTGCCTCATATTTTAACGACATAAAGTTGCTGGATATTTTTGTGCGTGTGAGTATAAGTCTATGCTGTATTTGAGCATTTATGGTAATTCTAGGTAGCAAAATATATATAAAAAAATTGCTCTGAAAACCTTCGAGAGAGGAAAAAGTAAATATAACTTTTATATTTGGTTGGGTTAGGTTATGTCGATCCTTACAGCTAAGAACGCCAGACCGTTGCGTCACCTAAAACTCCTATACACTGGATCATAAGACACTTACAAATCGACAAAGCGCTCTGGCCCATCACCAATTTTTTGAGACGGCGATGCTAGTTTCTGATTCTGCTTTGCCTTCTAGTTCGCCGAAGGTACGACCTCAGTCATGTAAAGACTGGAGAGTGAAGGAAAAGTGCCTGGTTGTTTCCACCTCACCTTCTTCGAAACAACTTTGACAACGTGTGTCCGTCACTATTTTTACTTTTACTGAATATAATTTTTCGAAGATATATTATCTTTCTTTATATTTTTGCTCATGAATTCGACTATATGCATTGATGAAATGCCTGCTTAGAACTAGACTGAGTTAAAATTTTCAAAACATCTCTAATCAATCTATAAGCCACTTATAGTCCAGTTTGGTCCTTCGCAATACCAGATGAAGTTTAGCTGTTAGGTCCAAGAGGAGTAGTCATCCTTTAGTATGCCTGCGTTTGACACGAATTTTAGCTCTTTGGCTTTACTATCAAAATGCTTATCAAACGCTTACAGCTTAGTCTTGCCAATGCGGGACAAGTGCACAAGAGATGCTCCATTGTTTCGATCTGTCAACCCCATCGTGCGGGCGTGTGTCGCCACCAGACAGTGACCAGTCAGTATTCCTATCCTACAGTCTCTTCTATCGTCTGTCAATAGGAATTTTGTGTACTTCCGATCTACACCCAATATTTAACTCTAGCAAAAATTTACTTCGGAAGTGAATAACTCTCACATGTTTTCTCAATGTCTTCAAAGTCCCCTAAGATGTTTGAAAAGTGGGTTAAGGAACCACAAAGTCGTTACTGCAGTCAGCGTTTTCAATTCGCTTTTCAGTGAAATGAATAGCGGATAAGATTACCAAGCTGCCATCCGCTTGACTACCGAACCAGTTCTTCGGCAACACAATGATATTTTCTTATAAATCAGATTCTTATGGAATGCCTAAGGGGCGTGTTTGGATCATCAAGATCATGTGCTACAGGGCAAAAGGAAAACAAGCAAGCCTTCTGCTCACATAGTCCCGAAAATGCTGCACGACGGTTTCTGAATTGGCTACAGGTCACAACGTACTGGAATCACATGTCAGTCATATGCGATGACATATGTAGTCGATCCACGTCAAAACTACTTCAGGAATGTTTTCTGCCACAGCACGGGTTTCCTGCTATAAGCATTAGACCACCAGCGATCCTGAAAGGAGATTTGTGCCTCACCAACTACTTATTAAATGTTCTACACACGGTTCCGTCACACATACATACCGTCTAGCTGCAATGGAATCTTAGAGGTGTCTTAAAACTTGCTTGCACTTCGCTTTGTAAATACTCTCCACTAACTATTGTAGATCACGTTTTTGGGCCAACAAATGGAATTACAACATATACATATATAAACAGCAAGGCAAGTATATTTATGCAGGTGATAAACTATAACATACGCTTAGGCGCATCTCGAAATAATTATCCTCATAAGTGAGTGAAGTTCTATGCGTGGAAAGGAGCTAGAAATTTATTGATATGGAAAGTTGTTTGCATACGTACTTGCGGTCTCTACGTCTTGTTGCGTCACATATTAAGCTCCCTAATAGAGACGGCGTTTCAAGTAAGGGAAGGTAAAGGAAGACCTTACTGCTGTGGCTTTGGCATACACGCTTACACTTGCAGACCTAAAAACCCATAAAAAGGGGTAATAATGTCAAGGGAACAACATACTATAACTTTTGCTGTAAAAACAATAACAACAACATGTGAACCGAACTCTAAGAAACTCCTTTGCGAATGAGACATTCACATATCAGCGCAGATGTTGCCAAGGGGTGGGGTGTGTGTAACGACGGGTGCAAAATTATACTCAAACGCTGATGACTGTATTACCCGTCGTGGGTAGAAGAATAAGTCCTCAGTATGCCTTTGTCCCATTTATTACCGCGACGTGTACGAGTATGTGACCCGTTGCCAATCACTGGCGCGCTCCGCTCATCCTCCACTTTACATAGCATTTACGCGTAATGCGCTGTGTAAATAAAGTTGCCTAAAAAGACAACAGCAACAACAAGCCGCGCGTAATTTTCTGAACTTTTTGGTGACTTCGCTCGTTGCATATGTATTAGTGTGTGGGTTCGTGTCCGTGTGTGCGTTGGTTTTTATTGCAAATTTATAGGCTTGAACGCAAATAAATCTGTAGGCTTTACAGTTACACGCTTTTGGGCGCTGTGCCAACTTGATGGCCGCATGTTCGCCGGCACACACTTCCCTCCACATATGAGTTTGTTGGTGTATGTATGTGCGGCTTTCCGTGCTGGCGCTTGGTGCATGTGTTGGGGTGGAACCGCAAATATGCCTGTTGAATCACAACTGTCGCCGCTGAGACGATATGGTCATAATTTCTGCCGGATCTCCTACGTGATTGCACACGCCGGGCCATTTGTGTTTTTAATGTCACCAAAAGTGCTGAAATTCGAGTGTGTCTTCTAATGTGGTGCGGTAAGCTGTGGGATTTCATGGACGAGTAGAAGTCGTGAGGCTCCTTATTATATTTCATACCATGCAGGTGGGTTGGTAAGCAAATTATATAAATGCAAGGTAGCTATTACGGAGCGCATGTATTGTGTCGAGGGAATCAATAATTTGTGCGTGAAATATAAAGGTTTCTTATTAAAGCACAGCAGGGTTTGGAGTTCTACAAAATATTAAAACAAAATTTCAGTCGCTGATATTTCTTTACTCTCACTCAATTAAAGTTTTTCCCCGGTTGCTTTGACAAACTATAGACTTCAGACCCGTTTAAAAAAATTTCACCCCTCTTGTGTCAAAATAGTTGTCTAACCTCGCTATCAGTGTCGGGTTACGTCAGAATAAGACTAGTTTGGGCACCAAACGAGCCTCGGATATCTTTTGCCCTCAGTAAGGTTGAAGTTTCTTTAATTGTAGAGGCAGCGTGTGGTCATTGTTTTTCTGGGGTCTTCATGAGGGAGATCAGTCTCACATCTTTAGACTTATTAACACTTAGACTTCCTCCCAAACAGATCTGTAATGGATGTAAGTGGCTTTATTGATACTTAAAAAAACTAATTTAATTAGTCCAAGCACGAAACTCTCCTGGGTTCAGCTATACGTAAGGATAACTTAACCTGTTCCAATGGAGTAAAATTGAAGTTACAAGCTAGTATGTATTAATGCTCTTTATAACTTCTCCAAGTTTAAATAATCATCTAACCAACTTACGGTTCCTCTGGTTCAGCAAAATTCCATATTGTTGATAGTCTCGCTTCAGAGGTTTCTAAAAGAAATTTTTTTCAATGGGTTGGTGTTAACAAATTTTATCACAAATTTGATTAAAATACCAAACAAAGCATGAGAGGCTTTGAGGCGGGTTCTCTCTGAGTTCAGACGAGAGCACGTCTCAGAGAAATTTCTTGAAGGTCGTTAAGTCACTAGAAGATTTTATCTAAAAGCGTTTAGTTTGTTGAGCAGTCATTAAAGTAAATTGGGTTATATTGGCTGGCTGTCATCCCATACATAAACCTACAGGTCCCATGTTAAGCCAGGTGGAGCTAATAAATAAATGTAAGAGCTAAAGTTTAGGTCGTACAAGACGTCAAAGCTTTGTGTGAAGTTCAATAGAGATCCATAATTAGGTCTGATACTTTATCCAGTTCCTTGAGCTGCGAAGCTTCTAAATATCTCAGCTATGTTCTAAATAAGGCCGGCTCTGAGCCTAGGAAGTGTTCCAGCGTCTCTCTCAAGTCTAGTTGACTGCACTTTCTTCATGTGTCAGCGTTAGTAATGATCATATGGCTGATATGTGACGTCAGTAAGTTATGGCCTGTGACGATAAATCGTTTTAGGAGACCCTTACAATATTGTGAAAACATTTTTATACCCTGAACAGGGTATATTAACTTTGTCACGACGTTTGTAACACCCAGAAGGAAGCGTCGGAGACCCTATAAAGTATATATATAAATGATCAGGATGTTGAGCTGAGTCGATTTAGCCATGTCCGTCTGTCTGTCCGTCTGTCCGTCTGTCCGTCTGTCCGTCTGTCTGTATATATACGAACTAGTCCCTCAGTTTTTAAGATATCCTTTTGAAATTTTGCAAACGTCATTTTCTCTTCAAGAAGCTGCTCATTTGTCGGAACGGCCGATATCGGACCACTATAGCATATAGCTGCCATATAAACTGAACAATCGGAATCAAGTTCTCATATGGAAAACTTTCGCATTTGACAATGTATCATCACCAAATTTGGTATGGATTATTTTGTAGGAAAAAAATGTAATACCCGAGAAAATAGTTCAGATCGGTTAACTATAACATATAGCTGCCATACAAACTGAACGATCGGAATCAAGTCCTTGTATGGAAAACTTTCACATTTGACAAGATATATTCACGAAATTTGGTATATAATATTTTCTAAGGCAAAAATGTAGTCTCCGAAGAAATTGTTCAGATCGGTTGACTATAGCATATAGCTGCCATACAAACTGAACGATCGGAATCAAGTTCTTGTATGGAAAACTTTCGCATTTGACAATGTATCATCACCAAATTTGGTATGGATTATTTTCTAGGGAAAATATGTAATATCCGAGAAAATTGTTCAGATCGGTTAACTATAACATATAGCTGCCATACAAACTGAACGATCGGAATCAAGTCCTTGTATGGAAAACTTTCACATTTGACAAGATATATTCACGAAATTTGGTATATATTATTTTCTAAGGCAACAATGTAATATCCGAAGAAATTGTTCAGATCGGTTAACTATAACATATAGCTGCCATACAAACTGAACGATCGGAATCAAGTCCTTGTATGGACAACTTTAACATTTGACGAGATATATTCACGAAATTTGGTATAGATTACTTTTTAAGGTAACAATGTAATCTCCCAAGAAATTGTTCAGAACGAGTTACTATAGCATATAGCTTCTATACAAACTGGACACATAGTTACTAACAGAAATGCACCTGTGAAGGGTATTTAGCTTCGGTGCAACCGAAGTTAACGTTTTTTCTTGTTTAGTTACACACTTCTGAAGTAAATTTTTGTTAATGGATACCCCCAAGCCTAGAGGCATGAATTTCAGGTAATTTTTAAAGTGTCGTAAAAAAGTCAATTAATATTTTTACTATCCGTTTTTTTATTAGTTATTTGTTAATTTTAGAAGAGTAGAGAAAAAAATTAAAAACTAAAAAAAGTAAAAAAATTTCAAAAATTATGAGCTGACAAAGTGGGGGTTTTCTAAAAATTTCCACGTGACCATACACATGATTTCAACCCTTCTAGTTATCTGAAACCAAACAGAAAAAAAGTTTATTAATCTAGAATAATGTCGCAATGGCCGGAACTACGGAAAAGTGGGAATTTTTTTTTTCTCAAAATGGCGACTGCCTAAAAAAAAAGTTTTTTTGGATGACTTTTTCTGACTATTTCGAATTTTTTAAAAATAATAAAAATAAAAATTTGGAGATGGGGCTAGTTCCAACCATAGACAAGCCTACAAAGAAGACTCGATAAAAATTTCAAGTTAATCGGTCCAGTAGAACCTGAGAAAACCTGGGGCTGGTTCCAACCATGGATAAGCCTATAAAGAAGACTCGATAAAAATTTCAAGTAAATCGGTCCAGTAGAACCTGAGAAATCGTGGGTATCGTTCCGAAAAAGTCAGTTTTAAGAAAAACGCGTTTAAAGTTTCGTGTTCCGGCCGAACCAGTTTGGATGCCGGGTCAGAAAAATGCCTATATCTCCGAAAATACTTTGAATTTTGAAGAATCCTCTTGTACACATATTCTTGAATAGTTAAACTTTGAAAATAAAAAAAAAATCGTTTTTTTTTTTAAATTTTTAGACTAGAATACCCCCTTAGAGCTAAATACAGGGTGCATCATATTTAAAGTTTATATGTAAACACTGGATTTTAACATTTACAAACCAATTAGGTTGTTTTGAGTTTTATAGCTCTATTATATTTCAATCTCTTGCGCGAAAGGAATATAGACAACCGTCTTTCATTAGAACATAGCTTAGCTCCCGAGAGTCAATGAAACGCTTTTTACGAGTGAGTTTTTATACCCTGAACAGGGTATATTAAGTTTGTCACGATGTTTGTAACACCCAGAAGGAAGCGTCGAAGACCCTATAAAGTATATATATAAATGATCAGTATGTTGAGCTGAGTCGATTTAGCCATGTCCGTCTGTCTGTCCGTCTGTCTGTATATATACGAACTAGTCCCTCAGTTTTTAAGATATCCTTTTGAAATTTTGCAAACGTCATTTTCTCTTCAAGAAGCTGCTCATTTGTCGGAACGGCCGATATCGGACCACTATATCATATAGCTGCCATATAAACTGAACGATCAGAATCAGGTTCTCATATGGAAAACTTTCGCATTTGTCACGATATATTCACGAAATTTGGTATATATTATTTTCTAGGGCAACAATGCAATCTCCGAAAAAATTGTCCAGATCGGTTAACTATAACATATAGCTTCCATACAAACTGGACACATAGTTACTAACAGAAATGCACCTGTGAAGAGTATTTAGCTTTGGTGCAACCGAAGTTAACGTTTTTTCTTGTTTTTATATGCATTGCATATGAATGTGTGTGTATTATTATATATTTATAGATTCAACGTATTAAATTAAACGCTTTATGGCAAACGATAAGCGGTGGCCAACAACAATTTCATTAAACTAGAAAAAAGCCTTTGGAGAGAGTAAATCACATGCATAAATACACACACACATTTAGATATTCGTAGCTAAAAAGGCAAATTACATCATCACAACTACTAAAAAAAAATTGGTAACAAGACTTCACACTTATACACACACACAGCAATAAAAATAAGACAAGTATGTGCTAGAAAAGCAACTGCAGCAGTTGCCGGATCTAAATGCAGATGAGTCGCACAATTTTACCGTTACGATATCAATATAGATTTATATTTAAATTACAATGACTGAAAAAACCAAATCAAAATAAAAAAATAAGTCTACACACACACACTCACACCTAGATGTGATAAGCAAGTAGAATAGCTGCGGCAGCAAAGATGATAACAACAACAAAACAATTGCTAGAAATGAGCGCAAGGCAGAGCGTTTGTGATTTATGCCAGCGGCGCGAGCAAAAACGGCAGAAAATCAGAGTATAAAAGAAAAAGTAATCACATATATATGTGTGTGTGTGTATGTCACATGCACAGAACCAATACGTTGAAGAAAAGCTACGAGGTGCTAGCGCAAGTCGCTCTGCTGTCGCACAAATAAAACGGAAAATTGCACAATCACGTGCAATAAGCTTCACACCAACAACAAAGGCAACTACGAAGCGAGCGCCAACAATAAGCGTAGATAAATATCGCGCGTACACATGATTACACACATACACCCACATACAACTACAAAGTGGAGTGCATATGTGCCCCGCCTGTACGTGCATGCACTTATCAGCGATTACGCTTTGGCAACGTTGCCACCCAACAGCACTACTTGCCACCGTTGCGATTATTGCCGGTAATAAGTTGTTGAGGAGACGAAATGGGCACAGCTAAGGTGTGTTTGGCCTGCCTCCTACACACACACACTCGCACAAATGTAGTTAAATAAAAAACTGGCGTTTAAGTGTTTGTGTTGGCAATTTCTAATAACACTCGGTTGCGCTGAAAACTATGCAACAGGCGATTAGTGAGGCGGCGCGGCGGCAGAGTCCTGTCGACCTTATCGCCTACGTGGCCGCATTACCACGACCGCGCAATGAATGCTTATTTATAGTTTCGGTTTTTCATTGTTATTGTTGCAGCTTATGCGGGCCGCAATGCTCATTGAGAACAATCTCCACAGCAGTTTGTCTGCAGTACGTGTACTATTTCTAGTTTTAATCAGCTGCGCTTCCAATTAAATGATTTCTTTGTTTCAGACATATGTGACACAGTTCCGTTGTTGTCTCTCTCATTTATATAAATTATAGAAATTTATCTTAAATAAGAAAACCGTTAACTTTTTACAAATGAATTACTCGAAGTATTGCCCATCGCTACTCATAACTTCTTTCCACCTTTCTGGCAAAGCTCGGGTACCATTAGGGTGAAACTGTTCATTTTGTGATGCTATCCAGTTATCAAATGGAACTGGAACTGCTTCTGAACCAGACTACGTACCATCGAATGGAAAAAATAAAAATCGGATGGTGCAATATCTGGGGAATATATCGTTTCTAGATAGGTTTTAACGGGTTTGGCAACGTGGGTCAGAGTGTTGTCATGCAGCAGAATAACTTGTTCATGCCTCTATTGGTATAGAGTTTAGAAGGAGCACTAGTGCCTTCTCAGTTCGAAGTAGCACCTCTTGGCAAGAGTTATTCTGCGTTAGACTGCGAGGCTGATGTTGTTGTTGGTGTAATATTTGTTCCAAGATAGACGAAACTATCTACGACTTCGAAGTTATGACTGTCACTTAGCCAAGTCGCGAGTGCGACGACTATTTTTGAAGACAGGAGATATTTTGTCTTGTAATCGTTCACAACCAGACCCATTTCTTTCGCTTCCTTATATAGACTAGAGAGGCTAATGATATCAATATCATCTTCGTACGCCAGCAGCTGTACACTCTTATACAACATTTTGTCTTCGCTTTTCAGCTCTTAAGTTGAATAACTTAGGCAATTTTTTTTAACAATTTTTGTAAAGAAACATACGTTAAACTCGGTAATAAACTTACTCTTTGAAATAACCCAGAACTCTTTTAGTTTTCTTATAAAATGGTTTGTTAAAATATCGCCAAAGTCAAAAAAAGGAGGGAAAGAGTAACAAAATTTAAGTTTGTTGTGCAAAACCAAGTAGATCTTGAGCTTTATTAAAACATCTATATATCATTTGAAAGGTCTAAGTTTCTTCTTTCTTAAGCCGTTCTTATGATTATTAATCAATAAGGCAAAATTTAACGGAAATGTTTCCGACAAAAAGTAAGGCTGCTGTTAATCATATCTCTCTGACTTATTCCTTCCGCACTTGGGTACTTTATAGCACAAATTCAGTTATCTCCTAAAAAACCTAGTCTTAAAAGTCTTTGAATCTGTATATAATTTTTTACATATTTCGACTTTAAACTAATTTTTTTGGTATTTTTTCTTTGCAGGTAAGCAAAAATTCTGTGAAGATGACGCTTTGTCTATGTTTAATTTCTAACGAGTGAGTATGATAATAAATCTAAGCAATTTGTGTATTATAATAGGTATCTTCGTTCTCTATCTCGTAGCGCTGGTATCCTGAAGTTAGTGAGCTGAATTTGATGCAATAAGATATACTAATACCTCCTTAAAGTGCTATATTTAGTATTTTCAATGCTCCAGACTTTTTGTTTTAAATTTCGGACCAGTCTTACCATTGTGAATAGCTCGAAATAATAATTTTTGTTTTATTAAATTTAAAAATGAAAAATTCGATTGCAAAATTTACCGATTCGATTAAATTTCGTTGAAATTATTGAAACCGTATCAGAATCAAAATTTTCAATGAAGCTGAACTCATTTACCAACTCTTAATTCTAAGGGCTATTAGGTAGCGCAGATTTTCCAATCTTCGAAACACTGGTTGTAGTCACTTTCCGGGATGGCCTTCAGTTCCGTCTTCGCTGCGGCTTGAATCTATCGTATAAAAACGATGTCCCCGGAGCGGTCTTTTGAGTTTGGTTAACAGCCAGAAGTCGTACGGCGTCAGTGGTGGTTGCGGAACGATAAGGCTTGAGTTTTTTGCGAAATGATCACGAATTACGAGGGGAGTATGGGATGGTGCATTATCGTGGCGTAAAACCAAGAATTGTCTTTCCACAATTCCGGCCTTTTTAGGCGGATAGCGTTACGCAAACGACGCATAACATTCAAATAATATTCCTTGTGGACTGTTTGACCAGTTGGAAGGAATTCATAATGCACAACGCCACGATAATCGAAGAAAACAGTTAAGATGACCTTGATTTTTGAGTAACTTTGGTGCGATTTTTTGTTCTCGGCTCTCTTTTGGCACGATATTCGCTCGATTGATCGGTTGTTTTGGGGTCGTAAGAATAGATCCAATTCTCATCGCCAGTTATAATGCATTTCGTGACACCCTGGTAGTCGGAAAGCATCGTTTCACACACTTTAGCGCGACGCATTTCTTCCAAAAAATTCAATGTTTTCGGTACCAGTCGAGATTTGACGCGCTTAAAGCCCAAAACATCCTTCAAAATGATATTGGCTGAGCCTTTCGATATGTCAACTTCATCAGCAAGGTCTCTTATTGTTAATCGACGGTTTTCAATCTTTGATTTGTTGAACGTGAGCTTCGTCGGTTGAGGTTGATGGTCGCCCTGGACGCTCTTCGTCTTCGACACGTTCACGGCCGGCTTGGAACTCACTATACCACTTGTAAACAATTTTTTTTTAAACAAAGCCTCATCACCGCTTTCTGCACCATCCTCAACGTAACCGCAGCAGAAAATTGATTCCGTAAACAAAATTTAATGCAAATTCTTTGCTCACCAAATTTCGACATCGCAAAAAACGTAAAACTCACTTTTAGCAGCTCACAAAACGACACGTATCTCAAACACTAATGAATATTTTGACATGAAATTTGACATAAATGTGACTGACGTACTACCAACCTAAAAAAAAAAAAAAATATTTATTTATTTATTCCTTTATTTACAACCGTTTACGCAGCATAAACTTTAAAATGACACTATTAACTTAATCGTCGTTTCCATTAATTTTCGCAGTTGACGGAGTTAAAACTCAATGCCGACCATATTTTATATGAAATTTTTGCTAAGATGAGATAATAAGTTGATCGAGCTACGCAACGTAAAACTACCTCAAGTTACTGCTAGATTAGATACTTGAGTCTGCTGGTCTATTTTCCCATAGAACTACTTAAAACGAATTAGCGTGCAGCATAACAGTGTCAGCTATTAAATGTTTTTTCTACAAGAGTTCAAGCTCGTTAGTGCTTACTGAATACGCCGTTATAATCACGCGATGCTATTTATCATTATTGTGGCATAAATGTCAATTATCAATGAAATTCAAGCAGCAGCAACAGTTGAGAGTCGTGCCAAGTAAAGTTGAGGCGGAGCCAAGCCAAAAGCCAAGTAGGTAGTTAAAGCCAATATTTGCATAAGTGAGCACAGCAGTGGAAGCAAACGAAGACGAAGAAGAAGGAAAGGGTGGAAGTGGAAACATGAATGGTGACATTAATAGTGGAAGCGGGTTTAAGTTGAAGCAGCAGCGTTTTTAGTGCTTTTCTGCTGCTTTAGCCACAGCTATTGTCAATTTGTACAAATATGTACTCGAACAAAAATACCGTAATATTAAAACAAAATATAAGAGCGAGAACTCAGCAGCAAGTTTTGCATTTTGTTTAAAAGCCGTTTGGCTTGGGGAGACGTAGCAAAGCATGGCAGCGAATTTGGTGTGAATACTTGAGGCTTAAGTGGCGAAAAAGTACCGCAAAAGAAATTGAAAACTTTTCCTTCGACGCAAGTTTTTTGCACTCGCAGCGCCAATGCGACTTTTTTACTTGCAACCAAAATGGTTGTGGCAACAGCGCCCGCTTAGAACAGCGTTGCAGTTGTTGCTTGTTGTTGTTGTTGGCAAAGCTTCTGAGGGCTTACTTGTCATCACCACCTCAATTGCCGCTCTTTAGTGAATCAAGGCAAGAAGAAAGAAAGGAAAAAAGAGTTGACTTCGAAATATTCTTTAGCTGAAATAGAAAATTTATGCAAATTCCTCTTTCAATAGACACAAACAAACACACGCACATACTACGGACTACATACAGCAGCGCTTAGGTTGCGAAAGGGTTGTAAGCGCGGCGGCGCAGGGTTGCAGGTTGGGTACGAAAAAGTGGAGAAAAAAACTGTGTTTGTCGTCAAATTTCCTAAGCTCTTGTGTTGCCTCATATTTATACGCATTTTATCGTATTTATTTTGATTTTATTGTATTTATTTAGCTTTTCTAATTTTTTATGCAAAATTGTTGCTGCGATGTTTTATTATCTGATTGTTGTCGAAAGTGCGGTAAATGGGTGCTTGTTACCCGCGATTTGTCTTAAGTGCTTGGCAGCGGCTCGCAGCTGCTAAGGAGTCGGAAAGAAGGGCTAAATGCTGCCTCTCCACCCGTGCTGCTGCCATCCTTTAGCGCTGTTTGCCTATTTAACTAAGAAAAAGGCGCAGGCAAAATAAATACGAATTTGTGCGCAGTGTGGCGTGTGTAGGGGGGAAAAACCTATTGTAAACTCCGAAAAGTATGCAAAGTATTTTGCATTTACCGCACAAGACACACACAAATGAAGTGCGAAACGTGCGCGACAATGTGGAGCAAATGCAAAGCCGCGAAATGAGTTGGAAAGTAATTGACGCGCCGGAGAACGGGGTTAGAAAGGGTCGCTCTACGCATAGAAGAAAGTTTTTTTACTTTTTTTTTGTAATTTTTTTTTTTTTGTATTTTTTTGTTTTTTTGGTGAATACCATAATTCCTTCATTGTATATTGTTGTCGGTGTGGAGTGTATGCTTGTTGTTGACAAGTTTGGCACGCGCATTTGCACGCGAAGAAAACATAGCATACTTTTCTGCTGACAAACACAGGCGAACTTTTAAATGCAGCTTTTCTGGGCTATTATTTACTTTTATTATTACACTTTTCTTTGCTTCAGTGCTTGCAATGAAATCTTTCACTTTTTTTTTTTGGAAATTTGTGCGCTTAGATTCGGTTTTTGCTTGGTTTTCATTTTTTTTTAATTCTTTTTATTTTAAATTTTTTTATTTTGTTTTATATTTTTTTTTTTATAATTTTTTTATATTTTTTTTTTCTGTTTTTTCGCTTGTTGTCGTAAGCATTGGTTGCTCGTCTACCCAAAAAGGTTTACTATTAAATAATTTATACAGTCAATCAGTAAAATCAACAGCAATAAATTTTCTACATTAATTGTTGCCTGGCATATACCTACATATAGGCGCGAACTAAGTTAGGTTAGGTTAAGTTAGGTAAAAGGTCTGATATGCGTGAGACCACGAATATTTTTATTTTGACTGCTAGAAACGCTTATTCATTGTGTTGTTCAGAACTTCCGGATCAAAAAGACCGTCGTTCAACTACAAAACGCCTAGAGCCAGCCACAAATTTATTAAGCTGGCGAATATCTACTGCAGCCAATTGTTCTGGTTCGTAGAAAGTATGGCAAAAAGATGCTTCAACCTTAGTCTAGCGAAAGCTTGAAAGTGAAGGAGAAAGTGTCTAGATGTTTCAACCTCATCTTCCTGTCGATTTAGCCGTCTGAGTTTATCTTTATATATGCAAAGTAGTGTCTTGATTTTTGAGATATCGCTCTGAAATTTTGCATATGTTCTTCTGTCTTCAAGAAGCTGCTAATTTGTGGGAATCACCGATTTCGGATCAATTTAGAATAAAGCTGTCATACAAACTGCTCGTACAAAGACAAGTCCTTGTATGGAAAACTTCTCTATTTGAGATGATATATACACGTAGTTTTTTATAGCTCATTGCCTAACGCAGAGCTTCATTTTCCGAGCATAGTTTGCAGATCGGACCGCTATAGCTTATGGCTGTCATACAAACTGATCGATAAAAATCAAGTCATTGTATGGAAAACTTTTTTATTTGACAGTATATATTCACGAAATTTGGCATATAATATTATCCAAGGCAACTCTACAATCTCCGAAAAAATTTATCAGATCGGACTACTATAGCATGTAGCTGCCATACAAATTATCCGTTCAAAATCAAGAATTTGATATTTTTAAACCATTTCAGTTATAAAAAATGTAGCTGTGAAGAGTGTAAGAGTTTCGGTGCAACCTTTTCATCAATTCACTTGCAATTCCACTCACAATAACAAGCATTTAAGCGGGCATTTTTCGTTTATTGAAGTCACCTATCTAAGTTATTGTGTTTTTCTAGCGCCATATTTCATCCCCAACCCATATTTGAATAAAAAAAAGTGTTGCTATTTACTTACAAACACTTTTCGCGTAGCACAATTTCCCGCTTTTCAACTTGAACCACCCAAAACCAGCTTTGAAAATCAACAAAGTAAACCCAAAAAGTATGCCTGTTATAACATGTCATACAAACACATTCATACACATGCATATTCGCTCGTACACACATGCATGCCGCCGCTGCATGGTAGATTTTTCGTCAAGTGCCCGGCACTTTGAGAATTTCAAGTGCAGCACCCATTCACCCACATTGTTCATATGAATGTATGTGTGTGTGGCCGCTGAGTACAACAGCAGTAAACGCTTGCATATTCACGCTCATTCAAAGGAACGGGTCGAGTGCCAACAAAGGCAACATTGGCGCACTTGAGTTTATTTAAATAAGTCAACTTGAAGTGGCTAAACATACTGCGTCACACATCAGCACACATGCACACACACATACACATGCGCTCATTTGCAAATTTGCATGAAATGAAAGCGAGGAGCAGAGGAGCGACACCACACGTTCGCTAACAAACACTAAATTGCTCAACATTTACGTGGCTTTGTTGTTATTATTGTTGTTGCTGTGTTTGTGCACTTGTTTGTTCTTCCTCATTGTGCATGTGTATGTGCAAGTGTGTGTGTGGTAAGTGCATTTTAAAAGCTCGCATTTGCGCGCGCCTCATTTAATGAATTTGTGCGTGTAGCAGTGTGTGTGTTCGCTAATGTGTGCTTCTCGCTCAATATTTGCTCAGCCACTTTCGCTGCCAATTTTTTTTATTATTTCCTTTTTCATTTCCGTTTTAGTAAACTCAATATATAATGATTTTTGTTGGAAATTTCCATTTTCAGTTTGAAGCACTCATTTGGATTGTGTCTTCAGTAGGGCAATCACCCGCTTGAGAACTAAACGTTTGTGGACTTAGTTGAGGAAAAACCAAGCTCTGATATATACGATCAGGAATTGAACTCAGGTTTCCATTTTGACTTTCATATCACCCTCAACGAGATTTGCTTCTCTTTTATCCTTTTGAAATGTACCTTTCTTAAAGTAACTTTTGGCTCCCTTTAATGTTTTCCAGCCAGATTGCAAAGGTCTGCCTTTGTTTCAGTACGAATCAGCCTCTGCTATCTGATCAGGTTCTACATACCACATCCTTTTCTATTGCGTTCTCTGCACAGTTAAACCCCTCTTCATAAAATCTCCATGTGTCAACTAATTTGACATCCTTATAACTTTTATCTCCTTGATTTCCACAATATCGCCGTTTTTTCGCCTGAAAAGCCTAAAGTTTCGTGAAGATTTTGTGAAATAAATCGAGTAAAAATCACTTTTGCGGCAAACATAGTCGATTTGTTTGAAAGCATCACTACTAACTGAAAGCTATTGGCTCAAAGCCCAGTTAAGATAAAGTCCAAAGGACGAATTTTACATCCTTATTTGTCTCTCTTATTGTTCTTAAGCCGTTAAGATCATTTTGACTTGAAAAGCCCTCATCGCATGTTGGAAAGTATCTCAAAACTTGTAGGTTTCTTCATTTCTAGTATCCGTTCAGTGGATTGAAATAAGGATTTAATGTTGCTTTCTACAACACAGAATTATTTACATCCTAAAACGGGTTTATGCGGAAAGTAATAGGACAGAGTCGATTTAAAAGAATTTATTGAAGCAATCCAATACATTTCTTTAAAAAGTTTCGAAGTAGACTCCTCCTGGGTCGATGTAGCGCTTGCCAGCGCAATTTTCAAACATTGAGGATGTCACGGAAGGCATTCTCCGGAATAGCCTTGAGATCCGAGGTGAATGCTGCTTGGATACCATCTGTCGTCTCAAAATGCTTGCCTTTTATCTGCCTTTTCATGTCTTGGTTAGGTTGCTGTTCACAAGAAAGGCGGTGTGAGCCGGGGTCTTGTCGTGGTGCAACTGCCAATCGAGCGCGATGTCTTGCTGGACCCGATTAACCCTTCTTTTGAGTCTCTTGAGGACTTCTACGTGAAGTTAGTCGTCGGTGTTTGTCGAAGTCGCAGGTCGCTCCAAGCACAGTCTTCATCAGCGACCTTTTTCCGGCCCTTGCATAAAGCCTGGTGTCACCGAAATTCACGACTTCTTGTGAAAGCAACATCTGGGTAAGCCTCATATCAAACGTCTGTGTCGCAGATTTACCGAGTTTCACACAGAATTTAATCGCGTAATGCGAATTTAAGGCCAGTCAAGACAAAGCGTAAAGGACGAATTTTCCATCCACATTCGTCTTTTATCACAAGTTCTCAAGTCTCTGAAAGGATTTCTGACTTGAAAAGTCACACGATCACAGATTGGAAAGTATCTTTCTTTATTTCTGGTATCCATTCAGTCGATTCAAACAAGGATGTTACTTTTTACGACACATGTATTTATTTACATCTGAAAACAAGATTATATCAATTAGACTTCCTCGAGCTGAGATTCATATAGCTTTCTGTCTGTTAAAGGACAGTGGACTTTCAAATTTCGAACACTCCCTCTAGACATAGATCTTACAGAGATGAGATGCCAAAGCTAATGAAATTTGAGAGGCCAAACTTACAGAAGCTACTGGGATCAGTCTCTACCTACATGGTTTACTTGACAATTAAAAAAAAAAATTATTAATTCTAACTCCTTCGTCTCTAAACATGCCGCCCTCCCAGTCTTAAATTTTTACTATTTTTACATAACTGTATTCCCTCGCAATTACGGAAGTTCCCTTTGCTGACCAACACACATCACATGAATTAATAAATTCACTCGCTTGTTTTAATTTACATAATAAATAGAACTTCAGAATTGCTATGAAATCGAATAAACTTATTTCCATGCTATGATTGATGTGGAGGCGGCCTGTATGCTTCCCCTAAAATTCAACAACCTCCACCCACACCAACGAAATGTCTTTCACACAGCTCGTTACGTATGTGAGAATAGAAATTGTCTGCCAAATGAGAAATCTCCGCTGCCCAAATCAAAGCGAGCTTTCAAGGTGGACATAAAGCTTATGGAATTCTCGACACCTGTGGTGTAAAGCCGTTGTTGATGAGCCCTGCCTAAATATTGACCAATTGGCCGAAGATTGATTCATATAAGGCAGCGGCGAAGCCAAGTACCGACTCAACGACTTATCACTGTTACCTACATACAAAAGTGGGCGTGCAGCGCGGCAATTGAACTCTCTGGCCCTGTCCGAATGGGCTGTCAATCATTTTTGGCCACAATCAAGACCGCAATAGACAACAAGGCAAAGCTCTAATTGTCCATATGCTGGCATGTGGTAAACCGTTATTTGGACAGCGACTTCCACATACATATGCATCTATCATGTCTGCTTGTGTGACAGATGTAAACTTGTGGGTCCTGCACAAGACCACCTGTGCGCGCGCTGGCTACTTTCGTATGCAGGTCCTAAATAAAACATGAGCGGACGGACGCTGGATGCTAAAGAGAAACTAACCAAACCGAATTTATTAAAAGAGAAAATCAAAAAAGCTGCAAAAAATATATGCGCGATGATGGAGGACGCAGAATAGCATGAGTCGAAAGATGGATGAGTGATTGCGGCGCTGAGGCAATCGGACGAATGTTCGTCCAGCGCAGCGGTAAATCCCTTTACAGCAACGACGTGGGAGTTGCACTTTAAGAAAAGATTTACTTAGGGTGCGGAAATGGAACTCAAGTGGGACCAAAGCAGTTACTGTGCCGGTCTCCGCTGGCCGCGCAATTCACCACCCTGCAATCGCACGCTGTTTTGACATAATAAGTCAGGGATGCCGAAAGATATGTCTGCTTGACCAAGCAGACAATTTGTGAACGAAATCGAAGAACGGAAAAGAAATTGAAAGCGAGTGTGCCAATGGCCGGTGCGTCTGAGCGTCAGCTGTAGGCATGCGACCAATTCGGGCGAACCCATACGCAGCTTACATTGCTAACAGATTGTGATTTAATTTCGACATGCGATTTCGTCAAGCAATTGCAATTGAGAATAGACATTTCGACTTTTCGCCCATCTGCAACGGAATAGCTTCGAGCCATTTGGTAAGCGAGCGTGCGTTTGTGTGTATTTTAATCAGTGAGTTGGGGGACGAACGAGAGACGGTCCGGCCCACCGTACGAATGAGTGCTTGAACGAATGAATGATTGATGCTGTGATTGAAAAAGGTAGCGATAAATACATTGTATGCAGCATAATTGCTGCTCATTTCCTGGACAGCTGTTTTCCTCTTCCGCTTCCACTTTGACTTTCCGCCGAAGCGCCAATTGCGCTTTCTAGCGCCTCTATTCGGACTTCGGGCTTTATTGTCAACTTTTGAATTCGAATTTTATTGGTCATTGGAGGGTGTAACATTCCCGCAAGCTGTTGCCACATGAAAGTGATTAAAAGAGAACTCATAAAACTCAAAGCTGAAAGGCAAAGAAAGTAACTCGAAATCTATGTGTGTGTGTGGGGAATCTTCAGAGAATGTGCTTAAATTAATTTTTGACAACTTTGATGACTCAAAATGGTCGATTTTAAGGTCTGCTGTTACTGCTCTTCAGTCAGTTGCAGCGTTGATTGGTATGCTTGACTATTTTCGATTCGGAAGAAAAGGGAACCTCGGATAATTGACGAGTGTGGCTATGAACTTTTTCTCAAGTATCAGATTTTGTTAAACTTATTGTTTGGTTTCGCATAATATTATACATACTTAGTAGATTTAAAAGAAAATATGAGGTTGCCACATGTTAAAAAATTTAATTTAATTTAATTAATAGAATAAGTTATGCCACAATATGGGTTTCGAAGAAAACGATTTTAATAAATATTTCTGTTACAAGCATTTTAGAAAAAGGTTGCCACCTATTTACTTTTTTTTTTTTAAATTGAATTGACGAAACTAAATAAATACTAAAATAAAGGAAATAGGGTTGAACAATATTGTTGTCAGTGATATTTATCAGAAGTGTTGCCACCTGTTTGGGAAAAATAATTATAATAAATTGTTTAAATATATTGAAAATACAATATTGGTGTCTCAAAATAGGTGCTTGTCTTGAAAAATATTTTTGTCGGAAATATTTATAAGAAGTGTTGCCACCTGTTTAGGAAAAATAATTCTAATAAATTGTTTAAATATATTTGATATTACAATATTGGTATCTCAAAATATATGTTTGGTTTGAAAAATATTTTTGCCGAAAATATTTATAAAAAGTGTTGCCACTTGTTTGGAAAACTAATTCTAATTAATTGTTAAAATATATTTGATATTACAATATTGGTATCTCAAAATATATGTTTGGTTTGAAAAATGTTATTCTCAGAGATTTTTATCAGAAGTGTTGCCACCTGTTTGGGAAAAATTATTCTAATAAATGGATTAAATGGATTTAATATTACAATATTGGCATCTCAAAATAAATGTTTGGCTTGAAAAATATTGTTGTCAGAAATATTTATGAGAAGAGTTGCCACCTTTTGAAAAAAAATAAAAATTTTAACGACTTATTAAAAAAATAGGTTTTTTGAGTTATCGCCGAGCTATTTAAAAAAATTAAAATTATGGTCTAGATTTTCGAGAAGGAAATCAGTCGACTTTGATCAGCTTCATGTTAACCTGCTACTTACCGGTCCAAAGATCCGAAACATGGCTGAAATGACATCAGTTGGCCAGACCGGGTCAATTCCGGTAATTTAGAACCAGCAGTCAAGGGTATTGTAGTGCAGTTGCCTTGAGCCTTCCCCCAAACTGGGTTTATGTATCCGCTACAACAACAACAATAATTTTTTTTACTGTTTTCACAACTTTTTTGACGACATTTGCTCTATTAGGTCTTACTGTGAAGTAGAGTTGGAGATCAAAATATTTTCCTTCCTCACAGCGGCATTTTCTTTTGCCTTCTTTGAAAATTTTCATTCGTCAAACGTTTCTTCCACTGGGCTATAATGCAACATCGTTTGCATATTCAACTTAAATGCTTTGCATAAAACTTTTTAATTCCAACCGTTGGCAAAGCCCATTGCATTGCAGCAATAAAAACAACAATAGCAACACTGTGTGTACTTGTTGCTCGAAACTTTATCAAATGAAGCGTATTACGGACAAAGTCAAGCGAACTTTTAATTGGCCAATGGCATATGCACACACACACACACATACACACAACTAACCAGCGTTTGCTTGAAGTTTGCCTGTAAAGTCTCAAAGTGAAGAAATGCATTTTATCCACAAACAGGCCAAGTGCGTGCCAAAGTTGTTTTATATGTGTAGGTGTGTGGGTGTACGGTCTCAGTTGTGCATATGTCAATCATAATTTCATTTCAAAGTGAAAGTCATCAAAGTTCTTACCGAAAACAGAAAAGTGATTTATTTAAAATTTACGTGTTTTATTGTTGTTGTTGTTTTAATTTTTGTGACAGTGAAGCAGAAAAAGCAGCACTTTGAGCTGGTACCCTCAATTTATTTGGATTTGTAGTTTACGCAAAGGTTTTCTGCTTTGAGGATTTGCCAAGAACTCTGACTGAAAGTTTTAATGCGAATAAGTTATTTGAAGTAACCACGACTTAGCTGGACAAAGTGGAGTATTTGGAGACAAATATGCAAAAAACATAGCTCAATGCGGAGTTCATACACCGAATTCATATAAATAATATATTTAATATTCTTACTCAAAAGAAAGACTTGTTTTTGAAGTTGGGTGGAAGAGGTCATTGGTCTATGGAGACCCATGTATTAGTACTGAGCTTGATTTTTGTTTGCAAAGGTAGGGATTTGATTCGCTATAGGTGTATGTATTTTTGGATGGCGTTAATGTATTCTCAGGAATAACTTTTGGTATGATTGATATTTAATATGCTATGAGATGCTTCCACTACTTTCGGCTAGGATGGTTTCATCAGTGCCTTCAGCGATTGATTGTTTACATATAAAGGCTTCAATGAACCGCAGCAGATTTTTCAATTTCAAAAACAGAAACAAGTCATATGGAACTAATTCTTTTTCTTAATTCGATTAGTGAGGGATGTTTCGCCTTCTCACTTTAGTTCGCCTTCAAACCGATTTTCGTTTTCGCTATCCAGAAGATATTTGGTCTAAGACCGGCAGTTGAGTCATATGTAAAATAAACGTTTCTGGTCACTCGCAAGCGAATGTAGCTCAGAGAACTTTCTTCACATGACACCATTCTCTAAAACCATTGTTAACCACACCACGGTAATCATCATCATAATATTTTGGACCTACTTAGACTTGATCTTTCGATTTCGTCTCATTTAGTGAGCCCATTCCCAAATATCTCTTTTGCAAACTCTATTCGTCGTCGGTTTTATTTTTGATACAAGTCAAGAGACATCTTGACGACCTAGTCTCACAGTTTTTAATATAAAATTTTGAATACGTCCTCTTCTTCCTAAGAAGCTGCTCATTTGTCGAAATCGCCGATATCGGAGCGCTATAGCATATAGCTGACATACAAACTGAATGATGGAAATCAAGACCTTGTATAGAAAACTTTTTCATTTGGCGAGATATTTTCAAAAAATTTGAACTGCATCCTCTCAAAGGCAATGTTACAGAATTAGGTTAGGTTAGGTTAGAGATGGCTGATAATAGTAGTCCTTTGTGAAGCCATTGAAAATCGAACTCCCGTGTTCGGACTCAGATATCGGTAAACCGTTTAGTATCCAATACAAATTTGCAGAGGCGCTTAATTTCTATGCCTGCCAGGTCGGCGGGTAGTCTGAAGCTATGTGCTCCCAATTGTCTAAGTCTTGATATCCCAAAAGCAGGGCAGTCAAGAAGGAAGTGCTGGCTAGTTTTCTACTAGCCACCAGTCTTACCGCATGTAAGCCATTAGGGCAGTGGCCCGTCAAGAGCCCCATCATTAATGAGAGGCTAGCCTTACTGAGGGCAAAGAGATCACTAAATCTTCTGCGATCTATCTTGGGCCAAAAGGCCCTTGCGACCGCGCAGGTACCAATGCTGGACCATCGCCGACCGAGCAACCGCGAGGCCCAGCTATCCAGTAGTAGAGAACAAGAGGATGCAGGAGCACCTACCCGTTCTTATTCTACCGACAGCGATTCTAGGGTGCCCTTTCTTGCTAGCTCATCAGCCTTGCAGTTACCTGCGATTCCGCTGTGGCCGGGCACCCACACAAGTCTTATAATAAAAGCTCCCGCCGCCAGAGACAGTGACGCCAGACACTCTTCGACCAACCCTGAACGCACTGTGAATGAGTTCAGGGCTAGTATCGGCGCTCTGCTGTCTGAGTGAATGGTTCTCTGAAGGTAGACACTCTTTTGAGCAGCATATCTGCTGCTACCTTGATGGCTGCAACCTCAGCCTGGAAAACACTGCAATAGTCGGGAAGTCTGAAGCTGGATTTTATGGAGAGCTCCCGACAGTAGACGTTACAGAGTTAGTCATTAACGACTTTTTCGTTGACTTCACGACCTCATTGAACGCTAACCAGATACTCAGAATAGTTTATTTCATTTAAGCGAGTTGATTGTTCCCTACGTCAAGCCCTCAAGCCCAACTTCCTGAAAAAGCGCAGACAGCTTGCCGTTCAATTAATTTTTTTTCTAAAACCTTTTGCTAATTCAATAAATATTTTGATTTAATCGAAAGATGTTATAGATTAACTTGACCATGAACCAGCGCTACCTTCACGACCTTTTAAATCAAGCTTTAAAATCTAATTTTATACTTAGACGCATTGTGTACGAAGCGCCTTTAGAAATGCGAAATGCAAGTCGGTAATCCTAATAGAAAGTAATTCTCTTTTGAAAAGCATACAAAGCGTCCACAAGAGCGCTGAGCTGCCGCTTACCTTTTATCTAGCCAACTAGGTCCGCAGGTACATAGGTAGCCGTTTTCAAAGTAATCCCCGCGGAATTGCCTGATATTGAAACTGAAAAATTTAATACCAAACGAAGCACACAAAGCAGAGCCGTCATGACTGCCGAGGAAAAAGTCTATTAAAAGCAGAAGAAGAAGCGAAGATAAAATCGCTACTCAACTTTGACAGCGCCTTTGACATTTGTACACATGTAAGCGCGCTGTTGTTGTTTATGTGTTGGTGTGTGTCGCAGCGCTGGAAGCCCCAATAAATCGCAGTCAATCAGGGAGCTTAGAAGCTATGTATGTATGTTGCTCATGCAACACTGGCGCCCGAGCGCTGACAGAATATAATAATAGCAACAATAATAACTCATATCTTCAACTCAAGCGATAAGCCAGCGAACAGCAGCAGTACACAGAGGAGCGCTAGAGAGAGAGAGTGAAATTGAAAAATAAAGTGAAGAAAACTGCGAAAATGAAATGCTAAGTGAATGGCGCAGTGCGAAGGTGGAAAACGCTTAACGGAATATGAAAAGCGCGGCAGCGTTAAGTATGTAAGATAGTGGGATGCATGGGCAATGCGCTTGTGTTGGCGCAAGAGCGCGCGCTTGCCATGCAGTCAGCCACTTTAGCGCGCTGACTGACTGTGTGACTGACAATGTCAAGCCAGTGCTGCAGCAGCGAGTGACACCAGGCGGTGCGTAGCGCTGAAGAAAGATTATGCCTCACAGGGACTTTACACAAACGCACAGCGTCTGTTTGCGCAGAATGCATATGTGTGCGTGTGTGAGTAGCTTTGATGGCAAAACAGGTGGCAGATACAAGCTTACAACAGACGCGCGGCAGCAACAAAAGTCTTTATATGCGAGCGGGTTGAGTTGACGTGTAAAATATGAAAATCTTAAAATGTAGATCCAATTTCTCAAACGGCATAACATATCAAGCTGAAAAAGAAATTTTCAATTTTCTGAATTTTTCATACGTTGATGCGAGCGTTAAGCATAGCGCTGCGCTAAGTGCCACACAGCCACCACCAGCAATGCCAACAAAAGCAACAAGAACTATGAAGTATATGTGTAGTGACTGTGTGTCGCTTTCAACCCTGGTTAGAATGCAGCATTGCATACTTTGCGGCGCCTTCCTTATTACGCGTCCATACATACCTGTAAACAGACAAACATACAAACGCACCGCGCAAACCAATTTACCAAACAAAATGCGAAACTGAAAAGACAACACCGGCAAACAGCGAAGAAGCAGCGCGCGCCAGAAAAAAAAAACAAAAACAAATGCATTGCCACATTACTCATTTTGCATTCACTATTCTAAATTCCATATTTTACTGTGTTTTGGCACACGCTGGAAGCGCAGCGGGGGAAAGACAGCTAACGTTTGCGCGAGTAGCAAGTCTTAGCAATGAGTGGGCGAAAAAAAGTACAAAAACAAATAAATTTATAATACAGCGTAGCGACTCCGGCATGATTTGTTGGGTGCAAATTGAATGTAAGTAGCAGGAAAATGCGTTGAATTATTTAACAGCAACCGCGCGGCTGCTCTGATGGACCAGAAAGATAAGTTGATTTTCGCACTTTCAGGTAACGCGCGCCACACACACCAGCACGCATATGAAAGAGCAAGCGGCGTGTGGCGCACTCAAGCCTTTCTGCCACATTAATGCAGATGGCAGCGGTGCGGCGTGTATTTTGACAATTTGTCGAGTAAAATATGCGCAAAGCAGATTTCAAGCCGTGGCTTTGTGAGCGCGTCAGTTGTTCGCTGGTAATAAGGGTCTTAATAAGTAATTTCGCCTTAAAAGGCTTTGCAAAGTGCCTCTTAGAATATCAAAGACAACATTTTGAAGTAGCTCTAGCTTCTGCGAAAAACTAATGTGAGCGCATATTTGGAGCTAACTTCTGTGAAAGTCAAAAATGTGGCAAAGTGGTTTGCGGACGCTGCTTGACTTTCTCCAAATGTTTCATACAGACAGTTCAGTTAAGGAAAATTCTGATAAATTGCTCTAAAACTGAACTCTATTTTTGTATAACGAAATATATTAAATTAAATGAAAAAGTAATGAGTAGTATAAAAAAAAAACTCAAGATTTTATGGTGCCTCTGCATATTAGATTTCTTTCTAACCACTTCTTTAACCGAGTTCGCTTGCATTTCCTCTACCAAAGCTTTTGCTATTCACTGCAACGATCAGCAAGCTGTAACGCCGCAGTGGCTTATTGAGTCAAAAAGCCCAAGACCCCAGTTTTCAAACGAACATTTTTTTCTATATTTTACATTAAAAAGCTTAAAGTTTAGTTTTGCTGTCTCTTAGAAATACACGCGTGTCATCACTGTGTTAGTGAGCATCTGCGCGATCCCTGTGGACCAGACCGTCACGCATATCATTAAGACCGAAAGTGTTAATTTGGTAAACGAGTGCACAGCAACAAAAACAAAACTAAATGTTGCAATAACAATACAACCACAGCCACGAAACATATGATACAGACTATTTAGAGACACTGTCAGCGCGCGTGAAAGAGGAAACTAAAAACTGTCATGGGAGTTTGCAACACAAAGCACTGCATATACTTTGCAACATGTTTACTAACACTTTAGCATATGCCTCGTGTCGACAAGCGCGACAAGTTGAGGGTGAATGTCAGCGATAATTAGAGCTGATTTTTTTTTATTATATTTTTATGTTTTTCAATGAAGAAAGTGAATTTAAGCAGAAAAGAGGCGTGAAAAGTTGACGAACGACGCGGCAACGCCTCGACGAGACATTCGAGGCATTTCGTGTAATTTGAGTTCAGTGTTTCGCATAATGTCATAAGCAGAGGTTGACATATGACGGAATCACAAGAACCTCTAGAGCGTTATGTGTCTGCCAAAAATGTCAAAACATTTTGAGACATTTTTAAATTCATAGGCCTATGAAATTTTGTGGAAATTTTTTAGAATGACAGCATGAAAACGGAAAATTTGTAAACGCCATTTTTCGAATCAAATGCGTAATTTGTCAAATAGAGTACTCGAATGTGTGTGGCTGATAAGCGAGTGTTAATTCTGTAACTTATAGCTTCTCAATGCGTTACGCAAACACCGCATAACGTTCAAATAATATTCCATTGGTGACTGTTTGACCGGTTGGAGGGAATTCATAATGCACAACACCACGATAATCGAAGAAAACAGTCAACATGACCTTGATTTTTGAGCGACTTTGGCGCGATTTTTTGGTCTCGGCTGTCTTTTGGCACGATATTCGCTCGACTGATCGGTTGTTTCGGGGTCGTAAGCATAGATCCAAGTCTCAGCGCCAGTTATAATGCGTTTCATGACACGCTGGTAGTCGGAAAGCATCATTTCATACACTTCAACGCGACGCCTTTTTCCAAAAAATTCAATGTTTTCTGTACCAGTCGAGATTTGACGCGCTTGAGTCCCAAAACATCCTTCAAAATGGTATTGGCTGAGCCTTTCGATATGCCAACTTCATCAGCAAGATCTCTAATTGTTAGTCGACGGTTTTTCAACACCAAATTTTTGATTTGTTGAACGTGAGCTTCGTCGCTTGAGGTTGATGGTCGCCCTGGACGCTCTTCGTCTTCGACAAGTTCACGGCCGGCTTGGTACTCACTATACCACTTGTAAACATTGTTTTTAGACATAGCCTCATTACCAAAGACTTTCTGCACCATCCTCAACGTATCCGCAGCAGAAAATTGATTCCGTAAACAAAATTTAATGCAAATTCTTTGCTCAATAAATTTCGACATCGCAAAAAACGAAAAACTCACTTTTAGCAGCTCACAAAACCACACGCATCTCAAACACTAATGAATATTTTGACATGAAATTTTGCATAAATGTGACTGACAGTACTACCAACCTAAAAATAAAAAAATGATTCTCCAAATCCTGCGCCGCGCATTTTAAATTCAAATGTCACCTTATATTTTGGACACAGTAATAAATAATCTATCCCTTAGATCTAACCTTTCGATTTTTTGTCAGCAAATTTTACCTTAATAATAAGACAGATTCTAAAAAGATTGAATATTATACAAAAAATTGTTTATTTAACATGTTTTAATATTTTTTGATTCTGTTCAATTATCAAATTAAAAAAAATGCCATTTAATTACCGCGAACTGCCTCTCGGCAACTATGTACGAGTACAACAATGCCAGTTCACGACAGCTTTCACCTGTAGACATTTCAGCTTTAAAGTCTGAAGGTTTGTTTTTCTTTTACATTTTTTTTAGTTCATTTTATAAAAACAAAAACATGATATTGAATTTCACGCACTCTAGTCGTAATATTATGAAATATTTAATTTGCTTTATTTTTTAATATTTTTTTTCTAAATGTTGTTTTTTCCTGCATTCCTGCGCTGTTGGCATTGAATGTCGTATATAAAAAGTTTTTTTTGTGCCGCTTGTCTTCCTGCTCCACCTTTATTTATTTTGCTACAAAAATAACTTTGAAAAAATTTGAAGCTATTGAATTTCCATTTGCCCATAATTATAGTGCATTTATGTATACATACAAACTATATAATACATCTAAATATATATATATATATATGCACATGGGTATCACGTTTATATATTTCCGAATAATGAATGATTTAACTTTGTGCTTTTTCTGCAGCGTATGGAATGTCATAATGTTGCCATTCATATGCAGCAAATTCTTTAATATTATCGAATGTCGAAACGGGATTTGATGAATTAATTGACAGTTCTTTGTGACATAGTAAAGCTTAGTAGTACAAATGAAATTTTGAAAACATCTTATGATGTTAAGTTTAGCAACAAACAGTGTCGCTATTTTAAGTTTATAAACAGAAAAAAATAGGAAAATTTTTTGGAAATTTTGAATAAATTATTTACATCACTTTTTTCTTAAATTATTATTTTAATTCTTCGTACAACTGTACTAATGGTCGGTTTAATGCTAGCAAATTCACCATTTGGAACCTCAAACTCGAACAACTTTCACTAAAGTCTTCCTGAATAAAGCAACGTTCCGAGCACACCGAAGTTTGCTTAACAAAACACAGGGTTTAATCTAAGGCAAAAAGATTACAATAGAAGTTATAAAGCTTAGTCTATTACTTAATTCTCTAATAAGACAGCATTGTCAAAATTATAAAATTTCAATGGTACAAGAGTTGCCTTTAATATTCATACACTTTTGCATGCAGCTGAACTAAAAGTCGGAGCACTTTTCCCACTCTGATTGAGGTATCTCCAAAACATGAATTCTGATCGCATCACTCGGCTTCTCACGTGCCGGAAAATGTTGACCTCTTATATTTTTTTGACTTACGGGAATAAAATGAAGTCGCAGTGGATGACTAATCAAATATAGTAAAGTGTGATCTGCCTGCGGCGGTTGGTTTTCCTTATTGTGTACCACTCAGAATTTGTTGTTATGTGGTATACTTGCGACATGTCCAGTATTTCCAAAAAAAAATTGGTCCTCATTTGCTTGGAAGTGTTTCGGGCGCGTACAACTTTCGCTGGATTCGGCTCCTCTGGAATGGTGAGGGTTTGACCAGTCGCGCCATAGCTCGGAATTCGGGGAAAGTCGGTAACAGTGATGTGAAATTACCTGAATAACAAAGAAAATTATGGCCACAGAATTTATTCTGATAAAAACTAAATATTTAACACGCGACAGGGAAGAAAAATTTGTCGACAGTTATCAAACAAAAAAAAAAAAAAAAAAAAAAAAACGACGTCAATACGGAAAGTTAAAAGACAGAATCCAATTTTTGCATCTGTTTCAACAATTAAAAAAGCGACTCTCTTGAAACCATATCATAAAGTCACTCGTCTTAGTTTTGCCGGAAATCACATGAATAAAGACTGGCATCAGGTAAGATTAAGAAAAATAAAATTTTGAATAAAAAAAATTGCGGCAAGTAGCCAATGCGCTTAAAATACAATACTTACTATTGGTCCTAGATGATTTTTTCCGATCAGTAAAAGTTCAACCGTGATGGTCCAGACGGCTTTTTGGGAATCTGGAGAGATTTACGAAAAGAGCTGCGATATTTTTCCAAGCGCAATTTCGGCGGCGGCTCACTTATGGTATGGGGCGCATTGTCAAATTCCGGGACAGTACCTTTGGCACTCTTTTTTTTGCCGAATGAATAGTTCCAAGTTCCAAGAAACAATTATGTTACCCTATAAACACAAAAATCTTTCTCTTTTCAACAAACCATACGAAGAAGTCAACGAAAACGTGGCTTCAATGTAAAAATATCGATATTTTGGAATGACAGCTAGTTCTCCTGATGTAAATCCTATTGAGAACATCTGGGTATGGGTGGTAAGCAAGATTTACGAGAATTATCGTCAATTTGATAAGATTTCTGGGCTGAAAAGAGCGATTTTGGAGACATGGCCTTTATTAACTCTAGAATTGTTTTCTCATTAAACCATCTCAATGTCAAATCGAATATTCGCAATTATTAATACTAAAGGAAACACAATAAAGTATTAGGAAAACAGAGAAATTTCTTTCTTTCTTTTTGTCGTGTTGGAAGGGCTGTCTTTATAGCAATGAAACACCGTTTTCAAAGCATTCCGCTTAGTACTTAGAATAGTAGGAAAGGTACCTAAAAAAAAGTTGGTTATATAGAATTTTTAGAGTTTAAAATAACAGCATTCGTTTTTGGAATGGGAACACATTTTTTCAGAAATTCACAGAAATATAATCCATTAGCAGTTACACAAACGATAAAATAACTGTAATATTTTCCTTACAACCCAACAAAAAAAAAAAACAAAAAGACAGCGTGGAGACTCCCATAATTTCTGCATTCCAAAGTAATTCAGCACTGTGAGGCAAATATTAATATTCAAATCAAAGCTACTGCCTGCCAGTCCGGTAGCTGTTGTAGATCCGCTGTCGTAAAAAATATATTGCCACCCTTTGTTTTGTCAAATTTTTTCTCCTTCCGAGTTGATTAAAGCTAACAGAGTCTTAAGTGAACTCTTCCTTTTTCGCGCTGACCGGAGCTGCTCACGGCGTTGGGGCACGCGGCGTCGCGCCCCTTAAACCCCCGCCACAGCGGGATTTTTCCTCTTACACGCCACGCATAATTAAAATTAGCTATGATATTATTCTCCTTGGTGCCAAAGGTGCGCGCCTGGGCGCCTTCGCCTTGTCTTTTGTGTGTGTCTAATGGAAATTTCTCTTTTTAATTGCGTTTTTTTTGCTGATTTGCTTTTCCTGCTAATTTGTTCACTTGTTACTTTTCGGTGTTGCTTTTCGTTGCATTAAAAGTAAACTGCTGCCGCTTTAACAAGGGTTAAGCTGGTGCGTAAAAAGAGTGTAATAATAAAAGTAAATAAAAAAGGCATAATCAAAGGAGAAACACGGGGATTTGCCTAGATTTAGGCGCACTAAGCATTTTTTAGTATTTCATGTATTTCTAGGAAGCATTTCATTGTTTATTAAAACATTACATAATTTGCGCTGCGTAGAATTTATTGCTGCCACATCGTTTGCCTTGATGTGTGCGCCGTGGCAAAGCTGGTGGCTTAGTTGCTGATGATGTAATTCACCGGCACATCAGCGCTAATAAATTTGCTTACCACTGTTTGCGCTCGTCATCAGCGGCGGCGGCGGCGTTGGTGTTGGTTAATTAGACATTCACGCGGTGGCTTAGATGGCGTCTTAGCGCCTTACATGCCACACCAGCGAAGCAACCGCTACCGAAAAGTGACAGGGCTGAGATTGATTGAAATTCAACAATGAACTGTGTAAATCAGTTTAAATTCTACATATGTGTGCGTATATACAGTTACAATACAGACGAAGCATACTCATCCCCCGAACGACGTATTAGTAAGTAGCGGGTGGTGTTGGTATGGAAGGTGCTCATTTGGCCCAAATTGATTTGTGATACCGAAATGGTGGGTGTTAAAAATTAAAGGGATTGACAAATGCCTGCATGCAAATGTGATTATTTATGGGTGGTTGCTGGGGACGGGGGGGCGTGTGGGCGTAATTGCCGTTTGCTGGGAAGCCGTAAGTGTCAATCGAATACTTGACTGGCTTGCCACAGTTACACCTATTGGCACATGCACTCACAGGAGTGGAGATAAGACAATTGCCTTTTGTTTTTTCTTAAACAAGCATTTGTGCTTAAAGAATATTGTCGAAACCGTCATTTGCCTGATTGAATTATTGAATTTCTTATTTTGTAAGAATTAAATGAAATTGTTTCAATTATATGTATTTTAATCATTGCCAATATAACGATTATATGAAGTGAAATGCTCGAGAATATTCCCTTCTGGCTATTAAATCAGTCGTTGAGTTGAGCGCTTATTTAACGGTACTTTTAATTGACAGCTCGTTTCTTCATCGTATGCTTCTCGCGGTTTGAGATACTAATATTTGTAGATTCGAGATAACTGACGATTTAGAAGCATTATGCTAAAGATTCTTTAGAAATATAAAATTAGGTAGGCAGCTTACTGATATGTGAATAAATTTGTAGCCCAATGTATTTATATATATATTTTATTGTGTAAAAATTACCTGTCGGTAACTGGATGAGCTGAAACAAACTTTGGAACATCCAAAACTTTTAAGATACTTTGAGCTCGGAGTAAGTTTGACAGAATATTAATCGTTTTTCTTTTCCATATAAAAACTTAATTTGCTTTCAACCGTGAATAAAAGCGCGTAGTATAGAAGTTAGAACGCTCAATGCAGTATTGAAGTAATGGTAGAGCATTTTACCAAGGCCAACTGATCAAGCCAACAATGTTGACAGTACAGTTATTCTGGAAACATACCTCAGTTCGGAAGACTTCGAAATTATGCTTAGCAATGGGCCTCAGTGGCCATATCACTTCCATAAAAGTTCGAGATAATATTTTTTGTTAACTAAAGAGTATATTTTCTTGTTCAATATAAGGCGATAGGCAACAGCAAAATGGCATGAACTTTGCAAATCATTGGCTCAGGATATCAAATCTATTGAAAAATACATTTACAGTCTGTCAAGTAAGAGCGTGGTCGACTTTACCGACAGTTAATGAAAGATTCCACTCTAATTCCTTCGCGAGCCGATAGAGGGAAGCTTTGTCCTTGATGCATTGTCAACAAAGGTTCAGTTGTCGTTGTTCTTTAGAAAGAGAATCACGTTAAACGCCATAAGTGCTAAGTACGCGTCGCGCTACGAAGCTGTGTTCCTTTGAATCCACCCGAAAGGTCCCAAAATGTCGCAATCAGCGGCTGCTAAACATATGAGAAGGTCGAATTCATTTGTACAGAAGTGGATACAGCGATTTATAGTGGCTAAAAATGTCGATGATTTACCAGAACGTGGTTCGATAAGAAAAGTAAACAAAAAAGATGAAAAAAAGAATAGTGAATTTGCTTTCGGGAAATCCTGCTTTAACACTGCGGCAAGGACCAGCAAAATGATCTGAAATGGCGCAACACAATGAAGAAGCCTCTGTTGACTGACAAACTTGTGACAAAGCGACTCTCTTGGGCGCATGAGAACATTGACAGAGATTTTGAAATGTCATTTTTACTGAGGAATGTGCAATAAGGACACGTTCTGTCCTCATAAGAGACTGGTCAACTTCCACCAATAGACTTGTTCAGCGGACTGTAAAACATGGAATAAACGTGCATCTTTGGGGCTGCGTCCAAAAGCAGGGATTCGGCACTTTGTACCTCTTTACTGACAACCTAAATGCCGAGAAAATGATAAAAATCTACAAAAAGGATTTACTTCTATCTTCCAAACGATGGTTCATCAGAAAAAATGATTGGATTCTGCAGGAGGACAACGATCCTAAATACCGCAGCAAGCTTTGTAATCCGTGGAAAACTTAATCTGGTATCGTTACATTGGATTGGCCGTCACAGTCGCCCGATGCAAACCCTATTGAAAATATGTGGGCATATATTAAACAGAAGCTTCGTGGAAGACGCACATACACTTTGAAGCAGTTGTCTTACGAAATTCGTCGAATCTGGAAATCCTTGACACTACAATACGCCGGCAAATTAGTTGAAAGCGTGTCTCGGAGATGCCAGGCAATTATCGACGCCGGTGATGCCTGGACATATTATTGACATTATTATTGCATCATTGTTTGCAATGTGTACAATGTATATATAAATATGAAAGTTTCCTAAAAAAAAATTTTTTTATAAATTAACACGACCACGCTCTTACTTGACAGACTGTACGTTAGGCCAGCAACTTGAGTTTATATTCTTGGTTGAAGTCTAATGTTAAACAAATCTCGTAAACTACGAGCTTGTACACAAACATTTTCTTTATCACAAACCAATTTTTTTTTTTTTGTTTTCGAAGATACGGCAAAGAAATTTCCGTAAAATTTTCGAGTGACTATTTTGAAAGCTGGTCGTTGTTTATATAAAACGATGCTAGTTTAAGATATGGTTAAACATCGACCACGTTACCCGGTACATTTTTCCTGGACTAAAGCCATTTTAAAGCCTTCCCTTTCCAAATTAAGAAGAAGTTCGGCGGATGCGGTCATAAATTTGTGGAGGTTTATCTGGAGTATCCTGAGCTCACGGTTTTTGATCCTCAGACCGCTGAATGGGTTCTTTTTCCACCCCCTGCGGAACAAGTGAAGTCGCCGTGATCTCTTATATGCCGAGATCATTCTCTACCCCACCTCTCTAACTTATTTTTGTTCCTGTCAGCGCGGTGCCGCTTCTTGAAGCGAATAATCTTCCAACGCCCCACGTGTACTGAATGTGGTCTTCCATCTTATTGATATGGAAGTTGGCTGTAGCTTTGGCCTCTTATCTTAATTTACTGATTTCGCCAAGTTTAACACACCTTGCAGTCGCTAGTCAACACGTCCGGATTCTGTCGTTTTGTAGCCGCAGCGCGTGTTTCAGGTCCATCACGTGATGTATGATTACCTTCGCCTTGGGCACAGATAGAATATTGTTGCGGTCTATCTTCTCCAGCTTCGCATCTTTCCATAAGTTCGGCAGGGTTCTGACACCTTTCATCCATGGTAGCGAAGAGTCGTCATTACATTTTAGGATTTGGAACGACATCCGAAAACAAGGCTTTCAATAGCTTTATCTCGACTATTTTCCACAGCTCCTGTGACAGAGGGTTACTGCAGTCTATGAGCATGACAATCAGGGATCGTTTTGCAATCCAACTGACCGCGCCGCTGCCTTGGACGTTGTCGCAATACGTTGCTCTACTTGTTCTTTTTCAAATACGTCTTTGATCCGCTCTCCGTCGAACATGTGCAATAACTAGATCCAAGGCATTACACCAGTTTCGAGTGGTAAAATGTACCCGGCCGTTTCCAACCTCCTCTGTCCCAATGCAACCAATTCACCTCTTCTTCCTTCAGGTTAGACTTGCCCTCGAGTCGGTTACATATGTGTGCCGCCCGCTACCTTATACCGCGCTCTTTACTCCTCCCTGGTTGCTTTTTTCCGGAATCTTCTTTTGTTGCCAGAGTTGAAACCATCGGTTGCCTGCTTAGGAGAGCGAAAAAGTTCTTCTTCTTTATCTGTGTTTATACTTACAGCGCTTTATTGGTCCGATGACTTGATGAAGAGTGGGACCCGTGCTCCGTAGAGCTGGCTTTGGTAGCAGTACTGCAACCATCGCAATCTGCTTTGAAAAAAAATGATTAAACAGTTAGGTTTGCAAATTTCAGCGACGTGTTTAAATGTGTTATGAAAGTTGTATGTACATATGTATGTAATAATATTTCTATTGTAAGTTCAAAGTAATACCTATTTTTATATTTTTCTCTTTCAATTGCAGGTAAGCTTAATGATGCCACATTATTACTATTCCGAGCGACGCTTTCAAGTTTAAAAGTGAGTGAGATTATAGAATTAGAAAATTTGCATACTTTATATCAAGTCATGATTTATGTCGTAGCCAACTTTGACTTATTGCATTGAAGTGCTCCTTTTTTCACTCTCTTAAGGACATGCGTTAGTACCACATTAATAGGTCGTAAATATTTCACTTAAATTCTGGCAACACTTCAAAATACATTAAAATTTATGTGTTTTTTTCTTTTCTAAAATAAGGTTGCTTGCTGTTGTTGTTGTTGCTTTTTGCATGCCCGCTTCTTTCTTTGCAAATCAATAACTCAATTTTCGCTTTTTTCCGTCGCGCTAAAAGCTTCGAAAAGGCAAATAACACATAAAAATAAAATAATAAAAGAAACAAAGTGGATGACGAGCTGATAAAATAATAAATTTTTGTTGTTTGTTTATTTATTGTTTTAGTTGAAAATTGGTTGCGAAAAGTTTTGCATAACTTGAAAACTTCATTATTAGCTTTGTGCCACACTTATTTCGCACGACTTGCCACACACACGCCCATAAAAACAACGCAAACGCCAAAGACAAGAAGGAATGCACCCCTCTCCTCGCACCCCTGTTAAGCAGTTGCGAGCAGTGCGTGCGTGGCGGCTAAATTTAAGGGGTGCTCAGGCGTTCAGGCCGGGAGGGTTGGCCCGCGAAAAATGCGCTTTGCGAAAAGTGAAAATTTTTGATTTTATTGAAATCTTTGGAAAGTCAAAATGAAATCTTAATAACTTTACTGGAGTGACTTTACACATGCATGTTTGTTGTTGTTGCTGGCGCTGTATGTTTTATGCTAATGACCTGTGTACCTTGCACCAAGCTGTAGTATGAGCGCTCCTTCGTCGTTGTTGCCCTGCAGCTAAACACATGCATGTCTGCCACAGCAGCAGCATTCCCCCAGCCCCTCTCCACTGTCAGCAGACAACATACGTGGCTCTTTACACACACACACACACACACACACACATGCCTGCCGCCTTGGCATGCCACATTCTCGTGGCGTTGCAACAAATTCTTGCACCATATATGTATGTGTGCGTTTTGTGCGTGGTGGCTTGCTGATCTGCGCTCCAGGCGAGGCACAGATTTTATTAGCCAAGAAGGCGGTGGTTTCCATTGTTTCGCCGCAACAATTGGAAATAACTTCGATTCGATGGCGAAACTTCGGTTAATGAGGTCGCCGTCATTGACAGCAGCGCATATTTGTTTTTGATAGCGCAACGGCTCTATTTCTTCTCCACGGGTCAGATGCGATATGTGCCAATGTAACCACAAGCATTTTCAATTATCGGCAGCGAATTTAAATATCAAAGGTTAGCGATTGAAATAATGCATAGTTATCGGTGGCGAATTTGTGCAGAATTTATTTAGAATATTTGCCGTAGTCTTTACGGCAGAGGTTTAGTTTCAAGTACTATATACAAGTATATTCAACAAGACGATCGTTTTTTTACGCAACAGGAAGGTTATAAGATATTCGTGTTTTGAAAGGGCTGTGAAGATCAGAAAATATAATGGAGCCAAATATTTTTCTTTTGTTTTCGGCTTAAACAAACAGTAGTACTACATATATACGAGTAAGAATGGGTCCAACGCTATTTAGTCTACAAATATTCTTCTATATAGGAAGCAAAACTACTTTACGAAGATTTCTCCCAGTACATATGTAAGTACCCAAAACGCAAACAAAGCGTATTTTGAGGAACAGTATTAACCTTTAATGAGAGAGACATGAAGCTATAAATAACGAAATTGAGTTTTTATTGCTTACGATTCACTACATCATATTACATATATGCAGCTTTGTATTTTCAGCTGTTTCTGTCAGATATAACCAATACATAACCAATATGTAACCAATATATAACCAATGTGTAACCAATATATAACCGATTTATAACCAAAACTCAAAATTTGTTTCAAAATTACTTCTTTCTATTATATCGTTTTTTCTTCGCCTGTAAACATATAAAAAGTGGTGTTACGTTATTTTCCATTTAGGTGACATGTTTTTCTCTGTGCTTATATAATTTCATGGCAGTCAGCCTGAAAAGCTAATACTAATGTAAGAGAAAAAATGTCTTTTTTGTTTGAAAAACTCTGTTTTATTATTCAACATAGTTACTCCCGGATGTTATGTCGATTTTAGACATCTTTGAATATTAAACGACCATTTTTTGTGGTTTTTTAATTCAATATCAGTGTCGATGACTTTTTCCCAGCAACCATGCTCCTAAAGTCTTGAGAACAGAAGAAATCTGTTTGTTATATAGAGAATATGGTGGACTAGAATGTAATGAGAACCCAAACTATTGAGTTTCGAAAACGTTTTCATTAATTTGAGCCACGGCCGCTGAGCTCGGGCAACACTCATCAAATCACTCGATTTCGCTGAGTTTACATTTTCTACCCTAGGCTTTGCAGTCTATGGCAAGATTCGCTTTTCCCAAAATCGATTACCCGTTCGAAAACTACTTAAACTATATATTCTATTGAGGTTTCCTTCGATAAATGGGACAAAACTCTCTCTCAAGGACCTGCCAAGTACCTTGGTGTTGAGCAGCAAACTGCTATGGAAGCATAACGTGGAAGAAAGAGTGAGAAAATCTAGCAATGCTTTATATGCGTGTAGGCATATACTTGGCACAACTTGGGGTTCTCTCCCTTTCTCATGCACTTGTGTTACACACTATTGCAGCAATGGAAATTGTTGGGGGGAGCAAGCAATTTTACGTCTACTGGCTGCCAGGTCACAAAGTCATCAAGGGCAATGAGATAGTGGACGAAATTGTCAACCATGTTGTATGAATAACACTCGAATATGTGACCAACATTGAGAACTCCAAGCAATGTCTATACGACGATATGGACAGAAGTGTGGTAAAGAAAATCGAAAAACGCTGAAATATGCTAGAGCAAGGAACCAGGGGGACAGTGGAGCATCTCTTGTACACTTGTCCCGCATTGGCGGTTACCGTAAGCATCTGGTGTCCCCACGATATGATGCATTGGGAGAGGCAGCGATAGTGAGGACGCAGAGTATTTTAAAACTCGGTCAAGTGCAGGCATCGTAAAGGACGACTACTCCTCATGGACCTAGCAACTGATCTATGCGTGGCTTAAACCTACCAGATTGACCTGGTGGTGGTTGAGTACGGTTTGTATGGTGGCACATCACATTCAAGCTCTAAATGCTTTCGGCGAGTCACCAAAGTCACCAATTTGGTCTCGCATTATCCTGGTGGAACACTACACCTTTTTTTGTTGTTCAATTCTGGCCTCTTCAGTTCGGATGCTTCACAATTAATCGCTATCTTGTCCTTTTGAAATTCCACTAAACAGACTGCCTTGTTTTAGTGACGATCGGCCTTCGAAACGGTTTGAGCTGGTTCGTTGTTTTTAGACCACGATCACTGGCGCTTTACATTCTGATAAACAACCCACTTTGTGAACGTTTCCTAGAGGAAATTAATTTTTCAGTAATCTCTCACATTCTTATTGACGATATGCACCGACCAAAGAATATATGTTATCCACAACGACTTCAAATGACCCTTCTTAAGATCGAAATTACCGGAACGAAATTCTGCAAACAAATTTTGATATTGGCATTCGGTCAATGTAGCTTCTCCGCATATATCACACAATTTTCGCATTTCTTGAACTGCATTTCTACCCTTTTGATAGTAAAACTGTAAAATATATCAAAAATGCTGTTTTCGATCCTCCATCTTCCATAGAGCACCAAAAAACACTATTCCTAAAAACTTTAGAAACAAATCTTCTATATCAGCTTTCAAATAGATAATTGTAAAGCGGTTGAGTGTGAGTTGGCTGTGAAAAAATTCAATAAGATTAGTTGTTGTCAGCAAACCAAATTCCGTTTTGAGCGACGCAATAAAATGTAAAATATATATAGTATATATCAGCATTCACCTGTGTTTTCGTTAGAAACGCACTTCACTCTGAACGATTTGCATCTAGCCAACTCTTGTCTGCAAAGAAAGTTATCAATTTGGCGTATAGAATTACGCAAAACAACATTTATCCAAGCCATAATCTTTGCATCAGAAATGTACTTCGTAATACCACAAGAGTACAATCTACATACACCATCACAACCTTGCAACCAATGTTGCAACATTTTCTACGCCTTCAGTCAGTTATGCCACTCGCCGAGCAGCTAACCGGTTTTCGCGACAAAGGCGACAGTCTTCGATGAGATTTTCCACGAAACAACGCGCACTCGAGAGCACTGTGCTGTCACACGGAACGAACAACATTGCGAAATTCTTGAACTTGTCTGCAACAAGTAGCGCAGCGGCCACGTAATACTGCAGCAAGCAGTGGAAAACCTGTTGGTGACTTGTTGGACCGTTGCGGCTGTGGCTTGGCGGTTACCACAGTCGCGGCTGGCAACGCCATCATCGCAGTCAGCCATGACCGTGAGCTACTCTGGCCAAAGTGGTGGCAGCAACAGTAGAAATTGCGACTGCGCCTCAAGAACTCGGCGGCCAAGAGACCGGCTTTGTGGCACTGCAGACAAGCTGTGCTGGAATGCTTTTTTGCAGACGAAATGCATTAGATCTGCTTCGTTCCCGCCTTGTGCAGCGCGATCACTCGAAGTGGTCGAACTTGACTTTGGCGTTGTTACAGCATATTTGATTTGCTACTCGCCGCAATGCAGTCGTGCAACTTTTAAGTATAGCCACAAAACCACCAACCATTAGCAATGCTGGAAATCGTTAAGCATTGGATGTGCAAGTAGACTGCGCCGAGTAAGGAACGAATAGCGCATACTATTAGCGTCAGCCGCATTCTTGCATTGCGGGTCAATACACCTTGCGAATCGGCTAAGCGCAACCGGCCCGATCACTTTGCTATTTGCTTTGTTGCTGTTGCGGTGCTCCTACTTTTCGCATCGATCGTGACGCATTCCCTGATGTTCTATGTGGTGGTTGCTTTTCTAGACGCCAATCCGGTTTTGTCTTTGGCCGCTGCATTGGCCAGACCAACGCTGAAGATCTGCGTTACAA
This sequence comes from Bactrocera correcta, assembly GCA_027475135.1. Lineage (NCBI taxonomy): Eukaryota > Metazoa > Arthropoda > Insecta > Diptera > Tephritidae > Bactrocera > Bactrocera correcta. The sequence goes on from CM050326.1 coordinate 88,018,711, forward strand.
TCGATTGTGTGTCGTCAGTGAAGGCGTCAGACGCTGCTGGCATTCCGCCGTGGCTTCATTATATGCAATCGTACTTAGCTTTCGTGTCTAGTTTCTGTTGAGAAATTCATGCGAATCGCCATTAAAAACTAGTTGAACCTACGAGTTATGCTTGTTTGGTTCGCGAAATCTATGTCTGCTCTGCGCATTGCAGACTGCAATGCCAGCCAAGCGTACTAAATGCGTGATAAGCATCTGCTTTCTTACATTATGTTAAATTATATTGTTTGTTTAGGTGTTTTGGTTATGTTTTTCTGCTTCATAAACCTTAAACGTTGTTTCAAATGAAATTTATGAACTTTTTTTTATAAAATAAATTTGCGCCAAAATGTAGGCAATAATTTCTAAGCAGGCACAACACCGTTATTTGTAGGTAATCCAAAAGTTGTTTTTGAATTATTTCTTAAATTTACTAGTCACAACATAAACCTACCTCTTCGTATGGTAATTCTTGGTTAGTATAACGAAAGATCTCTACCGATGATTCCATCAGCTTACAAGCCACACCAAACCGTTGTTCTTCTGTATGAAATGGCAGCTCTTGAATCTCTTCGGGTTACACTTTGACCAAAATGTGGAAATTTTTCTTGTTTACATACCCATTGAGCCAGAAATGGCTGAATAAAATTTGGCTCAAAAAGGTCGGAGCTTCTTGTAACTTTTCAAAAGCCCATAGAGCGAAGCGATGTCGCTTGGAAAAGTCAAGCGGCTTCAGTTCTTGCACAAGCTGTATTTTGCATGTTTTCAATTTAAAGATCAAGGTCAATTTTAAGATCTCGAAGTAAAATGAGCCAAGGCGTTCCAAGAGTAAATCCCCGTAACCATCTCCGACAAAAAGTTATTACAGATCTTCTTGGCGATTTCTCACATTCTAGTAAAATGGAATCCGTTATTTTTACATCAACAGGAAAATTATTCGCCATAGTCAGAAACATGTAGTAAACACTTGAAGTCAGATGCAAGCTATAAAATGGATGCATAAGCATAATTCCAACAAGCTGTCACAGCTTCTGGCGAGTGACTATCGATGTGTGTGACTTGGGGTTTCCTTATGAAACACAATTTCTCTCCTACTCGTATTAGCCAAAGCTTGCCACTTTTGGGCGTTTACTCACTTACAATGGTCCAACTGTTGACAGCACAGATCCAAATTAAGCATTTGATGGCAGGAGAGCTGCTCATAAATGATTCCAATTCCTGCCAATCCTACCAAACACACATCAAACTCTTTGTGACAGTCGGTCCTTGCTTGGTTTGCGCTGGCTCTCCGCGCTTCGGCCATTTTCACTTGGCATTGTGACCCAATTTTCACTACCAGAATCCGCTACAGAAATTAATCGTTTTCGTTGAGATTCAGCAGATTCGAAATTTGATTCGTTAGGATCGTTGGACACCCATACAGCGAACTATTTTACATTCAGCCATACTTCAATGGTAGCTAACGGTTTTTTGTGCAATGATTAGGTTCTGAGCAATCAAATGAGTGCTTACGTGACGGCCGAACTCAACGTTTTTCATTATTTTACTGATTATTCGTCAATTGGCCTGGCCTTCCAGAGTCAATCATTCACATGAATGTGTGGAAGGGTTTTAGTACAAAATCTTAACTTTATAATGGCGTATTTTGTAATCCACTTATACAACGCGAGTCATAGAAGACTAAAGTCTTCTAATAGCAAAATAATGGTTTTATTTTTGCAGAATCTGATACCAGCTGCAATTGTTGGCACTTCACTTAAGCACCAGTCCTTAATAGAAAATATTTTCATAATTGAGTATGAGTTTCTTCTATTTATGCACTTTTCGTTGATATCAGACTTCGCAACATTATAAACTGTTAGAGAAGAAGCTGAATGGATACACTGTGGTTGTAGTTTAGCGACGGCGGTGCCGCATCTGACATGAACTGCCGGAGATTGAGTTACAATTTGCTTCAAAAATGACTTCTCTACCACATTATTGCTATGAAACTATGTAAACCGTTTCATATTTAGTTTTTCGGGTTTTATACTTTTTAACTCGAATTTTTTCAGTCAAACTTCATACGCACGAAAATAATATCGCCACCTTATCATATAACCCAACGGCCTGCCGCTCAAATCAAACGCACCAAACACTATAGTTTCCTTCGAATTCAATTAGCGTCGGCGTTCGGCCAATCAAAAATTGCCGTCGTTTAATACGCAAAAATTTTGTCACTTGCAACTGCAATAAAAAGTCGTTGCCACTTGCGTTTGAATTTCGGCTCAAAGCAGCGGCGCGTTCTTAGCGAGCAGCGCACGAACTGTTAACCACTGATTCCGGCTCTGTTAGCCAACAGCGCCGGAAGTGGCTTTTACCATTAACAGTGCGCGTGTGCTTTTAACATGAGCGGCGCTAACATAAGTCCCCTTCCTGCTAGGCTACAGTCTACGCGTGAGGGGCTCACAGCACAGCTTTGTATAAGAGTGGCAGCACTCCAAAGCAACAGTTGGGGTTGTTGGCGCACATCAATTGCGTTTCCCCACTACGTTGGGCGCTCTCTTTGCTAAAGCGCTTTGGAGCACACGCGACACAGTGCTAACTCTTACATATCCGACCCGTATAACAGTTTACCTGTTACTCGTGCCGCAATCAGGTCAACGCTTGCCTCCTGCCGCGCTGCTGTTTCGCGTCTGTTGTGCTGGCAGCTGTTGCTCCTTGCTGGCGTTTATTGTCTCTCTTAGCCTGCTTGCGCTCGTCATCATTATTGTCTTCGTTGCGCTCGGCGCGCTGTTTGTGTTGGTGTTGTTGGCGTTTGTTAGTTGCCGCATTTAACACCAGTTGCGCATTTATTATTCAACAGCTTAAATGTGCTTTTCTCGTCGACGTTCTCGACGCCAATCTGCTCCGCCAACGATTTAATTTATGCCTTTAATAGACAAACAGGCGAATATACGAAATCGCGCACACAATTAGCGCTCTCACATAGGGATACAAATGGCTCCGATTGTGGATGTGTGTGTGTGGAGTGAAGCGCTTGTTCTCTTCTTAACTTAATTTACACCGTAACTTTTTGGTGTCAGCAAACGAAAATATTGGCTAGAGTCTTGGCATTCAGCCAAAAATAGTGCACCAAAGTCGCCCGAAAGCAACCTGTTACATCATCGCTTGCATAAAATGCCATTACCGTTACATTGTCAGCGCGCTTATTAGTCTAAAATGGCGGTTGCCACATTTTTTCGAGTTTCTAAATTTCTACAACCAAAATGCATTTAAATTCGAGCGTGTGCTCCGCGGTATTTCTACAATTCTAGCCGCAATGTGCTTTAAGATTTTCGTTGGCCTCTTTTGTGCTTGACATCCTTCCTTTCTTCTGCAGAGCCATTGTTTGCTGCGCCAGATATTATCGCGTCTCGCAATTTCCAGTTTTCTGTAGCCAATCGACTTGTGAAGATTAATAGCCCAGGCCCAACTCTTGTCTCTGTCTTCGCACTAAAATTGGCTGCACTTTTTTCCCCAACTACCTACACACAGACATACAGCGTTATGCATATATTTATGTATTGTCTACTGAAACTGGTCTGATCTACCTACAGTTCTTGGCAAACCTTGGCCTTGAGGCCCTTAACTAAAGTGCCGCCGCGTTCAACAAACCGGCCAACACGCAGCGCGGCGCATTCGTGCCACAGTGGCAACAGCCAAACCAATAGGGCAACTAACCAAAGAAGTAGGTACCCATAACCAGTCCTCATCTTCGTTTTATTAACACTTTTTGCATTGCAGATTTTATTCGCTATACTTATTATTGTTTTTGTTGTCTTTCGTTTTCGATTAACGTCGTCGCTGCTGAAAGATGGCGGTTTGTGTTCGTGCGGCATTGTGAGGTTAATATATGCTATGCCATTCGAATCGTGCCTTTGTTTGTCAGGCGCGCTAGCGAGTGAGTGACGTTGGTTGCCATACATACAAACACACTTATATACTGCACGAGACATCGTATTTCAAAAACTAAAGACATCACTATGAATTATGACTTTCTCTTGATTTATTAAGCTAAATGCATTAGAATTTTTAAGACATCTTAAGTTCGAAAATGTGCTTCGAAAGACATTTTTTCAAAGCCGGGTGTACTCTTTTTAAGATTTTGAATATAAAAATCTTACTAAACCTTGATAAATCTAAGTTATTCGATTCGTGATGGTGCTCCTTCGATTATAGCTTAAGTTAGGTTAGGTTAGATGGCTGATCTCGAGAGATCGCACATGGACTGCTTTACGTAGTGCTTTCGAACTTATAAATTAGCAAAACGCTTAGTAACCAATACAAATTTGCACAGGCGTTTAGTTTTCTTGCTTGTCAGTTCGGTGGGACGTCTGAAGATATGTGCTCACAGTTGTTAAAGTCTTGGACTCTCTAACCCCTAACGCGAGACAGCCACGAAGGTAGTGTTGCGTTGTTTGCCACCTCATCTACTTCCATAATACAGCTTCATGACGTCTGGTAAGATTCTTAGCCATCCAGCATGAACACCAATACAGCAATGGCATCTTAAAAATCCAACAACTTGGACCAAAAGGCGTTTGCGACAGCGCATGTACCGATGGCCCAGCGTTGGCCTAGCTCACGCGAAGCCCCTTTATCTAGTAGTAGAACTCGAAAAAGATACGGGAGCACCAACCCGTTCTTATTCTACAGATAGCGGTTCTAGCGTGCTTTTCCTTGCTAGCTCATCAGCTTTACAATTTCCTGCTTTCGCTATGGTCTGGCACCCATACCAGTCTATCACAAATATACACGATGCTATTGATAGCGAGGTTAGGTACTTTTTAACCAACCCTGAACGCAATGCTAATGGATGGTTACCTCTCTAAGTAGGCAGCTCTCGGGAACAATAAATCTATTGCTACTTTAATAGCGGCCACCTTGCCTTGGAAAACACTGCAATAGTCGGGAAGCCTGAAGCTGGAGTTGATAGAGAGCTCTCGATAGTAGACCCCTCCACCAACCAATCTTCCAAGCTTTGAACCATTATTTCTTCCAACGGCTTCTTCCCAGCCACAACTCCCTCGCTGGTATATTGGCAGAGAAGGAGACGTCAGAGTTCGGTTTAGCAACTCCATGATCCAAGTTATCCAGTTCAAAGATACTATAGCTTTCCTCTAACCGAAGTTAACGGATTTTCTTGTTTTAGTCTAAAAATAATACTTCAGAGTCAGTAAGGTAGAAGGGGTTAAGCACGGATGTCTACATGACCTGAAAAGTTCAGCATATATCAACTTGACTAGAGGCACTTCAAAGACGGTGACACATAATGTTGCTAACAAATATTTTTTCTTATGAATCCAGTGTCTACTCGTTATTCTAAATGAAGAATTTGAGGTTAACACGAGTCTCTCACTAAAATGACCATAATATAAGTCCGACCTTCGTAAAACTTCAGTCAGAATCGAAAGCAAGCTTCGGAACAACTTTTGGTAATAGTAAATAAAAAGGTGAATATATTATTAACAATTCAATTCAATGCCCTGACAAGAGTTCTCGGAATATTTGAATTGATAACCAAGATAGATTATAAAGGAGAAAAAAAAAAAGAAAAAAACGTAGTAGTTAACGGGGTTCGCAGAAGTGCGACTTCAATTCAAATGAAATATTAAGTGCCTGTTCCTCTGAATGCGGAACAAGTTCAGTGAGCAGTCAACAGCGGATGCCGCTGGAAAGCTGAAAAGCTAACAACAAGTAGCTGTTCCTTGCCAACATTCGATTGCAGCAGTTGTGGCACATGACGATGGGATGCAACTGCAGCCCTTGCGTGGTGGTAATGTGGCAACTAGTGGCGCCCAATCAGATTATGCTTCATTACATTCGTAATCATAACAAGTTTAACCCGCAACCACAGACACTTTTCAAATGAAAACACTGCAAGCCGGCAGTAAAAAGGAATGCGAGAATAGCGTAGGAGGCATAATGAGCAGGCCGTGGGTATGTGCTTGCGTCGTACATATGTGGGGTTAAGCCTTCGTATTTATTGGGAGAATTAAGTGAAAGGATAATTATCAGCGCTCAACGCAGCTAGGCAACTGCATTGCGGCGCATTGAGTTTCGCATGTGAGTGTTGCCGTAAAGTAGCCGTTTGTCCTGCCATTGCCTGCTGTCGCTTAGGTGCTTGCCGCCCCTCCGGCAGTCAACAACAGCAAACAGATCAACCCATTCAATGGCATTTGCATTGAAATTATTATTGAAATATTTTCATTTCATCAGGTATTAGCTTCATCAGTGCCACTGCAGGCGGCGGTGGTGGCATGTTGGTTGGGGCTCGGTTGATTGACTGGCAACATTTGAAATCTCCGCTCATTCGACGTCAAGTATTGGTTGCAATTAATTTGCAAATTTCAATGCTTGTTGGTGAATTCAATGACTACCAGGAGTGGGGGCCGTAGACGACGACGATACCGCTTCGCTGCACAGACGCAAATAGCGGTATGTGTACGGTTTTCAGCATGCCACAAAACGTGGCTCAATCGGTAGCTGTCTGAGAACGCGTTCGAATACATTTACCTCATTGTTGACGCAGCATCATCGAGTTTGAAAGCCGTCAGACTAGTCAGCAACAGGCGATCCGCCTTGTCTTCACAGGCATTTCTGCAGTGTGGAATGCGAAAAATGCCGCCTCACCGTATTGTGGCATCCACTATAACTCCTAAATGCCACCATTCCGCAGCTTTCCGTCAGCTCGCACGCACTAAAATGCACTTGTATTATTTTTGTTGTGCTGCTTGCTACTTGCCACTTAGCGTAGTCGCGGCCTTGTTCTTTTTTTGGCGTGCTACACAAGCATAATGAGGATGTTTTGCGTTTAGTATGGCAAGTTGCAGGAAGACGCGGCGTTCGCTGCAGAATGCTGCTGGTTCCTTGCATCCCTTAACCGCTGTGTTCTCTAGAAGAATCGCGTTGCAAGTTGCCAAACTCGTTTTGCCCAACTTAGTCGCTGTTCTTTGTATTGCAATGCATGTCAGCGTCGATATGTTTGATTGTGCAGCCAGCATTTTAAGCTGAGATTTTGTTGCGCTCCCCTCCCCAGCCGCCCTCTTAGTATTTCTGCTCTTCTTCTTCCAAAACTCTTGTAATTGAACGCACTTGAATTTGGGTTTTGATCGAATTTTTATCTTAATTGGTTCGCTTTTGGCTTTTTACTAAATGTGCGTTCTTCGAGGAAAACAAAGTTAAGCGTGATTTGACCTACTGGACCCTACTGGATGGGCAGAAGTCGTACACATATTTAAAGTTTAAAGTCTCCGACGAAATATTGATTGGGTTAGATTAATAATTGTAGAGAAATGCAGCTTCCGTATTTCGACTTATTTGGCGAAGACACCGCTTCCTTCTTTCTTCCTTCTTCCTGCCGTTGTTTCTCCTTTCCGCTGTTGGGCGGCAATTGGAGATTCCAAGTGCAGCCTAGTTTCCAACGGCGCTGAGGTTTCCCTCTTCCTCTGCTTCCCCCGGAGAGTACTGCGTCGAATACTCCCAAAGCTAGAGTGTTTTCATTCATTCGAACGACATGATCCAGCCAGCGTAGCCGCTGTCTCTTAATTCGCTAAAGTATGTCAATGTCGTCGTATATCTCGTAGAGCTCATCGTTCCATCGACTGCGGTACTTGACGTTACCAAAGTATAATAGACCATAAATCTTCCGCAGAACCTTTCTCTCGAAAATTCGTAACGCCGACTCATGAAATGTTGTCATCGTCCATGCTTCTGCACCATATAGCAGGACGGAGATGATGAGTGACTTGTAGAATTTGGTCTTTGTTCGTCGAGAAAGGACTTTACTTCTCAATTGTCTACTCATTCCGAAGTAGCGTTCGATTTCGAGGCTGACATTGTTGTTGGTGTTAATACTGGTTCCAAGAAAGTATCTACGACTTCGAAGTTATGACTGTCAACAGTGACGTGGTTGGACAATGACGTGACTGGATATATTTCGTCTTGCCTTCATCTGGAGATAGCAGAACTAACGGCGCGGATGTTGAAGCCAGAGATATCAATATCACGCCAGCAGCTTTACACTCTTATAAAGGAATGTGCCTTCTCGATTCAGCTTCTCCAGCAGTAGATTGAAGAAGTCGCAGGATGGGGAGCCGCCTTGTATGAAACCTCATTTAGTATCGAACGTCTCGGAGAGGTCCTTCTCGATCCTGACGAAGATTTTGGTATTTTAACTAAACCAATAATGCAATCTCCGAAGAAATTGTACAGATCGGATCACTATATCATAAACCTGCCATAGAAAGTGATCAATCGGAATTATGGAATTTTTTGTATTTGTGAAAGGTATTATAGCGCCGGTGTAATCGAAGTTCACGTTTCTTCTTTCTAATAATGATTTGGAAAAAATGGTCGAAATGATCTCAAGGAGTCAACAGAGGGTTAAAATGTTTAAGGCGTACTGCTGCTAGGTTTCGGAGGACACTATCTTCCCTATTTAATTAAAAGAAAACAAGCTCTCCATTAACGGTATTCCAATCGTCAACATTTTTAAATTCTTTTTAAATAAAATCCTTTTAGGTGCCATTGCGTTATCTAGAGAAAGCTTTCATTCTTTACATATGCAGTTATTTTTTGGGTTTATCAAAGTTCAACATTTCGAAGTCTTACTGTATGTGGTTTAAATTTGTGGACACTAATTCTAACAAACTTGACTAGCACCAGAAATAAATCTGCGTAAGAAAAAAACATAAAATAAAATCATTCCTTAAGCACTTACCAAAAATACCCCCAAAAGACGAGCATAAGCGAATCGTAATGACGACGCAACACATTGCACAGCGGTGACTAAGAACTCGCATCGCTCCCGCAGCAGCAGACCTACACTTTGCCCCAAAGCCGCTTGATGCTGCAACTTTATTGTTATGCTCAAATTGCATTGCTGACAATGAACTTAGCGAACGCGGCACTGCTGCTGGCCGCAAAGCGAATGCACTCAGTTGTTACGGGTTCATGGTCAAAATAGACGCCGCCATCCCTTTGGCTCCCTAGCGTTGGCTGCCTGCTGGCTGCTGGCTTTCGCGAAGTTTCACTGGCAAGAACAGCAAAAGTGGCAGCACGATTTTCTTCCGCTTTGCCACTCGAAGTGGAGTGTGTCCGCTGAGAGTGTGAGAGTGTGCATGCAACCACAAACACTTGAGCATGCAACAATTAGCGTTTACATGCAATTTCGTACCGGAGCTTAGTATTTTCTTTCCCTTTCTTTGCTTTTTACTTGATTTTCTTTTCTTCCTCCGCAAATAAGTGCTGATTATTTTACTTGTGTAATGCTTTTGTTTTACACGTATTTCCACGCTCTGCTAATTTCAAAGAGAATTATTTTATATCACACTTATTTTCTACGCGCTCGTGTGTGTGTGTGTGTGTGTGTTTTAGTGCACTTAAATGGTGGCAACCACAAAAAGTTGGCTGGCAAAAGCAGTCGGTTGCCATGCAACTTGTAACATGCCAAGAATGTTGCATGAAAGGTAGTGCATAATAATCATTACTACACATTATTGGAATTTAGTGTTTTCTTACTTTACTTACCTTGGCCATGGCCGTCGCTGCGCCGCCTCAACGGGCTGGTGGTGGCGAACGCGCCTGCGCCGCTGCCGCCAACGCCGTGTCGGCCATAACTAGCTACCACTGCAGTAGCGACATGCAACAGCACACAATCATGCACTTGCCGGCATTTTTATGAGCACTAAGATGGTCAGCGGAGAGAAAACAGGCTGCCTACCTCGCAACGTTACGATCGACCACAACACGTGCGGGATGGGATAGATACCGAGAGTTGAAGAGGGAAGCGAGACGCATTTGTAGACAGAAAAAGAAAGAGGCCGAAATGCGTGAGTACGAAGAGCTTGATAAGCTGGCCGACAGGGGTAATGCTCGAAAATTCTACGAAAAGATGCGGCGGCTTACAGAAGGTTTCAAGACCGGAGCATACTCTTGTAGAACCCCCAAAGGTGATCTAGTTACCGATGCCCAGAGCATACTTAAATTATGGAGGGAACACTTCTCCAGCCTGCTGAATGGCAGTGAACACACAACACCAGGAGAAAACGAACCCGATACCCCAATCGATGACGATGGAGCAGATGTTCCATTGCCCGACCATGATGAAGTTCAAATAGCAATTGCCCGCCTGAAAAACAACAAAGCGGCAGGGGCCGATGGATTGCCGGCCGAGCTATTCAAACACGGCGGCGAAGAGCTGATAAGGTGCATGCATCAGCTTCTTTGCAAAATATGGTCGGACGAAAGTATGCCCAACGATTGGAATTTAAGTGTGCTATGCCCAATCCACAAAAAAGGAGACCCCACAATCTGCGCCAACTACCGTGGGATTAGCCTCCTCAACATCGCATATAAGGTTCTGTCGAGCGTATTGTGTGAAAGATTAAAGCCCACCGTCAACAAACTGATTGGACCTTATCAGTGTGGCTTTAGACCTGGTAAATCAACAACCGACCAGATATTCACCATGCGCCAAATCTTGGAAAAGACCCATGAAAGAAGAATCGACACACACCACCTCTTCGTCGATTTCAAAGCTGCTTTCGACAGCACGAAAAGGAGCTGCCTTTATGCCGCGATGTCTGAATTTGGTATCCCCGCAAAACTAATACGGCTGTGTAAACTGACGTTGAGCAACACGAAAAGCTCCGTCAGGATCGGGAAGGACCTCTCCGAGCCGTTCGATACCAAACGAGGTTTCAGACAAGGCGACTCCCTATCGTGTGACTTTTTCAATCTGGTGCTCGAGAAAATTATTCGAGCTGCAGAACTTAATCGAGCAGGTACAATCTTTTACAAGAGTGTACAGCTGCTGGCGTATGCCGATGATATTGATATCATCGGCCTCAACACCCGCGCCGTTAGTTCTGCTTTCTCCAGACTGAACAAGGAAGCAACTCAAATGGGTCTGGCAGTGAACGAGGGCATGACGATATATGTTTCTCCTGTCATCAAACAAACAGTCGTCGCACTCGCGACTTGGCTCCCACGTCACTGTTGACAGTCATAACTTTGAAGTTGTAGATAATTTCGTCTATTTAGGAACCAGCATTAACACCACCAACAATGTCAGCCTGGAAATCCAACGCAGGATTACTCTTGCCAACAGGTGCTACTTCGGACTGAGTAGGCAATTGAAAAGTAAAGTCCTCTCTCGACGAACAAAAACCAAACTCTATAAGTTGCTCATTATTCCCGTCCTGCTATATGGTGCAGAGGCTTGGACGATGACAACAACCGATGAGCCGACGTTGCGAGTTTTCGAGAGAAAAGTTCTGCGAAAGATTTATGGTCCTTTGCGCGTTGGCCACGGCGAATATCGCATTCGATGGAACGATGATCTGTACGAGATATACGACGACATTGACATAGTTCAGCGAATTAAAAGACAGCGGCTACGCTGGCTAGGTCATGTTGTCCGGATGGATGAAAACGCTCCAGCTCTGAAAGTATTCGACGCAGTACCCGCCGCGGGAAGCAGAGGAAGAGGAAGACCTCCACTCCGTTGGAAGGACCAAGTGGAGAGGGACCTGGCTTCGCTTGGAATATCCAATTGGCGCCACGTAGCGAAGAGAAGAAACGACTGGCGCGCTGTTGTTGACTCGGCTATAATCGCATAAGCGGTGTCTACGCCAGTAAAGAAGAAGAAGAAGGTGGTTCTAAAGATTCGATGCCGAACATCCGAAGTCCTACAGCTCTGCAACGAGCCCTACCTGTCTTCAGACAGTGCCGCAATTAACATCCTAAACGATATCTTTGTTATTTTCGATTTGAGTATACAATTTTAATAGTTTTTTTTTTACTTAAGAACCACCCTAATGTGGAGTACATTAGTTGGATTCTATCAATGCGTTTGCTACGAAAAATCTTGAGTTATTTAAAAACCTTTACTTCATGATGCACTGCGTTCGTGGTTCTATCTACAGCTAGGTATTTGTGGCAAGTACGAGTAGCCGAGCATGTCGTTTTATAGTGGCTGCAGTCAACAAAGCATAAACCCAATTCCACAAATCGACAACTTCGGCTTGTCGTGCGCAGCAGAGCAAGAAGTGTGGAGAATTCGAAAGAAATCAGAAAGTGGCAACTGCATGTGGCAAGGTCTTAATTGCGCTATACAGCCACACAGTGCAAATATTTGTAAGTAACTAGTCGTTTTTAACCATTATATATCGTGTTTATAGCGAAATTTTGCACCGTACCACACACACACACACTCGGACACACACAAACACAAGCGCGCTTAACCAGCAGTCACAGCGGCTGGTTGCATCAATAAAAATGCGGTTGGTTTGCTTTATGGTTGTGTCTTTGCTTCAAGCGCCTCGTACGGCACTCACTTGCAACGACCAGTAAGCTGCAATAAGCTACGTGCAACATGCAGCGCACGAGCTGTTGACTCGTACATCACAGTTAGTAGTGGAGAATTACAGTTGAAAGCAGCAATTGCTGAAGTTGAAATCAAAATATGGCAACATGGTGGCATCATTGACTGTGTGGCAATAATGCGGTTTCTAACTCGCTCACTTGCTGTTGTCACTACGAACATTGCTGTCGTGCATTGTGTGTTGTTGTTATGCTTCTTGCCAGCTTAGTTGTCTTTCTTAAGCCATCAGATCTCTGCTGATGACTTAACAACATTCTCTCTGTTCTGAATTTTACTGCTTTATGTGTTGTTGACATAGGAAGGATCACATAAATGATGATATAAATACCCCAACTCGGGTTTTCGTCTCCAGTTCTATGGTGTGGTGTGTATTTCTTCTTTGAAATCTGCTTAGCCAACAGAGTTTAAATTTTTGGCTTTTAAACTCCAATTCCAATAATTTTCAATGTTGCCACATTTTTGAAAAGAGTTATTTATTCATAAACAGTAATGGAAATTTTCTGTTTTTGTGCATCCTTAGAACGTCTTCAAGAGATAAAGCCTCTGGTATGATAGTTTACTAGACATAAGTAATACATAGCATTTCCGTAAGGCTGCCGTAGTATGAACATTAAAAATTCTATTTGTATGCAATTCGAAAGAATTTTTCATCCCATGGTCCACTTAGATTGTGCCCCTGGTATCCGAATTACTCCTTATACTATATACTTGAAGGTTTCACTCATCCGATCGCTGAACCTACAAATAATATTCATCCGATATCTGAACTCACCATCATTAGTAAGACTGTTTCCAGAAACTAATCTTCCTAGTTTAGTTTACTTGACCCACAAGTAAGGCATTTGGGTACCTTTACCGCCTTTAGCTTTTCGATCTCTTGATATTTATCTCCTGACTTAGTAAACTTGCCATCGAAATTGTTACACAGAAGAAAACGCTGCAGATCCTATCAAGTATACATACACATAAATGATCAGGGTTATGAGCTGAGCCGATTTAGCCATATTCGTCTGCCTATATACATATCTTTTGCTGAGATATCGATAGAAAACTGTGCAAAAGTTCTTTTTTCTTCCAAGGAGCTGGTCATTGGACAGAACCCGTGATAGCAAAACACTAAGGATCCAGCTGGCTTATGAACTGATCTGTCAAGCTCAAGTCCTTGTAAGGAAAACTTTTTATTTCAGAAAATATTTTTTACATTTTTTTGCAACTTTACAATATCCTAACAAAGCGGTCACATCCGACCGCTATAGATTATGGCTATTATTATAACGGGTGTTCCTAGTAAAGGTACTTTTTTCAATAGCTTTTTTTACGTAAGGCGTGTCATGCTATTTTTGTTCAGTACTGTTTGACATTTTATCATGGAAAGACTTACTGAGAGCACTTCACTCAACTTATGGTCAACATAATCGGCCCACTGAACAGACTATTCGCAACATCATCATCCATTTTGAGACCCACCATTCATTATTGGATAATATTCAACAGAATAGACCACATACAGCACGCAGTGAAGAAAATATATCAGCCGTAGCTAAGAGTGTACACGAAGACCGTGGAGAGTTGAGTCGAAACGTTCTAGCAACTCTGACTGAGTATAGACGACTCTTAGAAGATATTATTAATTGAAAACGTACAAAATACAGCTTTTGAAAACGCTTACCCAAGCGACATCGCTTTCACTCTATAGGCTCTTGAAAAGTTCCAAGAACGATCTGAAGTTTTCGAGCAAATTTTGTTCGGCAAATGAGTTTATTTTTATCTCAATGGATGGCGAAGAGCAACCTGTAGAAATTTAAGAGCTGCCAATTTATATCAACGGTTTGTGGGGTCGGTGGAATTATCTGTTATATTTCTTCAAAAGTGATATTTTCTCAAAGTGATGAAGGAAGACGTAACCGTCAATGGCGACCGTTATCGCGCGATGATAACCGACTATTTGATGCCTGATATTGAAAGTGGCGATCAACAAGACGGTGCCACTTCCCACACATCGCATCAATCCATGGATTTATTGAGAGAACACTTCAGCTAATTCTTAGCGAATTTCGTGTTTTGGGCCGGTCGATTAGCCTCCAAGGTCGTGGGATATCACACCATTAGACTTTTTTCTGTGCGAATATGTAAGGCCTAAAGTCTATGCGGACAATCCCGCTTTGAATCAGCCCTTGGAGCAAAACAACATGCGTGAAATGCTCGAACGAGTCATCGAAAATTGGTTTCTACGGATGGACCATCTGAGACGTCTCGCCGCCCAACATTTGAAAGAAATAATCTTCACAAAATAAAAGCCAAAAATGTACTTTCGGATGATAATAAACATTTCACCTTACATTCGAAGTTTCTGTGTTTTTTATTAAAAAAAAAAGTATATACCTCGAAATGGATCACTCTTTACAAACTGAATGATCAAAATCAAGATAGAGATTTTTATATACCATTCTGGCATAAGACTTGTACCTAGACAGGGCTATTAGAGCTTAAATGCAGCCGAAGTTAACGTTTTTTCTTGTTTTATCTGCCAGCACTCTCAAATTCTTAGAAAAGAGTGGAGGGGTTAGCATTATTATGCACCTTTATCAGCAAGTCCTAGCTCTTTCCCCCTTCCAAGTCCACAAAATTGGAAATCATCCAGCTAATGGAAGTTCTATAAGCAGTTCTTATGAAAGAAAAACAGCTCGGAGCAAAATTGGAAAACAATGATTGCACTATAAACCGAAACGACTAGCAATAAGTGGTCGTGACATGAAAGTCTATTACTGCCTCCATAACCCAAAGTATTTAAATTTTACTATTGCACCATACCGAAAATTGGAGGGTCGGGTCTCCCAATTTTGGCCGCGAAATAATTTCACTCACTTTTACGCTCGTATTTTTATTTTTTATATTGTTTTTGTTGCTTTACGCTTGAAATCTTCGAGACGAACGGCTTTTTAATACCACTTTTTATATGCTTCTCTCTCTCCTCTCGTTGCAGGTAAGCCTTGTAGAGCCAACACAGTCGCCGTAAGCCGCCCGAATCTCGAGCTGGGCAAATGCCAGTGAGCTGTTGTTGCATGTAACTGTATTTATGTTTCACTTATTTATTTATTTAGTTGCATAAAAATACGTATAAATATCCTTGAAATGAGTACGCAAATAATTTTATGAGCAACAGGAAAGTACAACAACAACAGCAGCAGCGTGGTGACTGAGTGTTGTGAACTTGTTTGTGTTTGTTGCATTGATGTTGCGTTGGCGGTGGGGTGACTCTGCTGCGTTGTTGTAACTGCTGCTCGCATTTATGCAAACAAATTAAGCGGAAATCGCATAAATCGCTCGCAACTACAACTGCTGCTGAATCAATAACAATTTTATGTACGTACGAAACGATGCCGTTGATGTCGTCGATGGCGTGGAGCTGGCGGTGTTGCTGTTAAGGTTGATGGTAATGAAGTGGGTGACGCTGGCACTCGCTCCCGCATTGGTGGCGGTTGGGGCATAGGCGCTGGTAATAAGTAAGCGGGGTGTCTTTTTATTGGAACGGCTGACGGTTTCTACTGTGTACGTGGCTTTTAGGTCACCTGACATGGCTTGGGTGAAGCGCGACGCGTTGCAAGTTTATTGACGATATCATCTGTTAAATTCATTTGACGCCATTTTAAATTGCATTTAATGCTGACGCCGCATTTTGCTTGTTTCATAAATAAAAATGTGTGGCAGCATTGGAAATTGGCTTAAAACGCGCGCATACAAATAAATAAATATGTTTAAGAAAATCCGCGCGCAAAACAAGAGCTAAGCCAGAGAGTGTCATCGCTTCCAATTTAGATGTCATTAAGTTATTAAACTTTATATCAACTTCGCTATAACATGCGCGCCCACATACATGCCCCACCCTACGGGTAGTATTACGCGCTGTTGGCATTTCCACCTGCAGGAAATCACCATAATCCGCACAAATGTAAATACGCAAAAGCGCGCTCGTTTTGCCGCCTGCACCAGGAAATGAAAAATTTACAATAAAAATTGCACCAAAATCGCAAAAAAGTGAAATGAAATCACAAAAAAATGTACAAAGAATTGCGCAAAAAATTTTCATGCCGGAAAGCGGGAAAACGGCGCGCAAAATGTTTCAAATGGAGATAAAAACTTTGCGCTGCAACAAGAGCAAAAAAGCAGCGCACATTGGTGCGGCATTGGTGAAGGTGGCGACGCGATTTGCTGATTGAGCGCATCGAACGGCCGAGCAACGCTGGCCGGCTGGCTATCTGTGGCAATGTGTTGCTGGGGGTCAGTCGTTTTCGCAATACCACTTCATCCATGCCATTTCGTGCAATTCACTTTCGATGCGTTCTCATGTAAATCTGTGGTAATCCTATTGAAAAAGGATACCACGAGCGCGCACACCAACATACGCCCACTTGCACAACAATAGCATACCCAGCATACATAGTAAATGCAGTGCGCGCCCTGCGCCTTATCAAGCTGAACGCTGTCGTGATCGTTATAACGTGGCAGGGTGCGGCGCGGTGCGTCCACAATTCCCGCGTAGTGCTGCCGCTTTTCTGACTTCATGCGTTGTCATTTTAGCTCACGATGAGTCTGTTGTGCTGTCGTCGCGCGCGCTTTGCCACGCTGCAGCGCACTGATTACAATGCGAACACATTGGCGCTTTGTTATTCGTATAGTCATCATGTATGGTGTCCTGTTGTCGTCGTCGTCCCCCTTAGTCCTTTAGTCATGTAGTCGCATCATGTATTTATATAACCATTTGTTATTTTTCTACGAGTTTTTATTTTATTTTTTATTTAATTTTTTTTATTTTTATTCTTTATTTCGCGTCCATTTTCATTCTCGACGCACAGCCGCGGGCACAATTCCAAGCTTTTATTTTGTGAGATTTGTATTTTGTGCTGGTGCCTTTTTAATAGTTAAATCGCTGCTTCGTTTGGCTGGCTTAGTTGTTGCAAATGCTGGGAAACGCAGGTAAAATGACAGAAAAATATAGTGGCGGAATGATTGGAAATGCGCGTTGTAAACTTTAATTGGTATTAGAATAAAATTGAACATGAGGATTTGAATGTAGTATGACTTGCGCTTAGTTTTTAATGGACTTTGGTTATGGCGCTGTGAGACCATTATTTAAATTATGTACTCGAAATGCTGAAGTGGAACGCGTTAAAGCCGGTTATTACGAAAGCAATTTTACTACAAGCTTTTCAACATTTCTATATAAAATTTTTCTTATGAATATTTTTAGAAAAGAATATCCAAAGAAAATTTTTGTAACATAGTATTCTTAAATATAGAGGAAATATGTTGTGTCTATGATTGAAGTGATCCCCTTACAGTGAAGGTTTTTGATATGCAATACGAGAAGTGACTACCCTATCTCATTAACAAAAAATTCCGTAATATCAGGTTGATGTCTATAATAAAGTTCATATTGTTGTAACAGATATTCACATATTGAAATATCTCTAAAACCATTTCAGATGTACATCAAATTTGACTAACATCTCAGCTATATTTGAGAACTTGACCAAATTTTAATGCTTCCAACGCCTATCAACTTGTTCAGAAACTCTAGAACTCATTTGAATTTAATGAAAAATAAAAATGTGTAAATGTGTCTAATTGTGGTAAAAGTATTTGGATTTTTTTTGACTTATTGCATGATACCAATCAATGGAATCGCAAGTAACTTCGGCTTGGTAAGCATTAAGGCAAGGTAGTTAAGCGTGCTAAGGGCTGCCACAGATGATATGAGGGTTATCTTTAATATGCCGGGATTGGAAAACAAAACCAAATATTAACAAATATTTCATTATTGTTTTTCAAAATATTCTCCATTAAGATCTGTACACTTTTGCATGCCTTTGAAACAATTGTCGAAGCACTTTTTCGACTCTAATTGAGATATCTCCAAAACATGCGTTTTGAACGCATCAAGCCTCTCTCCAGGTGTCGCAAAACGTTGACCTCTATGTTTATTTGTTACTTACGGAAATAAAAATAGGTCGGAGGTCAGGACTTTACAGTGTATGACTCATCAACTCGATGTTTTGAGTGCTAAAAAATTCAGTTATTTCAGTTGATATGAACTTGCATTGTTGGGATGAAGAGTGATCAATCTTCGGCGGTTGGCTTTCCTCGTTTTTTGAAAGACCTTTGGCAAATAGATGGTTGTATACCACTCATAATTTATTAATCTGCGTTGTTCCAATGGTATGGTTTCGAAATGTTCAGTTTAAAAAAAGCAAGCAACCACTTGTCTCGAATTGCTTCGTACCCGAACGTTTTTTGTTGGATCCGGCTTATTTGCAAACACCCATACAGTCGACTGCTGTTTACTTTCGGGCTGATATGCGTAAGTCCAATATTCACGATTTCTTAGACGTGTTTCGAATCGTATTTCTTTATAATTTCTCTCGACCTATAGATCTTTTTTATAGCGATTGGCAAATAATTTGGGATGCAATGCTAAAAGCTGGTCCCACTAATACCTATAGTTGTTTCAATCGCACAATCTTTTAATATAAGTTTGAACACAGCATTAATAGTTTCCGAAACAACAACTGGTTTAGACACCCCTCCCGAAATTCGTCTTGGTGTGATCTATGACGGTGATTGAATTCATCAAACCATCGATAAAAACTGGCATTGATGAAGCTTTCCGTCAAAAATTGAGTTGATTTTATCGATGCACTATTTCTGAGTTAACTAACTTCCAAAATTGTAAGAAATAATCTCGCGAAAATATTCTAAATCGCGAGTCCATTTTTTGACCAACATGAATATTTTAAGTTACTGTAAACAACACAATTAGCGCTCGTAAGTCCAAACGTACTGAAAAATTTATGATAAAATTGTGAGTTTCGAGATCGCTTCACTATATATAAAAGGCAACCTACGTAAACCAATTTGCCATACTTTTGTTAAAAGTCTCGGTTGGGAGTGCCTTCAGCAAACTTTGGGTGTTCGGTTTCGGCTCATTTACGAGCGCCATTCTTGCATAGTTTCATATTCATAAACTTATTTGATAGATGTTAGGACGTGAGCTACGTTTTCAAGATCTTTTTTGCGACATCTTCTAGAAGACGTTTTGGCAATAGAGTCAGCTCTTTTGGTACAAGTCTAACATTGATATGTTTCATACCCGAAACATTAACCAAATTGTGTTAAACAGATCCTTAAGATATGTTGAAATTCTCTGGTATCTTTCCGATGCCAGCACAAATATTTTCAAGCGTTTTTTCTTCAACTTTTTCGATATTATATTCAATATCATTTTCATAACAAGTTTTCGATGACTTCAGGACCTTCCTGAATGCTTTATGCCACACAAAAACTTTTTTTCGTGAAAAAGTAGACTCCCAAAAATACTTCCACAACATCTTCAACGATTCCGTAGCCTTCATTCTACTGGTAGCATACAATTTCAACCAAACCCGTTGTTCAATATTTCTCTATGGTAAAAGTCGCCAGCAAAACCCTTCGTGTCGTAAATAACGGCTACCAAACACCAATTAATTGACATACAGAACTTCTCAGGAACTTAACAAAGATTGTAAGACTATAAACTATTGTAAACAAGTCATTTTAAACAGTCCGGGTCGAATTTGATCAGATGGTATACTGTAAAGTGCTGTTTACTTAACGCGCATACTGAAAATGTACTGTGCTCTGATGTTGAACTATTATTTTATTATTGGAGGCCAAGATTATATTGAAAATATGCATGACTTTTTCTTCCCCCATAAACTTTTATTCAAATTCAAATAAAAATGTTAACGTCATTTGTAAGAATAGTACGACAGAGCTTAGAAAGCTACCGACTCACACCAAACAGCTTTAAAAGCTTCGGCTCGGCATGTCTGACAGTGTGAAAGCTTCGGTTTATTGCGCTGCTTTATGCAAAACAACCACTGATATCTATCAGTGCAGGCAATGTAAATAACGGTAATCTACCCCAACTGTTTTGTATTTCTCCAGCTGTTCTTGGTGGGGCGCGTATTTTTATAGCGCCTGCGCACTAATCATTCGGAGTAAGTCGTTGATAGCGCCACACGTTCGGCAGATGTTCGGTGGGTTCGTGTGGGGTGGCGCGCTGTGAAGACTTTACGTGTTGATTGTTCAGCATGTTGCTTTACTTGGTTGACGGGGTGGCATGAGTGCGGATGGCATACTCACCTGTGCTTGCGCTGCTTTCCCCTGCGATAGCCGACCTCGCCGAGTGAATTCGGGTGTGTGTGTGTGTGCTTGTGTTTTGTCGACGGAAATGTGCAAGCAGGTGTAACAATTATTTTCTCGTTGATTTTTCTTTGACGCATGTGCTTCTATTGACGTTTGTATGAGCGTGTGTGTGCTGTTGAACAGTTAGCTGCGTATGTATGCCTCTCGCTCGCACCTGTTGTCTGCGCTATCTGTCTCGGTTATTTGGCAGTAATATTATTACGCCAACAATAACAATGAACGCAACGGCACGGCAACGATAACGACAACGACAACAACGACAA
This sequence comes from Bactrocera correcta, assembly GCA_027475135.1. Lineage (NCBI taxonomy): Eukaryota > Metazoa > Arthropoda > Insecta > Diptera > Tephritidae > Bactrocera > Bactrocera correcta. Next base: position 88,039,645 of record CM050326.1, read on the forward strand.
GCATCAATAGCTGGCAAGCGGGTGGGCAGCAGCACAAGCGTGCTGGCACACAATGCGCGCGTTTTGTCGTTTTTGTTAGGCGATGCGATGCAATGCGATGCGGCACGAAGGTGAAAGCCGAGCGCCGGCTAACTATGCTGCTGGTACTGGTACCGTTAGCAGCGCTACAATGGGTGCAACCCCCATGCACGGACGGCCAAGCGAACATGCCGTCTAATGGGAAATGCTCGGTTTTCCGACAGCCACACACAGCAACAACGCGGCAGCGGAGTAACGGTGCGGCGCGACGCGGTGTGCCACTGTTGAAGCTATGACGCATGCGATGATTTCAGGACCAACCGGCCGTGTGAACTGAAAAGTGGATGGCCGCGTGCATTGGGGGTTGGGCGCCGCGGGGGTAGGTGAAATGATAGTCGCTGTCATGAATTCAACAGGATTATGCCACATACAGCGTGCGCGTGGTTGCCACTGTTACCGTGTGTTGAATGCAAATGCTTTCCCTCTCGTTGGCAATGGAGCAGCTGTAAGACCAACAGCTGTGTTATGCGGGTGGACTTGAGCAGCGGCAGTTAGGTTTGCTTTCGAATTGTTGTTTATTTAACTTTACATTTCACCGCTGTTATCTTATCTGTCGAATGGGAGGCGCGCTGAAGTGTTGTGAAGTTTGAAATACGTTATTAGGTATGAATGTTTATGAGAAGCTTGATATTTCGAAGCCAGTTTCAAATCAAATACATTCTACTATGAACAAAAATATATTATTTTAGCTGAGATAACGGTAGTTTAGTAAAAAAAAAATTATGAGTCTAGATGTTCGAAACGATGTTTCAGCATTATTTATCATTTTTGTGCCCAACAGCTAATGAAAGATTTGCCATTTCTTCCGAAATGCTCTGTAATTCTCTGAGTTTGGGAATCTTTGGTGCTCCGAACTTTAAAAAAGTGTTTATTTAGACCAAACGCCGTTTTCTCAATGTCTGGTTAGCTGACATCTGTCAGTTAAGTTCTGGTTAACATAACCAAGATTACTTTTTTCGGTAAATAACCGCTTCTTTACCACTAATTAACATTTTCTTTACCCACACTTAACTTTTCTTTACCCACACCTTAACCTTTTCTTTACCCACACTTAACTTTTCTATACCCAAACTTTTATTACCCAATTAACTTACTATACCCACAACTTAACCTTATCTATACCCACAACTTAACCATTTCTTTACCCACAACTTATCCTCTTCTTTACTCACAACTTAATTGAAGGATGACTGCTAACCGGACATTGAAGAAAACGGCCCCAAGCTTTCTCCTTCAACCTTTTTTTTAGGAAATATGCTAAACGTAGCTTCGCTTATGAAATTCGCAGCTTTAATTAAAAGCAAGTTAAAGGTGGGAACTAAGACTTGTTAGAATGAATTATCTTCTAAATTGCAAACCTTTTCTGTAATGCTTAAAAATAAAGTATAACAAATTTCTGGGAAAATTTTAAAAATAATAAATTCTCTCTCGTTCTGTCTAACAATTTTTTCGCCGTCTTGAGGAATATACCAATATATCTACTTTAATTCTAATCCTTAATGTTTCTAAAGATTTCTTCATCCCATAACTCCGAGATATATTTTTTTATATAAAAAATTATTATTTTTAATGAACGGAAGTCATAAATTATCATAACTTAAAATAAAATCAAGAAATCTATGACTTTAAAAATTAAAAAAAAAGGAAAAATTTTGTTAACCCACAGTGAGTACTGTTGGGTCACATCGACCGGAAACTCAAAGCGAAGTGATTATTTTGTATGAAATTTAAAAATAAAACTCGCAGATTGAAAAAACTTAAGAAAAGAACTTGCATTATAATTCATTAGAGTTTTTCCAACTCAAATATTATTCGAAAAACATTTCAGCACTAACTTAATTAACCCTTATCGAGTGCTGGAGTCTGACATGAGAAAGGGTTTTACTTGTTTTACTTGGCCCGAAATATATTGGGAATTAATTGAAAATACTGACAGGATATAAAACTACCTTAGATCTTGTGGTAATAAAGGCTTGTGTAAGACTTTCGAACTATCACTTTCGGTCTACCAGACCCATTGACATAATATGATAAGACCACATATCTAAAAAAAAATATATGGATATATGCAAGTTGTTTCATGTACTCTCAAATTACCGCTTTTGTTCTACTCTTATACAACGACATTCCTGTGTAGACGATATAAGAGCACTTTCTCTCTAAACTCCTGTTTCGAAGTTCAGACTCATTGTTTTGTTCGCTAAAATAATCAAATCAGCAATGTTTAGCAAAGCAAGTGTGTGTAAAATATCCATTGCAAATTGGCACTTCTACCTAGGGCACTACTGGTCTACGAAACCGACTAATTGCCATGAAACCAAGAAATGAATCGATAAGGATGAGTACACTGATTGGAAGACTGCTGCGAACGTGAAAGCGGCGAATATGCATTTAGAACCAAAATCAATTTACCGACAAAAGGCAAGAGTTGTGTCATCTTTTGTGCCTTTGTTGTTACGGAACGGCACGCGGAGGCACAGCGGCGTAGAGAAGAACGAGCCAGAGCTCTAGACAAGCCGCTGTCGGTGTGTGAAGTTATTGTTTAGCGCATAAGACAATAATGAGCACATCATCAGGTAAGACCGCAGTCAACAACCTGTGCGAATTGCAGAGAACAACAAAGGAAGCGCAGTTCGCACACCTGAAGTTGAGCACGAATTAGAAAGGTAAGAGAAAAGTGCGACAATAAATGCTCTTCACACATTTTAGGAGTATAATTGGTGTGCTCCGAAAAAGCGAATGAGCGTAACGGCGAAAGTGGAGAAGTAGAGGAGAATGTTTTGAAAGCAACGACGGAAGAGCAGAACCGAGCTGTGAAACCAAACGTCGTCATCAACAACGTCGTCGTCGTACACACAGGAAGGTGTACGAGCGTAGCAACGAAACTAAACAAGAACAAATGTTAAGAGTGTGAATACTAGAGGAGCGTACACGGGGAACGTAGAGGCATGGATGTGATGCCTTCGACTTTAAAGTCGTACATGTGGATGCCGATGATGAAGAACGCACACACATATACACATACACACAAACACACACTCACGCGCAAAGTTGGCTTGAAGAGAGTCGCTAAAGTCGAATCAGTACGCCAAATAGGCAAGCAAGCAAGCAAGGCAGGCAGATGACACAATACCCGACTGTATGCGCTCACTTGCGTGGTGTCGTTGTTGGTTTTGATGGTGGTGGTGGTGGTGGTGGTGGCGCACATGAAACGAATACATACGAAAGTGTGGCGCACGAGCGTAGCGACGAATTCAACAGATTCAAAAGCCGAACTCCGAATGCAAAAATTGGTATATTACCTTAGAATGCCAGTCGTTCTTACTTCAGTCTTCGTACAGTCTTTGCTTTAACCCGTTCCAATTCTGTCCGCCGTCGCTCTATTAAATAATAACAAAAATAACAACAACAAAAATAAACAAAATAATATCACAAACGACAACCATAACGAGTATCGCATCTAAAAAAAAAAATCAAAATAAAATAAACACAAAAACAAAACCAACAACAACAGTAGCAACAGCAGGAAAACTTCGCACAAAAACACACGATATTCTAAAATATCCAAACGGCAGTGGCGAAACTATCAACAAGCGCTAAAGAGCAGCACGCAACAGGAGTGGTTGTGGAGTGGAGCAGCAACAGCAACAGCAACAGTGTGTCTCAGTGTTATCAACAACATTGCCGCCTTCGTCGCCGCGCGCAACAACGTCTCGCTCCAGCACTGCGCCGCGCTCCATACCGACGCCGCAGTCGCCGCTGAAGTCAGCGCCAAAGTCGAAGTCACAGTCACAGTCAAGCGTCAGCAGTCGAACGTCAAAATACGACAACAACGACAACAGCGACAACGACGACGACAGCACCAAAGGGCAGCGGAGAAGGCAGAAGACTCTGCACAACGCACACAAAATTTCAATATCCAAATCAAAGTTGCGTTCAAATCGAACACGGCCGCAATAGTAGCAACACCGTAGCATCGTAACACGCGGACGCTCGACACTCGACACTCGAGATAGCAAACCTTAACACTTACTACCACTCACTAGTGCCAGTTCTAACCACGTCGTCGACGTGCACCATCATACGATAGCAGTTATCAGCCGAGAGTTGCAAATAATTTTAACGTGTCCACTTCGAATTGGTTTTCGCGTGCAACGTGTTGTTGAATAAAAAATCCAAAATTTTCAAAAATCGAAAAATCATAAACAGCTTTAAAAAGTTCTTTAGGTGAGAAAGCGTCAAGAAACCCGAAATATCGTCAATAAGCGTTGGTGTGCAGTTTTCGTTTTCATTTTGAGTTTTCAATATTTTTTTTTTAAATATTAGTGATTTCGTTGAAAATAGTCGAGTGTTTCTGAGTTTAGTGCAAAGCAGTGAAAATTATCAATTTTTGCAAGTGAATTTTGTGCTAATTGCTTTTAAAAATATTATTCTTTTTTGAAACCACGCAGCCTATTTTCGAAACGAAGCTGTGAGTATTTTCACGTCTTAGCTGAGCTATAATTATATTTTAGTACCGACTTTAACTTTAATTTTCCTACTAACCACTAACCAACTTACTAACCTTTTATTGCTGATTTTTCCACTATTCTAACTTTAAACTTTATTCGCAAACGCAAAGCCAAGACATTAAAGTCAAGTTCAAGTACGCAGCGCAGCAACTTAAACGCTCGCACTTGTAGCATGTTTCGAGGCGAGATCAGCGCTTGCCAGCCGCTAGCAGCGCGAGTTAATATTCAACAAAAAAAAAGCTTCAAAAAACAGGCTTTTCTTGAACATTTAAAATATTGTAAAATTAAATTTTCGCCAAAGAAGCGTGCGAAAAGAATTGCTAAGCGCAGAAACAGCGGCTTCAAGCCAAAAACAATTGCTCGAGACTACTTGAAGCAATGTGGGCAGCCGCCTGAGTTGAGCGCAAGTGGCAGCGACAAAGGTTCATTGATTCTTTAAGCAAGCGCTTGTGTAGCTTATAAGCCGCGCTTAAGCAACAACAGCAACTACACACAAGCACAGTAGTGGCACGCACAAAAGCGCACGAAAAAAAACGCAAAACGAAAAAGAAATGAAGTAAAATATTAAAAAAAAATATTCAAAAGAAGGTGTGTGTTTGTTGAGGCAGAAAAAATATGAGCAATCGCATGGAGCAGCGCGAAAAGCAGCAAAAACGGCGGCACAGGTTAGCCGGCACTAACCGCACACACAAACTGGCTAAGACACAGAATGAAGTTGTATAATAAACGCACGCACCAACACACACAAACGAATCACGGCTTTGCGGTGCCAGTGTGTGAAAAAAGTATGAAAGCGGCTGAAGCAAATCAGAAAATATTCATTGTGGCCAGCAAAATGTAGCGTACAGACTTGGCATGAAATGACGAGTCAGCCAGACAGCTAACTGGTCACATACGCACACACACACGCGCGCACAATAGCAGCGCTTGGCAAGGCCTGCGAGCGGCCAAGCAGCCGGCGAAAACACGTTTTCTTGCAAGGCGGCTCGAAAAGAACCTGTGCGGCTGAGTGCCGAGCGGCGCACAGACGAAATTATAAATTAAGAAGTCGAACGAAAGACCTTACAAAATCAAAAAAAAAAAAAAAAAAAATCACATAGCACAGCGAGAGCGTAAATAAAGTAGAAACGCTTGAATGAAAAAAAAAAAAAACAAAAATGAAGAAAACACGAAAAAAAACTCGAGCAGAAATCGACGAAAGAGTGCAGAAATGTGTGAGGAAAAAATTAAATAATTGTGCCGAGCAACAATTTGGGAGCGAAACAAAGCAAAAAAACAACGACTCAAAGCAGAAAAAAGGTTACTTTACAAAAGGGAATAATGAAAAACTGTTGTTGGCAACGAGAAGTAAATTGGAAAAGAAGCGCACAAGCAAGCGGCTATTCTTGGAATTACACGTATTGCGGTGCGAACCAACAAGTGAAAATAACAACAACAGCCGCACAGCACAGCACAGGTATTTAAGCCAAAGTGGAAAGAAATAGGCAAAGCAAAAAGTAATGAACGTTTCATTGCGCGGCCACGCAAGAGCGGATGTGCGGGGAAAACGCACAAAGTGGTCGAATATTGTTATTAACAGAGTCAGGAGAGGCCAGGCCAGCCAGCCAGCCAAGTCAAGCAAGGCAGTTAGCGGCGAGACGGGTGTAAATTACAAAAGAAACACAAAAATAATAAATGATACGAGGCGCGCAACAAAGCGCTGCAGACAACGGGGACGGAAAGTTAACAAAAAAAAAAAAAAGCAAAAAAAAAAATTTGAAAAAATTAGAAAAATAAAAGGAAAATTATTATGAAAATCTAGTGAGCAGCATACAAAATAAATGTTGGGAAAACACCACAAAAAGTGGTAAAACTGTGGTGTCATTATCAACACAAAGCGAAAAAGCCAAGGGAGAAACTCGCAGCAGCGTTATTAGCTGTGCGAGCATGATTTGGCTTAATAGGGAACGCTGGTGGACTCAAGGGCGTCTGGAGCGCACTTGCCGCAATGCCACTACAAAACATTTCGACGTAATTACTTACGCATTTACAGCAGCGCGCACACAAAACACACAACACATGACTTCTAGAAATATATGTGAAGGCGGAGGCTTGCCATAAAAGAAAAAAACTATATATGTAATAATTACAATAGAGCAATGAATACAAATGATCAACGAGCGCTACACGTGTAAGCAGCTAACTGCTGGCAGAACGCTTCCGTTGCCCCCTGGGAGATTGACGCGCTTGAGCCACGCTTGCCAACGAATTTCTGCTTGCTTTTGGTTTTCCAGCAATATTTCTTTACTTATCGTGCTTTTCTTGCCACACACAAACCCTTTAATTACTTTACTGCCATCTTTACTGTATGTTTTCTGACACATCTTTCTCGCCTCACAAACGCTGCTGCGGCCGGGCAACTTCAGGCAGCTTCAGGCAGCGCTATATTGTAGCCCGCTTACAGAAAACAAATAACTTTTTCAAAAGCTAAAAAATAAGTAAAAATAAACAACAATAAAAAAGAAGAAGAAGAGCGTGACAAGTAAAATCAGCATTAAAAAGCCGCGGCTGCTACACTTGAGAGAAGCGTAAAAAATTGTTTAAGTAAAAACGAAAATAAATTCGCGCTTTGCGAAAAAAAGCCGCGCGCAGCAACAGTAGACGCTAAAAGCTGCCAGTGTTAGTGTGTGTTGGTGTGTGGGTGAGCAGTAAGCAGTAAGCAAAAACCGGTAAAATATTTTAACAAATTTTGTGCGTGCGAACCGAAAATCGCGCCAAGCGTAGCCGCCAGCGAGAAATCAAAGACACAAAGCGTTTAAAATGCGGCTAAAAGCAGCAGCAAAGTCACAGCGTCAAACTACAAGCGGCAAACAACAAACAATTCAATAGTTAACTGAGCAAAACTGAAAGTCAAGAGCGTGAGCGAAGGAAAAATAAAAAAAATATTTATTGTTACTTTCGGCCGCTCTCAGCTGGAAAAATAAAGTTGTCAGCAA
>CM050326.1:88047708-88345325 GCA_027475135.1 Bactrocera correcta
CTCAAACGTGAAATTATGATTGCGCTTATGTATGTGTGTGTGTGTGTGAGTGCATTAAAAAACATAAACATAAAACAAATAGGCAACGCGCAACAAAAATGTAATTTTTCTAAAATAAAATTAAAAAGCTTATACAAATAGCGTAAAAACAAAATAAATCTGTTTTCTCTTTGCGCCTCTTGAGTGGTTTGGAGGTTTGTTGCGGCATAATTCTAGGCGCGTTAGCAAATAATAGCAGCCAAGCAAGCAGTTTACGCTTTTTTGTTATTCATCATCTATGCTTTTTGATATTTTATCTTAAATGCATGTGTGTGTGTTTTGTGTTTGTCGTGCGTTTGTTGCCTGTGTGCGCCTTGTTTGCCATGTAATTTATCTAACGTAATTATTTTCATTTCATTACGAAAATATGACTTTTGCCATGCGTTAAAAAAATGAAAAGTCTTCAATATTGTTCTAGCATTCTGTCGCAGCAGCAATGACAGTAATGGATATATCAGATTACTGTGCTTACTTGTTGTTTTTGCAGTTAATTGAGAGTGAAATGAGCTACGAAGAAAGGTAGGGAGTTTCAAATATCGCTTAGAATATATTCAAATTTTTATTTAAATTGAAAATATTGTTAACTATTTAAACAAAAATTAAGCGAAATTTCACGAAATTTGGTGTAAAGTACTTAGTATATACTTAACACCATAATTATATTAAGTTTGCCACGACGCTTGTAGCACCCAGAAGGAAACAAGTTCTTGTATGGAAAACTTTTTTATTTGATGAGATATCTTCACGAAATTTAGCGTGTATAATTTTCTAAATCATACTTACAATATCTGAAAAAAATTTTCCAAATCGGTTCGCTATAGCTTATAGCTGTCATATAAGGTGAACGTTCAAAATTAAGTTCTTGTATGGAAAACTTTTTTATATGACGAGATATCTTCGCGAAATTTAGCGCGTGTTATTGTTTTAAGTATTACTACAATATTTGAGAAAATGTTCAAGATCGGTCCGCTATAGCATATAGCTGTCATATAAAGGTGAACGTTCAGAATTAAGTTCTTGTATGGAAAACTTTCTTATTTGACGAGATATCTTTACGAAATTTCACACGGATTATTATCTTAATGATTACTATAATATCTCAGCAAACTTTTCGGATCGGCCACTATAGCATATAGCTGTCATGCAAAGCGACAAATCAAAATCACGTTATTATATGGCAATTTTTTATTTTTTCAGCGCATTCTTGTTTCGATGATGCCAAAGTTCACGTTTTTTCTTGTTTTTGATTCAAATATTTATTCTTCTATCTTACTACCTACCACTTAGTAACGGCAATAGACCCCAATTTTCAATATAAGACTCTCACGAAAAAAATAGCTGTGTTATTAGAAAAACCCCTAAGTTTTTTCTTCGCTGAAACCTCTACTTTCTCACTGCATAAAAAAATATTGAACTATTATAAAAGTAAGTTTTCTCTGGAAATAGAAAAAATAACTCGACCGGAAATATCAAATTATATTCCTTTCCTTTCCAACGAGTTTCATTCTACTATTATTTGTTTTAGTTGCAAAGACTACCTACGCTAGTCCAGAATGATTGAGATTGAAATTTAAAAATGTAACTTATTTCCAATACTTTTGTGAATCACATTCTTCAACGAAGCTTCTGAAAAGAGTTAAAATTGCGCAGATATCAAATATTAAACTAAGCTTGAGTCAATAAAACTGAATTTCGATATAAAATCAACAAATTTCGAAGATAATGAGGCTAGCTTGCTTTAAGTTAGCTACTAGTAGTTAGTACTATAATTTACATAATTTTTTTCCTTCCCTACACTTAGTCTATAGCAAGTGAGCAACTTGTTTTTGCCCCGCCCGTATATTAATCCTCTCTGCTTTTTGGATAATGTGCCACTTGACCATAGGAAAATGTGCTCGAAAATATAATAAGCCACTTAATTATCACATATACACACGCACACAACAAACACTTGACTTGAATTGCACTAAGCATTTCCACCGCCTTCTTGCTGTTGTTGCTGCCATATAGTGTAGCACCCGCTAGAAACCTCACCATAGCAATGAAAATTTGAAAGGAATTTGCTATGCCAGCATTTCAGTTCATTGCCTCGCTCTCGCTCGTCCTTTTGCTTCTTCTGCTTCCTTCTTGGCATTTCCTTTCATTCCACTTCACTTCGTGCCGCTTCATTTGAATATAAAATGACAAGCGAAATTTCGAAATTTTTTGTCGAGTATTAATAATTTTGCACCATCTAACCTAACCGGCGCTCGTGAATGGGGTGACAACCTTCACAACCGCCCCGCTACACGCGATATGGCTGCTAATACACTCGCATTTGTTGCTTCTCTTGTACGCTTGTTGTATTTGCTATCGCACCCTGGTGACCATTTTCCATATTTCCTTCAATACTGTCGGAATTAAAGGGATAACAATTGACTGGTGAATTGATTGATTACTTGACATGTATGATGTGCGTGTGTGTGTGCGTGTGTATATGTGTCTGTGACAGTGACAACGCGGCAAAATAGCAGCGCACAAGCACGAAGCGAAGTGGCGTGCGACAGCTTTAACTCCTTTGAATAAATGCGGCTAGCAAATTCAGGGTAACTTTTAGTTGAGCAAATTTTTGGGTTCCAGCTCAGTCAAGTGTGGCAATGCCTAACGACGCATACAACGTGATACACACATTTTGCCTTAACACTGATTCGAAGGATACGAAATAATTGTTCCGTATGATGGACAACGGTTAAAAGCTTGCTCGTGCAGCTTTTAAGAGTTGGAAAACACTGATTTGCTGGAGAGAACCTTAAAGATTTATTTTTGAAATTTAATTTATGTGTCAAATATTTACTCTTTGATATCTCGGCGTCCAATTGCAATTCTTGAATATTTTTTTTTTTAAAGAAAAAAAGGCTCCTGCATACCTAAAAAGCATCATAAATTGTTAGCCACGATGATTTTTCAACTCAAAATTTTCCAATCTTGAAAAGTAAGGTACCAAACTAGTGTTAATGACCGTTTTGGTTCCTTCTTCAAAATTATTAAGACAAGTGCCTTAAAACGCTCAAGTTTGATTTAAACAGAGATGTCGAAAAATGTATGGGAATTTTTCATCCCAAACTCGAGTTTACTGCACATTTTGGTGTTGGGTGGAGTCTCAAAAAGAAACAGAGTTTATTATAAAAAACTACTTAAACACACTTTAAATACCTCGTTTTTGAGTTTATGGAGTTATTCAAAGAAGAGATTATATGAATTTTTTTTTTTGCAAACTCGAGTTTATTGCGCGTATTATACTTTAATCTCAAGTAAGACAGAGTTTTTTATAAGAAATATCCGAAACAACACCGTTTTGAGTTTATGAAGAAAACATGATTTACGATTTGCCAAAAACTCGATTTTAATTCGGAGTTTACCTTTTAAACTATGTTGTAACTCACACTAAAATCCATCTTTTTCAGGTTTTAGATTAAACTCGAGTTTAACTCGGTGTTAAAATTCTAGTCGAGAGACGTTCTTGTTACTCACACGAAAATTAGTTTTTTGAGTTTTGGAAAATAAACTCGAGTTTAATTTGGTGTTTAACTTCTAGTCGCAAAACGTTCTGTAACTCACACTAAAAACTAACTTTTTGTATTTTTGGTAATAAACTCGAGTTTAATTCGGAGTTTAACTTCTAGATGAGAGACGTTCTTGTAACTCACACTAAAAACCATCTTTTTGAGTTTTTGAAATAAACTCGAGTTTAATTTGGTGTTTAACTTCTAGTCGCAAATTTTAACTCACACTAAAAACCAACTTTTTGTGTTTTTGGAAATTAAACTCGAAGTTTAATCTTCGGTTGTTATAATCATCTTTTGAGTTTTTGAAAATAAACTCGAGTTTAATTTGGTGTTTACTTGTAAATCACACTAAAAACTAATTTTTGTATTTTTGGTAATAAACTCGAGTTTAATTCGGAATTAAAAAACTAAAAACCAATTGTTTGTGTTTTTGGTAATAAACTCGAGTTTAATTCGGAGTTTAACTTCTAGATGAGAGACGTTATTGTAACTCACACTAAAAACCACCATTTCGAATTTTTGGAACTAAACTCGTGTTGATGGCCCGTTATGGGTTTTAGCTCTTAGTTGAAGCACAGAGTTTATTATAACAATTAATGATTTAAACTCGTTCTAAACACCAACTTGTTGAGTTTATGGAAACAATCTCAAAATGTGAACAAACTCGAGTTTTTTCACATTTCAGTTTTCGTTCTCAAGTAAAAGCGCAGAGTTCATTATCGTAGTAAATCCCTCAAACTATTAAACCCGTATTTATGATTTTATGTAGACAACAGCCACGTCTCCAGCAAGGTTTGACACATTGTACATACCAAAACAAAGTCAAATTACACTCAAAGTTTCTTAAATTCTCTAATTCCTTTATGCAAATCAATATAGCTGGACCATCGTTATCATATATAGGAGGCTTAGCACCACATTAACTACACTTTCAGTAGGTGAGAGTCCACAAGCTGGAAAAAGTGGATCTAGGCCAGATACTTGATTCTAAAAATATTTGAGCGGAGGTAATAAAGTTCTCAAAGCGTGAAAAATTTCATCTGTGAAGAGCTATTTACAAATTGATGACTTCCGCCGCGGGGACAAAAAGGCAAACCTAAACAATATTGCAGAACAACAAACTTATCTAGCCTACTAGCGAGCAAAAGCCACTTGTGAACTGCAGTAAAATGTTGCAACGCTTTGCCACACACACACGCACGCATACAAGCACATTGGCGAAGTCGCGCTGGCGAAAATTAAAAATAAAAATATCAACACTACAAAAACAATGCGAATCTGTTTACTTAACGCTTTGTTTGGCGCGCTTTGTTGTTATTTTTTTATTTACGCAGAGCTTTGTTTCAACTTTGTCTATGCCACAACGCCAGCACACAATGTGTGCCACACATACGCGAGCGCGGGGTGTGTGTAAGCAATTTAATTTCCTGCGCGCACCCTCACCCTCACGGCGACGCGCGCGCCTCCAGTTAACAAATGAATTAAAGAAAGGAGAGCGAACAGAAAAACTGCAGCAACAACAATAACGAGCGCGCAAACAAACACATCTAAATAAAAGTTGGCGAAACGTTATAGAAAAAGTTTATGCGACTTGTTTGTACACTTTGCAACACTTTGATGCATTGTTGTTGCATTGTTGTGATGGCTGTGTGTGTGTGGAGTATGTGGAGGAAACGAGGGTGCGAGAAAGTCAGCGCGCGTGGGGCGCAGTTGACGCACTTGTTGTCGGTTGGGCAGGACAAAGGTCGGCAGCGCACACATGCGCGCATATGCAACGCACTTGTGGCACGGGCAGAAAAACTAGCATACACAAGCAGCACAGCTATTGTACGCCGTCGCCGCCACTGCCGCCGCTGAGTGATGTGGCAAGCGCAAAAGCGTGACATTGTTGCAAGCGAGCGCGCATTTAATTTAATTTTTTATGCTTTCATCAGTTTTTCCGTCTTATTTGTGACGCGTTGCCATTGTGGCGCTTGCATTGTTGCAACTTAAGCTTTTTATTTATTGTGTGCATTTCTATTATTGTTGCTTTCCACTGTAACCGTTACAATTGTATTAACAAAAAAATTAGTACTCGCAAGCGGAAATGCATAAAGCTTGCAACAGTGACTTAAATTTTACGTTTACAACCGAGCCAACTTAGCTGCCTCGCACACACACACACACACACACACACACATTCGCGCGACTGTTAAACGCCGAAATGTGGACACACCTACACGCACGCGTGCAAAACTTAATTTGAAAGTTTGCTTTCGCCTTGCAACGCTTGACATTTGTTGTCTTTATCGTTTGAAGCGCGTAAACTCATTGTTGCAACTTGTTTCAACAGCTTTACTAGTGCGGCAAGCGTATGCGTGTCTCGCATGCATGTGCGACATTGTTGCGTGTTACACATTATTGCAACGCGTACACCATGTTGCCACCCAAAATGTTGCAAGTATTTGGCAACGCGCACCGTTAGTTATTGTTGTTTTATTGTTATGCTGTTTGCTGTTTGCTTATTACCAGCACGTCACGCAATTACGCATTGTGCAGCGCTTTAGCTTTCCATTACCGCCAACACCCGCGCGCGCACCCCTCGCTGCCACACGCCGCCTGCTCGTTTTATTGCACGAAGTTAGTGCGCGCAGTTTATTGCCTGTAAACTGCCAATAACCTGCGTGCGAAGTGCACTTCGTTATGTTAATTCCTAACTCCTGCGCGTATTTTGTTGCTGTTGTTGTAATCCAAAATATTTTACCTAAAATATGCATAGCAAATACGAAACACAGCACGCTTTTAATCAGAAAGTGTTAGCTTTCCACGCTTACACGCACACACACTCCCACGCACACATTCTTGCAACGTGTATTTGCCTGCCACATTTGCTAGCATTCAGCGTTTTATGTCACGTGACCCCCATTTCCACGCTCCCAGCACTTCTACGGTGCCCCTTAACCTGCCACCCACTTTAAGCGCGCGTTTTATTCGCCACTTTATTGTTATTTATTTGTTTATTTACGCAGTTATTATGTGCACACATGACGTAATAAAAGCCGACCTCTGCATGTGTGTGTGCAGTCATCAGTCAGCTTTTATGCGCCGTGTTTTATCACTTCTCGGACTGACCACAGCTCTTTCAGCGCTTTTTATCTGCCTTTCGTCACCACCAAATAGGTTTTCTACACTTTTTATGCATTGCTTTTGTTGTTGTTGTTGCTATTTTCACTTAAATTTTGATGCCAACGCTTTATAGTGTGTGTAGCTGGCCAGGCAGGTGGGTGTGGTTTTAAATTTATATCGCTGGTAATTAAAGTTTTTATACCTTTGCTCTACAACAACAATAACAAATAACCGCCCGAGAAACCCAATTTTACCGTCCTCGAACGTTTTTAGTGCTGCGTATAAGTATTGAAGGCTTTTTATGTTTGCTAGCGCTGGTCTAGTTGTTAATCTGAAATGATCAGCCGTTATAATATATTTTAAGCCAGAGTTCTTTACAGATTGGACCTGGCTGAACGGAGTGTTTTAGTAGAAATGCTTGCAGAATATGTCACTCACCTCTCTTAAATTCTGATCTTAGCTGAAATAGGTCTTTATCTGGTCAAGAATGAGGAATACATGTTAATCCAACGATCAGTATAATCATTCATCACCGTGTAGTGAAGAGAACAAAAGCGATATCAAATATACGCCTAAAAATAAAAAAATCTGAAATTATGAATTTGAAAAAAATCCTAGAAAAAAAAATCTAAAATCGTTAATACGAAGAAAAATTCTACAAATTTAATTTTTTCTAATTTTTGAAAATAACAAACTCTTTAAATTTGTTTAAAACAGCTTATATTACCTAAAACTGGTCCCTTCATATGTATATATAACAAAAAATATTCTCCTTGCAACACACTGCAATTAAAGCCATAAACGCCCGCATTAACATAAATTCATTGCATACCTTTAGGCGCCACAATTTCGATATGCCTTAAAGTATTGCCATCGAGCATTTGCAGCGCCACCGTCACTGCACGCCATATTGCGCACGCTACAAGACCGCCACTTGCGTGCCACCTACGTTCAGCGCTGCCTCTTCGGCTTTTCCACGCAACTTGTTGACATTTTTCGCGTTGTTAACGGCATCTGGCGGGGCAAACACAAAAACTTGCACACACACACATGCCTGCTTAGAAACTCCCACACCTACATTTGCTCGCGCTTAGACCGCAATTAAAAAATTCACGTTACGGTGTGCGATAAATATATAAATTTTTTGTTGTTGTATTTATTTTCTTACGTTTTTTTGTTATGTTTTGTTTTGTGTAACCGCAAAACATTTGATTAAAAGCACGCAACTACTCACGCAACCGCAATATTTATTAAAGGATTGCAGATTATATGCCGTGGAGCGGCATGTCTAAGCGTTGCATGAACTCCTGGCGGGAAGCGTGTGAGGAGTTTGTGGTTTTGCTTTTTATACGTTTGTTACCTTTGTTATGCACTTTCAGGAATTTTAGTTATCTGGACAAATAATAATTAATATTCTAATTAGTTTTAAATGTTTTTGGTTTCATTTGAATTGTGTTTGACCGCGGAATTTATGAGAAAGAAAATTCTTGATAACAAACAACTATGCACAGAAACGCAAATTCTTTGCATTATAGCGCAATTTTTATTTAAAATATGCTCGCAAGAAAAAACTTAAATATAAATATTTTTTTCATATGAAATCCACTTAGGTGATATTTGATTCTAAAACAGTGAAATTCGCCACTATGTAGAGTCCTCGACATCTCCCATAACCTAACATATTTCATGAACACAAAGCTTTCTATTACCCGACATGAGAATTGTCTACAATTAATATTTTCCTCTTTTTCTGATTAATTTTTCGTCTTTTGCGACAGTTTTCTTTAAAAAAAAATACGTGAAATAATCTCAGAAATCTAATTGTCTTGCGCTGGTGCCGTCCGGTACACGCTGCCTCCACAAAAACTAGTGGCATAATTGTAATTCATGCACTCTTGACTGAGGTTGGCTCGCATTTATTAGTTTAATAGATATATAGTTCTGAGTTCCAGCTTCTGACTCTATGAACACGATTTAAACACTTTTTGTCACGCTTCATATATGAACATCTCCCTTAGCCGGACAAAAACACTGGGTGTCCGATTATGAGGAACTTTGATGTATTTTGTCGAATTTTTAACAGCGGTGTTGTATTCTTGCTTTTTATATATAGAACATATTAATATCAATCATTAAAATTACTTGTAGACTGCTTTTTAGCTCAGAACCAATCTAATTTCGCCAGATTTGTACCACTGCATGATAGCCTAAAGGAATGTTATATAAAAGTTTAGTTTTAAAAGACTGCTTGGAACAGTTTTCATAAATAGCGGCTGAGTGTTAAAGAAGGCAGGAAAAGAGTCCTCCGTATTTCGAATATAGCATGCTCCAATCGTTTTCTGATTGTCAAAGTTAGCTCTGAAACCCATAATGAATGTACGCTTCAATTGAACAAAGCTGCATGTCATAATGTACTGAAGCCGATTTTTTTCTATTGTCAAGATTATCATTTCTAGATTAATTTCTAGCCTAAGACTTCCTCATATCAGGAGTTGGCCCAAAAGTATGCTATATGGAAAATATAGTTGAAAAAGACTGCTTGGAATAGTTCTCTTATGTACAATAAATAGTCGGGAAAACTAGAGAAAAAGAGATCTCGAGAAAAAATGAGTGCACGAGACGTTCTCTTCGTGATTTCGAAGTTGTTTGAAACAGTTTTTTCTATAAAAAGTAGCATCAACAAGAGCCATGTCCACCAGATCCGCATCAATTCGCAACCAGTGCATTTCTATAGAACGAATCCTCTAAAGCAAACATAGCAAACCTCAAGAGATATTCCTTGAACACTTGAATTAAGTGACAAAACATAAAAATATGCACACAACACTTATTTATAGACATATCATTGTCTTCGACACACACATTCAACCAACCACTTCCAACTGTGTTTGTTCGCGCTTCGATCGAAATGGCTTTTAGTCTCACAAACACCCAAGTAATTTCGGTCGACAAGTTGTTTGTTAGTTGATTAGTTGGGCTATTGTTGCTTACGCTGTTTTTGTAAGTAAACTTTGTTGTTGTTGTTGTACATATGCCGCATAAGCGCTCCGCTTACATGCCGCATGCAAAGTGTTTGGGGCGTGATCGTGCGTTTGTTGACACAAATTGTAGTTCCTTCGCTTCTGCTTCACGCAAAAGTGGTTACGAAAACAAAAAACACTACAACAGCAACAACACCACAAATGAAACAACCCCGCAAAGCGCAAATAAAGTGTAATAATGAAAATTGGCTGTAGCGGCGCTAACAAAAGCACAACTACAATTTGAGTTATAGTGTGGCACGAAGACCGCAAATTAACTGTGAGGACATACTAGCTGTGCATGCGTATATGTATGTGTGTGTTTGCCATAACATGATTATGTAACTGCGCGCAATGCCACATAATTTGATTTGTTGATATGCGCGGCGTTGGCTGAGATGCCAACTATTTGTTTACACTACACGCACATACACACATACATATGTATATAATAACATATACACACACTCATGCAAATATCTATAAATGCTGTGCATACATGACTTAATGTGCTGACTTTAAATTGGCGGAAAATTCGAAATCATATGGGAAATCAAAAAGTGGCGCCCAAACAACCGAAGCCACACACACACACACTCAACCACACGGCTGTCGCACATGAGCTTACAAAAGTCTAAAAGGATTAAGTGCATGCCACTTGAGCGCCCCGCGGCATTTATGTCGTTTCTTCCGCAAACAACAAAAGCGATAGAAGGAGTTAGTCAAAAGTTTTCAGCACAAATCTTCACACAAACCACCACACACTCACATGCGCACATATACTACCATGCACATGCATGCGACCTGCAGGCAGCGCAAGATAGGCGCACTTAGCGAACCCTTTGCAAGTTGAGTTTCTCTCAAATATTTCACAAAGCCAAAGCAAACAAATTCGATTTTTTCACATCGCCGCCTAATACAAGCAAACAAACGTTCTTTTTCCTTGAAGTTGGTTGCGTTGTCCCAACGGTGGTCTAAGTGGCTGGTTAGCCGATTGTTTGCCGAAGTTTATTCTTGGTTTGCTACTCTAGGCTGCTCTCGATTGAGATGTGGGTCTGCTTTCTTGTGCAAACTTATTTAAATGCGGTTTGTCCCTTCGGCGCTCCGGAAACACTTGGGAAACAATAGGCGCGGTGGTTGTCTTCGGAACCCAACTTTTGTGTTGATTGCGGCGAAGCATGCGGTTGGCGGCACTAAACTCTATATTTTTGTTAATAATTTACAATAATATTTGTATGCTAATATGCTACATTGTATTCAATAGTTTTTAGAAAAGGCGCACAGAGCTCGTTGAAAATATGTTTTTAAGAAATTGAAAAATATTCTTTTTCTTAATTTACCAACCATGAAAACTAAAAGTATACAAGTAAAAGTAAACGCATAATATACTTGACATCAAATTCTACTCAGTTTGACTAAAAAAAAACATTTTCAAGTGTTCTTATACAAATTTTTATTATCGCCTTCAAACTAAGCTGATTTCACCGGTAAACAAAAAAAAAATTTTTTTTTTGGGGTTTCTGTTCTCATGCTTGAATTCTGATTCTAGACATTGAAAAACACTTAAGGAGGGGTATTCTACTCTAGAAATCAAATTTTGGGCAGTTTTTTGAATTTTATTAAAAAAAAAAACCAAAAATATTTTTATTATCTATTTTATGGTGTTTTTATTGATATATTAAGAATACAGAAAAAAAATTTACAAAAAAATATTAAAAATTAAAATAATTAGAGGGGGAGAGACAGGTGTAAAAAAAATGGCGCATCCGGGTGACATTGATTCTGACTCTCCTGGTAATCTGAAAAAAAAAAAAATCAATGAAAATCCTGCCTCTTGGTGGTCTGAAAACAAAAATCAATGAAATTCTAAATTCTTAATCAGTAAGGATGTTGTTATAGTCCGGGAAATTTGAAAAATGGCGACTGCCTGAAAATAAAAATCATTTTTTTACGCTTTTTTTTTTTTGAAATTCCTGAATTTTTTAAAATATTAAAAACAAAAATTTTGACACGATGCTGGTAGGAACGATAAAGGATTATATAAAGAAGGTTCACACAAAATTTCAAGTAAATCGGTTGTATAGAACTGGAGATAATGCCGGTATCGTGTGCAAAATCGAGAAAAACGCGTTTAAAGTTTAGAAGACAATTCTAGTGAACACGGACGCCACCTCACAAAATCGGCTGTATCTCCGAAAATAAGCCGAATTTTGAAAAATCCTTCCAAGGTCATATTTTTGAAAGTCTAAACTTTAAATATATGAAAAAAAAACAATCAAATTTTTCAAAATTCTAGAGTAGAATACCCCCTTAAATATTAATCTTTAGTTCTTTAAGCTTGCTTTGGGCTGATCTACATCGATAAATATATTTTAATATATATGATATATTTAATGTATCGAAAAATTGCTATAATTTTACGAAAGCAAACTTAAACCGGAAAAAAAATTTTTTCCTCATTTTTGTCATTAGAGAAACTAAAATTTAACATGTAGATTCAGACCCAAAAATCGTGTTGACCGGTTTTGAGTGAATACAAGCTTTTCTGTTGCCACCTCTCTTGGTCGTCGTTTTTGCCAAGGATTCAGATCTTTTTATACCCAAAATATTAACGACATACCTAAAACATTAACCATATTATTATTCGCGCCATAAGAGATATTGACTCTAGTTGTCGTCCTTTTTGCAAAAGATTCAATTCTTTTACTACCTAAAACATTATCTGTTTATCCAAAACAGTAACCGCAATTTACTGAGTCGAGCTATAAGAGATATTGAGATCCTCTAATGCCAACGAGACAATGTTTCTTTAACTTGTTCAATGATGTCGTTATTAACAGAGGAACTCGTAGATGGACGACTCCCATGAAACAAGTCTTCGATGCTTTTACGGCGCTCACTGAAGGCAAAAGTGCCAATTTCATTTTTTTATGATAAAAATCGCCAAACTTATCACCTCGTAAGCAAACATCTGCCAAACGTCACATGAAAATAAAAAAAGGTTACTAATCTGGGGAAAAACTTTTTTTCTGTCGATTTCCACGCTCAATTTAAGCGGAGCAGAGGTCACTCGGAGTTCAAATTTGATCAGTTGGGAATTCGTTTATGCCTTTGTTATTTTTTTCACATTTGCACTTATAACGTGTGTTCTTTTAGACTTGGTTTTCAATGATTTTCAATACTTATAAATATATCTTGGTGCTATCCGGGTACCTTTTCATAATTAATAGGCTTTCTCTGGAACAGCGTTTGGGAAAAGGGGGTGAATAAATTTATTACCAAAAATAATGGTTTGGCAGCAGGTTGATGTGAACGATTTTTGGTTTCAACAAGACGGCGCTATATGCCAAACAGCTGATGAAACAATCGATTTATGGAAAGAAAATTTTGATGAACGCACTATCTCCCTCACTACCGTGGCCTTCAATATCGTGAAATTTTCCCCTGGGCTTGCTAATCAGATAAGCCCGACTCGTTTGACGCTTGTGAAGCGTGAATATTCGGCGCTTATTAATGGTGTACCTCCCCAGTTGCGGCAAAAATTAGCCTTCTCAGCTGGAATTTTTTCGACTTGTCCAAAATGATTTTTAAGCATTCTTAGCCATAACGTTAAAGTACAAGCAAATATATGCGTTTTAGTTTTTTCTTGAAAATCTCATGTCTAAAAAAATACCTTTTTTGAAATAAGAATACATACATCACGCGCAGTGTTATGAGTTTCGAAAATACTGGAAAAAGTCTAAAAATGGAATTTTAAAATATTTTTTTTTATCAATTTCTATTTATTTACCACAAATCAAGATCTTTGCAGCTTACATTATTTCCCCACTACTTTTGAGACTTTCGGTATTATACCTAACTGCAGGTTTTCATACATACATACTATACATATATTCACAATTTGAATACTCGAAATTTCAGATTTTGAAAAAATGAAATTCTGATTTACCCGACTATGCAATCCAAAAACCTCTTGCTTTGCCGGCAATAATAAATTAACAATAATATTAGACTGAGTACATACAGAAACAGAGACTATAGGTACATCGTCTTTGACACTTATACGAAGAAAAAATATCAAAACCACAAATTACTCGACTTTTTTACGCTCTTAAATATTGCACTAGCTTAAGCTTTTGGCACTCTCAAGCTAGAAAATTGATCAAACTCAGCTAAGAAACTCTCATAAGCCCTAATTTATTACTTCTGAATGTAATATGAGCTTTTAATGCCAAAAATAAATCTAACAAAATATTTCTGTGGAACACACATAAACTTCCAGCATGTTTGTGCAATAAAATCGCAAACTAATATCATCATACCCAAATTCATATATACATACTTTCCTTTTTCTCTTTGAACTTTAAAGTTTTACATGAAGTTTGCATAAAGTCGAAACAGTTTATGAGCTCATAATACATATTCTTAGTACTAGTTGTCTAAAGTAATGCAAAAACTCATTTTCCCCCACAAATCCGCTGTTTGCTCAGGACAATTTCGAAATAATTCAACCCTTTTTAATCATACATATGAGATTTCTTAATCCAGCGGCTGGCACTAGACTTATGCCTAAGCACTTCATTTTTAATATCAGCATATAAACATAAAAAGGACTCGAATGCAGGCGCAGCTGTGCCAGTCGCCAGCCGACAGCCGGTTAGTAGTGTGTAACCCCTTTAAATGATTTTATTTCACTTTTGCATAACGGTATATTTTGTGTGTAAAGTGCTTTGCTGCCTACAACGATATTTGTACGGGGAGCGTGGTGGTGGTAGCTGAGGGTAAGAGGTGGGGGAGGAGTGGGTATTTTGAACCATTAGGCGTGTAGCGGCGCGCACTTGTGCTACTTTCCATGCAATCTCGTTAACGAGACGAAACCAAAACATACAAACAAACAAATACACACACACAGTCGCATAGAACGTTCAGCACAGTTAAAGAGAAAAATGTTAACTCTTACGTTTATGGCCTCAGTGCCAAACTACTTACTGCATTTCGCTGCTGCTGCTGACGGCGCTGTCGGCCGTTGTTATTATTATTGTTTTGCTGCCTTGCGTGCCGAGGCGCGCTCTAACTGCGCGCGCCCCAACCGCGCACACCAACAACACTTGGTCGAGCCGTAGCGTCAAACCTCTTTAAAGATTTATGAACCGTCAAATATTTATTATCCTTGCGAAGAAGCATTTTTGAATATAATCCCGGCATGCAACACACGCAAGCAATACCTGCGCGCGCTCACACACACACACACACACACTCAAGCAGCGCTGGCACTTTAGCAGACCAAAGCAAAGCAGACAGCGGCAGGAAATGAAACAAAAACAAGCGAAAGGCGGGCAGCAACGGCAGCATTGGCGCGCAGGACGTAAACAAATTTGGTGAGCACTGTAAGAAGCACGGAAAGCGGGTTGTTGGTTGGGGTCATGTGACTACACCTAAGGCTACGGCGTTGTAGCCGGAATGTTTTTAGTGTGGCATAGGAGGTCGCGCGGTCGCTTTGTTGTTGCATGTTTTTGTAGCGTCGACTGTGACCGCGCTTGCCACGCCTTGGTGCTTTAGCTGGCTGCCTTTTAGTGCTTAGCAGTAATCCGTTGGCTGGCTCAACTCAACTGACAGGCGGGCGGACCTGTCTGGCACAAACCGTTAACCTGTGTATGAGCGCACCGCCAGGCGGCTGCAAAAACTTTTGTCCATCTTCTAAGCAGCGCGGAGGCAGCGGAAAATACGCGCGCAGCGTGAAAAGAGGAAATAAGCAAATGTTGCGAAAGAAATTGAAAAAGTGACGTATAAAAACGCAATGAAAGTAAAAAACAAATGTGAGAAAGCATAAAACAAACGGCGCACAAATGAGCGCCACCAAATGGGCGAGCGCGCAAGGTGGCGGCGAGCAAATGAACGGACGAACACATATTGAAACCAGGTTAACAATTTGAAAGCGGCGGAGAAAATTCATAAATTTTACATGTTGGCAGCGGCGTCGGCGTGTGCGTCTGCAGCGCCGGAGCAGGAAAAATGTAAAATAGAAATGTAAAATATGGCGAATAATAAAAACAAAGACAAATAGCGTAAGTGGGAGAAATAAAAATAAAAATAAACGCATGCAAATGCAAAAATCGATGCCGTCAAGTGGTGATGCTCGCGCGCCGAGAGGCTGTATACGCGAAATTGAAATGAAACAAGTATTTTTTGCTTCAATGAGTATGAATGTTGTATTTGTACGTGTGTTTATGCAAAAATGTTAATTCAAAAGTATGCGCGCAAATATGCAGCTACAACGCTTCATAGCGCGATGCTACAACAGGCAGCGCTGTCGCGAAATTGTGTCAATGTGCGCGCAAAGTTCATTTCAAAGTTGAGCACACATCAAAAACAGCTGTAAAACAAATGAATTGTACTATATGTATGCATATTTGTTTAACAACAGACTGATTTCCTAAAGCGCTGTTGCCATGTGCACAGGTGTGTGTGCGAAATCTAAATTCTTGCATAACTTAAATTGCTCTCAACTAAAAATCAAACATTAGTTTCGCTGCATAGCTTCTCCCCTCCCCTTGTAGAACATTGTTTAGCACAATCTTAGCATACTTTTCGGCGCCTCACATTTGACGCGCGCTCGCGCTTCCAGCAGCCTGTGTATGTGCTACAAACTAATAAGGCGCTCTAGCGCGTTCACCTGTGTGTGAACATATGTTTATTTTACTCACACTTGCTGCGCTGGCTGCTCGTAGCTTTTTCATGTATGTCTATGTTTATTTAGTTGAGTGTATATTTACTATGCATAAGCGTGTTCGGTATGACTAATGATGATGTACTTGAATTCTGCTTAATGAGGCGCATAAATTTGCAACACACCTTCAGCGTGTTGTTGCCACCTCGTCGGCGCACTCAAGCGTTCATACACTCATTCCTTTAAGCAGCACACACACACGGCCGCGCGCTAGTGCTCTCACATACATTTGCATACAGGCATGTGGGAATCTGTAGCTGCTGTATTTAACCTGCTTGCATTTGTAGAATGCCTAAAATCCGGCAGCAGCGCATACAGTAGCTGTGAAAAGACGTTGCTTGACGGCAAGATATTACTCGCTTAGCGCAAAGACAGCTCAGCGGTGAAATAATTTATTGCATGTTTGTGTGTGTGTGTGCTTTTTCTGACTTGTTTGCCTCCTCATTATTGCCTTATGAGTTTTTACACTTTAGTTTGTGGCATTTGGAGCTTGTAGCGCTTGTTATAATTACTCAGATTTATGCAGAATTGTGTGTAGACTTCTTTTAATATGCCTTAAATATGCGCAGACTTTCATATATCAACGCTTACATGTGTTTCCACGGGGTGTTGAAGTTGAAATTTACTCTTTTTTTTGTTGAAAAGAATATTAATTTGTATTCTCACGGCAGTGAAAGGCGCAGAAAAGAATATTAATACTTTTAAATGAAGAGAAATTGACAGGCTTTATTTATGGAGTTTCATGTGTATATATGTATGTATGTGTGTATGTATGTTTACCACAGGAAATTTTTCTTAACCGTTTCTATTGAAATATTTCTCGCTGAATTGAAATATTTTCTTTTGTAGTTGACAATTTGCAATAATTTTTAAGATTGTTACTAATATTGGGGCCAATTGGTTGTATGTGGCGTATACGTAACCAAATGCGAATGCTATTTGAAGGGTTATATTCATTTGTGAATTTCAAAACATCGGTTTTGGTTTTGATTGGCTTTAAATAACGAAATTTAAATCAACTAAAATAGCATTAAAGAGATATTTTAACGCAGAAACTGGTTCTCGGCTTCATGTATACTGAGGATTCATATTTTGGGTAGTCGAAATAGTCTTTTCGCATTTCTAATTTAACTTGAACTTTTTTTTATATTTTTACTATATAAATACATGAACAATTATGTATCGTTTTGGTCAACCACTTTTTGCCATATGTCCGCTAGAGACTTTATTCCATCAGCGTAAAAAATTCATCATTGTAAATCGAAATTCCGAAATTTTCAGAACGGAAGTGAGTGAACCATTTTTCCGCTACAGCCATTATTCCATAAGTGTAAATCGAAATTTCAAAGCGAACCATTTATACAGCATCGTCTCCGTAAACTTCACAATTTTCATTGGTGGCTTGCTTGGCATTCTTCCCTTTTTTCTACAAAAATTTCAAAATATAGCGAATTTCGTCATTTTTTTCACTCGTTTTTGAACAGCTGTAATTTTTTTTTTTTCAACTTCACCGAATAATTTTTTTTTAGTGGAATGAAGCTTAAAATGTCACTTTACCAATACTACTTGTATATCGTATGACACAATATAATTGGTAGCACTGGAGATATACGACTGCAATGACATCTATTCACAAAATACGAAAATACTTTTTCGACTATCCAAAACTATCTTTCCAAGTCTCTGATTTAATAAGCAAACTAAAATTTAACAAAAAACCAAAGAAATAATCGCATAGTTACTACAAAGAAAAATATTGCAAAATGCGCCTAATGCTATGCTTCTAATAATATAACTAAAATTTCGTTATAAATTTCTATGATTATCTTTTTATTAGCGAAAATTTTAATTGTTAGCAGTAATTTTTCTATATTGCAGTAACTTTGCATATTCTTATATTTTCTATACTTTATTGTCATCTAAATATAATTATATCCTTCATAAGTTATTTTCGCTAGATATGCAAATAAATAAACTTTTCAAACTAAATCAAGAATTGAGCTTGGCAACGCAGTTTCTAACGAAGTCTATTATTACCGCCACACACGAATAACAAGATTTATTTAGACACAGCTGCATATCTACTCACAAAAGCTACAATATTCAGCAATAGAAGAATAGGGCGGCATAGCAACAGCGCGCATAATTGGGCAATTAGATCAGATTAAGTGTAGAGGTCAATGAATGGCAAGACGCACACAACAACATATGTTTACAAACACACACTGCCGTACAAACCATCCGCTTAGCAACACCAAGTATAAGCAGCGTCGTACAATTTGTTGCTACAGAGCGACAGCAGTAACGAAAATAGAGCACTAGAGTTATCAGATTAATTGTCAGTTGTCATTTTATATGCGACAGTGAGCAGTAAAAGAATGCGAGCATATAACTAAGGCGAAGTGCTTAAGTAAAACTCATGTTGCTCGAGTATTGCGGCTATTTCACTTTCTTTTACTACGCTTTTATTATTTTGCTGCTGCTTTTGTTGTTTTATTGTTGTTGTTGTTGTGATGCTCCGTTTTGTTTGTTATCAAGACGATGTGTTGATGGCTTGTTGCGCGTACTTTGTTTTGCTGTTAATTAAGCAAATGAAATGAGAAAGTGTGTAGCTGCATAAAAGTGTGGCATGCTTTCAGGCGTTTTGTGCTCAGTAAAATAACTATGCGACATTCTGAGCACATTTGCAGTATATCTTTGTCTTTAGAGGTGAGCAACAGCTGCTGAAAGCTCAGTATAAGATGAAGGAGTGATAAATATAAAGGAAAGGTGTGTGAGAAGAAAGTAAAAAAAGAAAGAAAACAAAGAAAAATAAAAATTGTTGGCAACACATTTAAACTAGCTCAATGAAGTTGCTACTAAATTAGAGTGTATTTTTCTATTTCTAAGCTTATTTGTGCATAATTATTACACTTGTTTGGCTAATCAAGTCACTTTAAGCTCCACATTGCGCTTTCTTACTGATTGCCTTCATAGCTGCTATGTATGTATATGTACGTGTGGCTTGGCACACACACACTCACTTAAATAAAAAAATCAGCTATGCTTGCGTACACGCAAACTCAATTGCGCCGCGCAACTAAATCAAATCAAACTCGAGTTGTGCATGAAAAACCAAATCGAGAACAAACCATGAAATATCTAAAGCGCCGAAAAGCTCACTTCAATTTAATTAAACATGCGCGCACGTGAGCAAACGTAAATAAAAACAATTTTTACTATTCGCCAACACACAGTTGCCTGCATAGGCATACATTTGCAGCGCTTCCGGCAAGCGCGTCGGTGTAATTTGGTTCTGTGGCGCTTGGCGCTTTGTGTGTTGGTGTGCGTGTGTTTCTTTACGAGCCAGCATAGGCGCGCATACAACAGTTACATTGCATGCATTTGCGTTGAGAACTGTAATAGCGGGTAGGCTTTTAGTGAGTTTTCATCCGGTGCCGCGCCGCCTACGGTCGGTCTGTTCGCCACAGCGCCGCATGGCGTTGCATGCAACCTGTGCGGCGCGCGTGCATATAAATTAAATTTAGGCACTTGTGTGCTCGCGTCTAAAGTGCTTGTTAGCGGTGCTTGTCGCTTGTCGGCGTATATGATAGACGCGTATAAATTTAGTGAAAAAAATCGCCTTTTGTTGCAATAATTCTTTGCATTCCCATTGGCTGGCTGCGTGTCCAGTCGACTGAAGACAGACGGTTATTGTTGGTGATTTATTATTTCATGCTTGAATTCGTTCTGGATTTGCGATTTGCATTGCGGTTTTTTTTATTATTTGACGGTTTCAATGGAATTTGCGCCGGAAAATTGAGGTTATGTGTTCATTTTAGGCGTGTAGAAAGCTGCAGTTGCATTACAGCTGTTATGTCAGACACACTTCTCCAGCGCTTGCTGATGACTTGTGCATGAAAATTATTGTTTTCGCTCGATTGACTGCGTTTTTGAGGTGTAGGTGGTTGTAAACATAAAAAAAGGTTGGAAAAAATTTAAAAAAGGGAAAATTTTTTTTAACAAAAAATCTATAAAAATTAAAAAATAAAATTTACTTTCGTCTTTTTTGAAAATTAAAAAAAAAATCTTAAAAAAATTAAATTTTTAATACACATATATAAAAATGAGCGAAATTAAAAATTTACTTTCATTTATAACTTTTCCATTAATTTGAATATTTTTATTTATTTGGCGATATTTTTATGTATAAAAATATTTTAATAAAAAAATAACAGATCTAAGTATCAATTAGTAAAAGTATAGTATTAAAAAAAAGTGAATTTCTAAATTATGGTTCTATTTTTTAAAATAAAAAAATTTAATTTTTTTGAAACAAAAAAATTTAAAAATTTAAAATTAACTTAATTAATTTTTTATAGTTTTTTTTTGTATTTCTGCTTATTTTTTTTGTAATTTCTATATTTATGTGGATTTATTTTTTTATAAAAAAATTTACTTTTCGAAATAAATTTACAAAAATTATCAAAAGCAAAAGGTCTTTTTTTATTTATTAGTTTTATTTCATGTTAAATTTTATTTTTCAAAAAGTATAAAAAAAGTTTAAGGTTAACTTATTTTAAAAATAACGAAAACAATAATTATCTTCTTAATTGAAACCAAATAAAAATAAAATAAATTAAAAAAAAATTTATAAAAATTAACAAAAGTTAAAAAAATTAATTATTTTAATTTTTCACTTTATTTTTTTTTTTATTTGTTTAAATTCTGTACTTATTTATTTGATTTATTACTTTAGTTAAAAAATAATTATAATTTATAAAAATTAACAAAAAGTTTAAAGTTAACTTATTTTAAAAATTACCGAAAATAAAAATTAATTAAAATTATTAAAAACAAATATTAAAAAATAATAATTAAAAAATGTTATAAAAATTAAAAATAAACTTATCTCAATTTTTTACTTTATTTAATATTATTTTTTAATAAAAAAAATTATAAAAATTAAAAAATAATTAACGTTATTTTATTGCTTTAATTTAATTAAAACTTAATTAAAAAATTTCGTTAAAAATTTTTTTTTTTTTATTTGCTTAAATTTCTTACTTATTATTTGATTTTTACTTTAGTTAAAAATCATATATTTATAAAAATTAACAAAAAGTTTAAAGTTTATTTTAAAAATTACCGAAAATAAAAATTAATTTTTTATAAAAACGAATATTAAAAAATAATAATTAAAAAATTTAATCAAAATTAAAAAAAATTAATTAAAATAATTTATTTAATAAAAATTATTCTTATTAAATATAATTATTGTTATTTTTTTTTAATTAATTAATTACAAACAATATTATTTCTTTGTTAAATTAAATAAAAAAGTTTAAAAAAATATATAAAAATTAACAAGTTAAAAATAAATTAATTAATTTACTTTAAATTATTATTATTTATTTGTTTGTATTTATTAAAAAATATATTTAAATTATAAAAATTAATCAAAATAAAAATTTTAAATTAAATAAAAATTAATTTTTTTAACGTTATTAATTAATCATTATTTTAATTAAAAGTAATATATTTTTTTTCTGCTTTAATTATTATTTTTTTTTTATTTATTTGACTTTTTTGTTAGTTAAATTTTGGTTTTTGTTTATTTTAAATATTGATAAAAATTAACGAATGTTTAAAATT
Source organism: Bactrocera correcta (assembly GCA_027475135.1). Classification (NCBI taxonomy): domain Eukaryota; kingdom Metazoa; phylum Arthropoda; class Insecta; order Diptera; family Tephritidae; genus Bactrocera; species Bactrocera correcta. The sequence continues at coordinate 88,069,779 of CM050326.1, forward strand.
AACTTAATTATTTTTCAACTTTAATTTAAATTATTATTTTATTATTTATTTGTAATTTTCCAACAACCAACTCATCAACAACAAAAGTTTTCAAACATAGTTGCACAAAATTATTCCGTTGCTTGGCGTTATGGTCACTTTTTGTTGTTGTTGCTATTTTTTGTTACCGTTTTTGGTTTCTTATTGTTTTTATTGTCGTTTGTTGCCGTTGTTGTTACGGTTGCTTTTGGTGTTGTTGTTGCACTTTTCAACGCCTGCATATTACGTAAGCATTAAAGTTGCAAAACGAGACTGAAATTTGTTGCATATTTTTTGAACAACTGCAATAAAGGATTTGCATATTTTATGAACTAACTTCGAGTGACTGCCATGGAAATCAACTGCGGCAGACACTGGCAACAGCACAGCGACATACATAAGCACATACGAGTACATGTAAAAGTAACTGTAAAGCAACAGCAACTGTCAGCAGTTGTCAGATTTGTTAGCAGCTAAGCGCAGCACACATAACGGCATATTAAATGAAAATATCACACAACACACACAGAGACGCACATGAGGAGGCATAATGCATGGCAAATTGCTTGCAACAGACTGTGTATGAGCACATAGAGAGAGATTTGCAAGTGTTTTTCTTTAAATCTGTGCTTTAGTGTATGTATGTGTGTTCGTGCAACACTGTGTGTAGCCGAGTTGACGAGCTGACGAATGTCACTGCAAATATTTAACTTTTCGCTTTTGTATATTTTAGCCTCTTTGATTTAGTTAATTTATGCCGAAAATTTGTTGCGCCTCCGCATTTGTTTTTCTATTATATTGTATATAAATGTTATGTAAACAATGTGTGCAACAAAATAATTTAGTAACCTTACAAAAATTATAAACTAGCGCTGCTGTAGTTGTAGCTTGTAACAAGTTGCTTGTGCCGAGTGTTTTGAAATATTCATGCAACACAGGCCTGTGTGCCACACAGGCACCGTTAGGTCCTTGCTGCTGCTGCCCGGCGTTGATGATGACGATTGTGACTTTGCTTTGCATATGCAATTTGGAAAATAAATTATTGAAAAGCATAAAAACGAGCAGCCGCCGTACACATGCAACTGCCACAAAGCGAGTGTGTGGCAACTATATTGCATTTTTGACACATGCATGCATTCACGAGTCATGTATGAATAAGAGAGTTGAAATAAAATTGTTAACAGCATTAAATATTAATAGTTGTTTAACAGCCACACGAACGTTTGTGTGTATGTGTGTTGTGTGTGGTGAGTGCATATTTGCATGCGCGCATAAAGTGTATTGCTTGCATAAATGCATGAGCTGGTGACTGCAATTCGTTTGCGCTGCCATAAAAGTAATCATTTGCATGTGGCATGTGGCATGTATGCATACATCTTCACCAATACATACAAACGCACATATTTACAGGTGTTTGTATGTGGCAACGGGCTCCGTCAAACCAATTGCACATTCAGATTTTGCGGTCAGCGCAGCGCCGCGCCACACCACTGTTGCAAATGTAAGTGCTTTCTATGTATGCTTGCCACATGCAACGCATCATAAATATTTGCCCACCGAAAGTGCCGAAAAAGTGAAATAAGCGAAAATAAAAAAGTGAAAATTCTGCGAATTATTTTTAAAATATGCGTGCGGCGTCTGCATGTGCGTGTGTGTGTGTGTGCAGCTTACACAAGTCAAAAATTTTATGCAAATCCTCACAATGTTATTTGATTGTTTTATTTAGCACGCCTGAGCGCGCATCACATTGCCGGCATAACTGCATAAATGCTGCCTGCCACATGCTGCAACATAAGCTTGCAACCACTACATATGTACATATATATATAGTATGTTGCACAAACAGCCGCATATTTGTTGTGTAATTTGCTGTTGTTGCTTTGCTCTCGCATTTTCTTTGCATAACTGTGTGTGTGTTGCTGTGCGCTGTTGCCTGTTGCATAATCAATTGTTAAGTGCCATGCACACACGCATTGTTGTTGTTGTTGTTGTTGTGCGTAAGCGCTTTGTAGTTGAAACAAGTGTCCTTTTGCATTTGTATTCGGTTTACATTTCCTTATTTAGTTGCTACATTTTGTGTGGCACAAAGCTTTATGCCACTCGGCCGCCCCAACAACTTAAGCTCTATTTGTGAAGTGGTAAATTTCATAAGCCGATTAGCAATTATTTGCTCTAAAACTTGGCATTGTGTCGAAAATGTTGCTTTTCGTTGTGAAATAAAGATTATGCGCCACATAAGTGAGTTTATAACTGTACTATGTGGCAAATTGTTGCAGTATTTGTTTGGTGATTTCAGAAAATCATCGTCGCGGAAGAGTAATTTCGCCTGAAATTCTTTAAATGTTTTAAGGTCTGTAAAGCTAAAATATTGTAAATTCAACATTTTGTGGCATCTCCGAAATTTACGAAATTCTTTGAGCGAAATATTGTGCTTGCAATTTACAATGTGTTTGAGCAGCAAATTGTGCAATTTGAACTTGGTATCAAGTGCGGCATTCAGAGAGTTATAAGATATTAAAAATGTTTGAAAAACAGGAAAATGTCTGAACATTCTTTTGTCAATGAATCCGATAGCTTTTCTAGAAATCGTTTTCGTTGAATTCACCATTCATCAGGTAACATTACGACATACTTGCGAAATCAGGTCTTATTTCCAGTTCCGTCATGTACCAAGATACTTATTTGTTTCTATAAATGAATCTCCTGTGGAAAGATATACAGGTCTGTCGCAAGAAACAGAACTTTTTTATATATAACTATTTCTGGTGGCGCCACCTATTGGTGGGTATATGAAATAAAAAGTTTGATCTCTTGTTGACATTTCGTAAAAATTTTAAGACAATTGGATTACTACAATCGATGTTATCGATCAAAAGTGACAGCAGCTTTCTGGTCGTAAAATGCATTTCGAACAAAGAGCAAATTTAAATTTTGTTTTAAGCTTGGGAAAACGTTTACTGAAACATTTCGAATGATGAAGAATGTTTATGGTGATCAGTGCCTATCCCGTAGTAACGTGCATGAGTGGTTTAAGCGATTCCAAGAAGGTCGTGAGGACCTCTGTGACGATCAGAAGTCACCGAAAAAAAGTCGTCTTCAGAAGTCAAAAATAAAGACAATGCTTTATTTATTTTTACAATTCCGAGGGTATAGTACACCGAGAGTTCGTCCCACCTGGCCAAACGATTAATGCTGTGTTTTACCTTGTTGTTATGAAGCGTCTTTTGTCACGCATTCGTCGTGCTCGACCACAATACCGTGAGGCAGGGTCCTGACGCCTGTTGCACGATAATGCGCCGTGTCATCGGTCGACGCTTGTCACTGATTTTTTGACAAAAGACTCCATATTAACCATTAATCACTTACCCTACTCACCTGATCTGGCACCCTGTGATTTTTACCTATTTGGAAAACTTCATTTGCCCATGAAAGGACACTGTTTCAGGACATTTCAGCTATCCAAAAGGCGGCGACCGATATTCTCAAAAGCATTCCGAATGACCTTAAACACTCAAAAATTTTAAATGCCAATTGACCGGGCTAAACGCTTTTATCGAAGCACAAAGAAACTACTTTGAATAAAAAAATATAACTTTTGAAAAATATTAATGTTTTTTTTTTTTTTTTTAACAGTCCTGTTTCTTTTGCGACAGACCTTGTATACTTTCCTCCGCTTTTCTAGTACTTATGAGCAAGTTTTCTAATGCTCATTGCTCAGTAATTTCTAAATTTATTGGGTAGAACCATTGGCGCACTCATTGTATTTGCCCCGGAAGTCAGCTTGGTTTTTAGCAACTGCTACCACAGTAAAGTCGTCTGCGTGTGCAATTAATTTAACGACTTTCGGCTGGTGTCGCCTTAGCATATCATGATTAGATTCCATGGAAGGACGTCTAGAACCTATCCTTGTGTTACTGCACTCGAAATATAGTAGCTTTTGGTGCCTTCGTCAGTACTGACGAATAGTGGCCTGTGTTCAAAATAACTCATAATAATACTACATAAGATATTGAGGAGCGCGTATGTCATACAGAGCCTTGATTATGTTTGCCCACTTTGCTGAGTAAAAGGCATTCTTCACATCCGAGGTGATTTCTTCTTCTCCTTAATTGGCGTTAGCCGAGTCATCGCGGTCAATATTTTTTGTTCCACTTTTCCATCGCTTGCTACTCTACAGCATTGTATAATACGTGAATAGGGACTTCTTTTTCATAAAGCCGTACTATCTCTAACAATCCGCAAGCTTTCTGGATTGATGACTCCATACGGCTTCTTACTATGCTTTCGTACACTTTGCTAATTGTGTCAAGCTTACACAGAGGTCGATATGATGAAGGTTTCTCCCCGGAGGCTTTTTTGGTTTAGGAAGTAGAACCAAGCGCTGGATTTTCCATGGGTCGGGATATGTCCGTAATTTTTTTTAATTTTCTTTTAAGCATGTATTGTACATTTTTGCGAATAATGTGGGTTCGAAGTCATGGCTACCTTTAAGGCTCTGTTTGGTATGCCACCTTATCTAGATGCTTTGCTGCTTTTGGTTTTACCAGCTATGGTGAATATTTTTTCTTCACTAACTAGCAGTGGGGGCTCTATGACTTCGGTATTTGGTTTGGCATAAGATTACGGTGATGTTTTGGAATTAAATGCATTGTTAAGTTTGCTAAAATATGCTTAGAGGATGCTCAATCGTGCTATAGACCCTCGACAACCTAACTCTGTAGTAGAGAAAACTACTTTGGTTTAAATTTCGTAAAGTTCTCTAGTATATAATTCAGCATTCGTGTATTTTATTGGCATGCTAATTTTCAGATTTTTCTGTTTTCTAGAATAGTGGAGGGGGATAGAGAGCTTAGCAAATAGTCAAACGGTTATAATTTATAGAATCGCTGTGAAAGTAAAGGTTCTCCAGTGGATAAAAACAGATTATAATATACCTGTAGGAGAAAGATATTAGTATTATATTTACAAAATGCGTCCCTTTCCAAAATATGCAAGAAATTTAGTGCTCAATACATCTTTATTCCAACCCAAAGAACTAATTCGGGAGCAAGAGGTTTGGTACTTATCAGAAAAGTAAGTGAAGTTCTTCAGGAATATTTTTTTATATGAATGATTGTAAAATCAATACTTTATTGAGATACATATATATATATTCAAATATACACGTACTAATTAAACGGGCGTCCTAAGCTTTAAAAAAATCACAAGTTCAAGTTCAACAACTTATGTTATAGCTTTCAACATATAGCCGCCGAAGTGTGCTACGGTCTTATTTTAAAACATTTTTTTTTTTTTTTTTTTTTTTTTGTCTAAAACTAACGTTACATAATTTTTCATAAGTTTATAGGCGAAGGAAAAACGATATAATAGAAATCACACCAAAACAAAATCTGAGTTTTGGTTAAAAAATAGTTATATATTGGTAACCAGTAATAGGTTATATCTGCCAGCGGCAGCTGAAAATTTTATGTTAGATATATGTAATTTGGTGTAAGTCGTAAGCAAAAAAACCCTCAAATTCGATTTCTAAATAGCATTCATACAAGAGATATACAATTTTTAAAAATCTTCAAAGCGCTAGATGGCGCTACTCTCCACAATCGCATGAAAGCTCATAGCAAACTATTTGCTTGCATTTTTCAAGTAGTCCCCAGCAAATAATGAACTTTTTCAAGCACTTAAATAATTGATTACCACATGCTTTGCCTTTAAAGTGCTAATATACCCAAACCGTAGCATTACTTAAGTACTTGTAATCTACTCCTTTCAAGCGTGTGCTTTAATCAATCGAATCAGCACTGTGCTTGCTGTCCTACTGCTTTTATTCATTTAAACCAACCCCTTCACCACATGGCAAACAACAAATTTAATTAATAATCGAATATCACATGGAATGGCATTTTCTTTTGCTTTTATCAAATTGCTATCGAACCCTAAATGCTGGCTAATTTTAATTACAATGCAAGCATTACTCGTTCCAAGTGGCCAGCACTAGGACTCGACTAGGACTTTCGGTAAGATTGACAATGATAAAATTTAAGCTCAACCGAGTGCTTTGACCACACAACACACATGCATATAAACACAGATTTTGTGGTTGTTGTTGTATTGTTGGTGTACTACGCCTGTATTGTTCATATTGATTTGCCTTTTCAGTGGACACATAATGGTCTCAATGACACTTCATGCAACAACAGGAGGCAGGCAGACCGACAGGCAGGCAGGCAGCAGCTACTTTTATTGTCAGCGCTGTCTTTTTGGATATTTGGAGCACTTACTTGCTACTTCAGCACGGCATGCACCGGCTTTATGTAGCTTTTTGTGGCGCGCTTGCCTGGCTGTGGATGTTTGTCTGATGAGGTGATGCGTTTTTCGTTGTTGGCTGGTGTGTGCTGCTGTTGAAAGTAACATTGTGGCGAGCATTTTGTGGTTTGACAAATGCTCATGTCAAGGCAAACACCGACACACCCGCTGGCACACACGCTCACACTCGCATATGGAAGCCACACTTGAGCTTATTTTTGTGCTGCTCTTCTGAGCGCTTGCAAATACACCAATGTGTTGCCTCGTGTCATGGGTCTGTCCGAAACACAATGGACCGGCTGACGGGTTAGCCAACCAACGATGAGGCGCCATGGAGGCTGGCGACTAGCCAAAAGGCGAAATATCGTCCAACTAGCTAACCTTCGGTGCGAGGCTAGATTGCAGCGGCGCGGCGCTGAGCTGCGTGAAGTGGCATTGTCAGCTGCTAATGTACGCCTACACGGCGACGGCCACTGCGTCGTACCGCATAGCTTAAAAACATGCCGATTTGTTGTTGCTGGTGGCATGCAACTGACCGAAAAACCTAAAAATTTTACAGAAAATTAACTGTGGCGCAGCAAGAGACTGGTGCAAAAAGCTGCAAGTAAACACAACCACGACGCGCGCACATACACATACACACCTCAAGGATAATTCCCGTTGTATGGTACGGGTATGCGTATGTGTAAATCTAACGGTGTATGCCAAGCCTCCGTTGCAGGCGGTAAATGATTTTGATTGTTTGCCTGCCCATGTGCAAATGCAAGTAGCCATGTATGCGTAAGTGTGTGTCTGTGTGTGTTTGTGGCATGCAACATGACATGTACACATGCAACGCCGGCAACGTTATCAGCGTCGGCCTCGTCATCATCAACATCGTCGCTTTGACAGCTGGGCCGGCAGTTTGGTTGGCTGTCCGGGCGGTCGGGCGTTTGGGCGGTGCGATGTGTGGCGGCGGCGAGATGATGCTCCGTTTCATGTTTGACTTGACAATGCCAGAGCATTAACACCAACGCCAGTCAGCACAAAACGGCAGGCTGTGATAGTTTGTTCACCGCAAATGCAACAACAAAGACAGCAGCGTGGATGGGCAGTGCGGGACGGGTGTATATGCAACCTCAAAACGGATGAGAAAAAGTGTAGTTTAGCAGCGATTTCGCAGCCACAGCAGTTGAGCCCGCGCTTATTCACCATTAGCCATGCAAAAACACAAACGTGTATGTATGTGTGACGGCTAAGCTAAGCTTGTATTATAAGCGTGCACGTAACAGCATCGCCAATGTGTGCGCTATTTTGTTGTTATTTGTTGCATACAATGTTGTGGCAAGTGTATAACATGACTATTAGAAACCTTAAGCCCAGAAACACTAGTTGACCACGATCAGAGCTTTGTGTCAGGAACACAAGCGCCGCCGAACGAGATAGAAGAGAGCTTAAGTCGCGGAAAAACAACAGTTAGGGGCATAGCGAAGGTTGCCGCGTGTGGCTTGAACAAAAAAGTGGGAAAGCAGGTGTTAAAAGAAAAGAAGCAAAAACCGCAACCTCAGTAGAAAGCGCTCGGCCTTAGCGATAACAAATGCGGCTAAAGACTCTTTGTGCGCCGGAAGTAGATGGCGTTACACTCAAGCACAGGAAGAACTTCAAGCAGATAATGGAGAAAATGGCATAAAAACGCGAGTAAAGATTTGTGGAGATAGGAAGACTATTGCAATGGGCTTCTTTAAAGCTTTTGCTTATTTAATGATGTTCGAAGAAGACCGAAATAATTTCGGATTGTCACTTAAATACATCAAAGGAAATTGCCTTAATGTATATGCAGAGGTAAAAAAACATCACTAATCGAGTCAATTAAGAAAAAAATCGTACTTCAACTAGATATTAAGTATAAGTTAATGAAAATTCATTTGAGCATTAATTATTATCCTACAAACTGAATGAAATTGAAAAACAAAAATTTTTTGCCTGAAATTTAAAGTAAAAATACTTAATTAGAATTCAATTAGAGCATATTAATTTTAATTAAAATTTGAAAATATGTAACCAAGTTAAGTTGTTAATACATTTATTTAGTTTTCATAATAACAATTAAATCAATTAAGTTATATTAAGTTAATTAATTAAGCGTTAATTAATCTAAAAGCTGCAAACCTTAATTAGAATAAAGAAAATGATTACAGGTTAATTAGATTAAATGTCCTTAATTGAGTATTAATTAAGGTAATTGATTGAGCGTTAATTATCTTAAAAACTTAATTAAGTGATAATTTATATGAAAAATACAGACCAAAAATTAAATATTCTTGTAACAGGTATCAAAAATGTTCGTAGGCTGACATAAATTAATTATTTTTTTTAATTATTAATTAATTTTTAATTTATTTAATTAAATTTTTTTAATTATTATTTTTTATTTAATTTTTTTTTAATTTTTTTTTTTTTTTTGATTTTTGTTTTTGCTTTAGCTTAACATAAACTTTGTACAGAGCTTTCGCATACCAAAATATTCATGCACAATACATATATCCAACACATTCCTTTGATAACTTTAGAGCCTCAGCGATCTTGATCAACTTTACTTTAGAGCCATCCAAAATTATTTTGGGACTTTTTCATATTTTCGACAGCCCCTTTGAGGCGTCCACTGCGTGGATTGGTCTTGGTGCTCATTTCACTTGTTTAAATTTAGCAAACCACTTCCAAACGCTTAATTTTGCTGATGCAGAGCCCGAATAATATGCGTCAAGCCAACCAGAACCAAAAAGCATTGCTTTCTTAACAATCAAGGAATTTCGTTTAATCCATTTTATGTAAACTAACCCATAGTATTGACTAAAAGTTTACTCTTAGATCCACAGCTATGTCATATTGTCAATTTTTATTGGAAAATAAATTTTATTGACGAAAAATCCGACAAATTTTAGTGCAGAAGAATTCTTCAAGCGCAACAAATGCCAGTTCACGAACACTTATTGCAATACAGTTAACCGCAAAGCCACTCACGTACTTCGAAAGTCACAACATAAAAATTGACTTGGTGTCTGTGTATGTGTGTCATGCTATAAATATGTTGCATGCAAAATTTTGCTTTTATCGCCAATTTACATTTGAGATTTACTCCGGCATTGGCTTTTATGCATTTGTTGCTGCAGCTTGCAGTTAACGCCCACCCAATTTCGGCACTTGCAGGCGATGTTTTGGAATTTTCATGAACTCACTCGGGCCAATAGACCAACACACCCACTAACATAGACACACACACACTACTCTCAAGTAGTGTCGTCATGCCGCAGCATATGCCGGCAAGGAAGACGACTTGTCTCGCCGCCTCATTTGCATTTGCCAGCAGCCGCCGCTCAGCACTTTGCCCGCAGTGGCAGCACGCCTCACCTTTGGCATCGCACTTGCGCCCGACTCGCTTTGCGGTTTCCCCTCGCCACTTTTATTTTGCATTCTTCACTTCCTACAGTGTTTGTGTAGCTGTTATTGTTGTTGTATTTTTTGTCACTAATGCAAAAGTTTTGCTCTGCGGTGCACAGTTGACTGCCTGGTGCTTGCTGCATGCAACAAATCCCGTCCATTTGCATGTGGCAAGCAGCGGCAGTGGCAGCAGCAGCACGCGCCGAGCGAGTTTAGTGACGCTGCAGCAGGCAGTTAGTCAAAAGCCAATTTGGTGTGTTTTATTTTGCTGGCGAAGGAATCTGTGTGGCTGCGGTTCGGCTTTGCTGCTGTTTTCTTTGGTCGGAAATTTTCGCCCTTTTTATGCACAAACACACACACACGCACACGTGACAAACACACAGGAAATGTGTTTGTTGTTGTTGCTGGCAGTGATTGTTGTTGTGCGTTCGTGTTGTTTGCCTGTGCATATCTTTTACATTAGCAGCTGCTGCTGCTGCGGATTCTTGCAGTGGAGCGCCAAACGCCTGAATGTGTTGCATACTTGCGGGCGCCGTGGCGAAATTTATTCAATTCTGCCCTCTTTCCTTCTTTTTCACTTGTTTTTTTATGCTTTTTCGGTGGCTGGTATATTCTGCTGCTTTTGCTGCTCTTTGCTGCGTTGAGTGGGAAGTGCAATTTTTCACTTAACAGCTGTTGAAAGATTATGTTGCCACTTCCGAAGGGGATAACGAGCGCCAGCAATTGATAAAATGATTATATGCTTTTCGGTGTATTTTTGACGGTATTATTTCGTTCGAGCTCAGGCATTACAAGCAATTTATTGCATATTCTACGCTTGCTTTATTATTCATTTATTCTGGTAAATTATATAACTAAGTTATAACGGCAGTAAATAACCGAAATAAGTTGTTGCTTCATTTAACTAGCGCACTTGTTTGCTTTGTTTCCAAATTTCTAATTAGTTAATTTGCAATAAAAGGCACTTGAATCACATAAGTGCTTAATTTCTGCCGCAAATTACCACTACAGTCGCACAAAGCGCCAAGCATTTGCCGCATTTAAATATTTGTTTTCACTGCAACATTGTATTTTGCATGTTGCAAGTAAATTATTTTCATCAATAATGAATGTTGCATGCTTTTACAAGTTCAAACTTATTCGCAAATACACACACACACACACAGACTTGTGTGCAGAGTGCACTTAATTCGGTTTCGACAAATACACTTCGGCTTAGTCATATCAGCAGAAGCACAAATTCACAAATATATTTTTACCATGGCAAATTATTAATTCAGTATTCAATTTGTCAGTATTGATTGCTTTCACATGAACGTAACTAATTATCCATCACAACGCAGCACAATCAGATTGGAAGAGACATCATAAAACTGTTCGTGGGGTATATGTGTGTGTGAGCTGCAACCTTGCAAGGCTTACATTTAAGCTGCCACAATGACTAACTGTCCGAATGTGGCAAATTGTATGGCAATTTGATTAAGTGAACTAGCTTCATAGTTCTGTTGTTGCCCAGCAAACATTTCTGAATGTTTGATTGGAATTCAGAGCTCATTTCATAACACAAAATTTTTGAAATTTTTTCGATAAATTTTGCGAGCAATTCGAATGCAAATTTCGTTATAATTTTTTAATATTTAAATTAATTTTGAAACGTTATGTCTAAATTTATTGAAAAATGTATGTATTCATTTTTGATAATATTTAATTATTTTGCATAAAATTTAAGTTTTTGAAAATATTTAAATTTTTAATTTAAAAAATTTAATTTTTACTTAAAATTTTTTTTAATATTTAAATTAATTTTAAAATGTTATGTCTAAATTTATTGAAAAATGTATTATTTATTTTTGGCTAATATTTAATTTTTTTTTCATAAAACACATTTTTAAAAATATTTAAATTTTTAATTTTTAAAAATATTTAAATTTTTACCTAAAAGATACATTTTTTTTTATATAATTTAAAACTTGTTACTTAAAATTAAATTTTTTTAATATTTTATTTTTGGCTAAAAGATTTTTTTTTTTTTTGTTTTTTTAACTTAGTTTTATATAGATAAAGTTTTTGTTATGCTTTTCGAAAAGTTTCAAGAAAAATATACACGCATGCTTATATGTATATAGTAGGTAATAAGTACGCAAAATAAAATTTTTTTAAATATTTAATTAAATTTTTTTTTTAATATTTTAATTTTTTCTTAATGAATATAAATTTTCAAAAATATTGGCTTAAAGTTTTTTTTATAAATTTTTTCTTCAAAATTTTTTAAAAATTATTTTCAACATTTTTGGAAAAAATTTTCAAATATTTAATTTTTTTGCCGAAAAAATTTTTTAAAATTTTAGCTTTATATATAAATTTATAACTATGTGAGTCTACAAAATTTATAAAAATTAATTTTTAAAATTTTTGAAAATTTTTTTAATTTAATTTTTCAAAATTTTTGAAAATTTTTTTAATTTAATTTTTGTTTTTAATATTTACTTAATATGAATGAAACTTTTTGAAAATATTTAATTTTGTACTTTAAGTTTGTCTATATATGTGTGTACATAATGAATTGTTTTGTTTCTACAAACGGTATTAAAAAATGATTTTGAAGATTTTATTCATTTTTTTATATAAAATATTTTTTTTTTATTTTTTGTATTGTTAGTTGTTAATTATTCGTTTTTATTGCAAATGAAAGAAATTTTTAGAAAACATAGAATTTTAATTACATAATTTTTTCTTATGTATAAATTTTAGTTTTGTATAAAATTTTTTTATGTTTTTCTACAAAATTTATCAACTTTAGGATAATATTAATTTATTTTATTTAAAAATATATTAAAAAATTGTTCTGTTAATTTAATTTTATTTAATTATTTTTTTAATTTATTTTTAATTAATTATTATTAATTTGCTTTTATTAAATATTATTATTCATTTCGAATGAATTAAATTGTTTATATTAAATATTTTACGTAATTTTAAATAGTTGAAAATATTTTTTTTTATTTTTAAATAAAAATTAAAAAAAAAATTTAGTTTTTTTCTAATATATGTAAGCTTTTACTTGAAAAACAAAAATAAAAGTATATTTTCTTTTTATATTCTTCAAAAAATTTTAACTCAAAACTATTTAATTATTATTTTTATTCTATATGAAATTTCATGAAAACAATTGACAAATACATTTTATCAACCGATGTACATTTGTGTCACCCTGTGTCCCTATTTTCAACAAAATCCGCACAAATTCCTGCTTCACTCCCCCACTTGCATTGCTGGGCCGAACATGCGAGGAGGAAGTGGCATGAAATTCAGTTTGACTAAATCAATAATGCATACAAGGGCAAAGACAACAACTTGCCACAACAGCAAATCGACAACCATAGCTGACACTAACAACAATGATGACAGCAATGAGTTTGATTGTGACGATGCTATGAAATGTCATAATTATTACTGTTATTATTGCATTTTCAATTCAATTCCCAGTAGCAAACGCACACACACACCCACGCTGTTGCACTTAATAAATATTTTAGCATAGACACAAACAGACACACACACACAAATGCCGCCTGACAACAATGTCAACTGCAGTGTCTCGGCATCATTTTGGCATTTAGTCAGATTTTCCATGCTAACTTGCCACACGCACTGTATATGCTGCAACTGCGTTTGGGTGCATTGAAACTGCAGCTATATTAACACCACACCAATTTGTTGGTGGGAGGTTGGGTGTGTGGCCGTTGTCACTACATGGCCATCATTGCGTGGCAAAATGTGAAATGTGCTGCCAGACGCACTGAAATGTAACCTTTTGCATTTTCTGGTTTATTTATTAAACAATGAGGTAAATGTGGCATGCAACAGAGAGGGCGGTGGCGTGTAGGTAAATAAAACATGACCAATGATATGCGGCGAATGTGTTGACACCAACATAACTGTGCTTGACCCCATGCAGTTATTTGCCACTCGTTGTTCTTGTTGTTGTTGCTGTTATTGCTGTCAGTGCCTTTAATTGTGCATTTGTTTATTCTCCTCTCAGCTGCACACATAACTGTCTGCATATTTTGTTGACGCAACTGTGTGGGTGCATGTTGCTGGCTGCATGTGCGTGTGTGTGTTGTTGCATGTGCATGTTTGCTGGCTGCCAGTTTATTTGCGCATAATGCACTGGTTCAGCCTATTTGTCAGCAAATCATTTGAAATGAATGAATTGCTGTGGATATTTTGGCATGATTTGTGGCAAACGCATCATTTTGGCCTAATAAGCATGTATTGCACATACACACGCATACTTTTATTTGTATGTGTGTTTGCTGAGGTTTACTGTGCACTGAGTGCTTTTATTTCCTCGTGCATGCGTTGGTGGTGTGTATGTGTGGCTGTGTGGCTTCAACTGCATTTGATGAGTGCTTCAGCTCAGTTCTGCGGTCACATTCCATTGACTCAATCTACAAAATGCTGAATAATTCAATTGCAACATAGCAACAGAGAATTTACACATTAAAATAATATAATTTTCAGCTTTAGGTTTCTTTCTGAATTTTATTTTTTATGCACTTTGAAACTTTGTTGAAAATCCAGCTTGTCGGAGTGCATTTCTCATTAAAGGACATAGGAATTTTGCATATTTTCGCTCTTTGTAGCACTTCATTAAATATTAAGTGGAAAGTATTGCATAGTTGTGCATATCAGTTCATGTAATCAAGTGGTTGAGGCGGCGCAGATAATTTTCAATGGCCACTCTTTGCTTTTACTAAATCAGTAATATCAGCTTATTAATCAAATTACAAACAGGGTGCTCAATGTGACTCAGAAAAAATGTTATACTAATAATAATGTTTAATTAATAATAAAAATTAAATTAAAAATAAAATATAATTAAAAATTTAAATTAAAAAAATTTTAAATTAGAAAAATTTTATGTGAATTAATTTAAAAAATTTCAATTAATTAATTAAAAAAATAAAACAAATTTAAAAGTAATTTAAAAAATTAAATTAATTTGTATTTTTCTTCATTTGTATTTTTGGAATTAATTAATTAAATTAATTTTTTAATTAATTTAAATTTTTTTAATTAATTAATTTTAATTTTTTCTTAATTTTTTAAATTATTATATTTTTTTGGTCAAATTTTATGGGATGTTGAGAAATGTAAAAAAAAAAATTTAATTTTTAAATTAATTAAATTTTTATTTTTTTAATTAATTTACTTTTTTTTGTTATTTAATTTTTAATTATTTTAATTTTTTAAAACTAATTTAATTTAATTTTTTCTTAATTTTTTTAATTAATTTAATTTAATTACTATTTTAATTGTTGAAAAAAATTTTAAATTTATTTGTTATTATTATTATCAAAATTTTCTTCTGAGTATTTTGAAACAATATTTATGTTTGAACGCAGTTTTCTGAAACAGCTTTTTCGAGTTTATTGCAGTGACTCAAGTGTAACTCGGAGATAAATGATTCGACCAGCATGATCATGTATGACTGCTCTGGTGTTTCTGGCCGGATTCTCTGCAGCTTGTGTAGAATCCTATTTTAAACGCCATCAGAGATTTCGTATAACTCAAAACTATATAAAACGATCTGACAATTTCAAAATAACATTGAAAGTATCTTTTTTTAAATAAATTAATATAGAAAGAAAACAACAAAAAAAATTATTTAAAAATAGTTGTTTATAAATATTTTTGAACAATATATGTAGAATAATAAAATCTAACTTAAAAAGTTCATTGTGAAATTATTTACGTCAAAAAGATAAAAAATTACAGATAAAAAGTTAATTTGTTGCAATTTGCGCAAAATACCTTGACTGACTGCTATTTCCGGCAAATATAAATTTTAACTCACTTATACACACACATACACATATACACGGCATTTTATTGGTCCTACCTCTGCTAGCCGTTGTTGTTGTCGTTGTGTGGACAGCATAAAATTTGCCATTTGAGCACTTTATGCCATTGTGTAATTAATAACATAATTGCTTCTGTTTATCTCTTAATTAAGTGGGATTTATTTATTGATCAGTGTCAATTGTAGTCAATATCGTATATATACTGCAAACACAAATACAAATACAGATGATTTTATGCAATTTGTCAAAGGCTGCCACTACAAACAACAACTATGTGTGTAGAATGAAACAAAGTGTTTATATTAAAAAAACTTAATTATAAACATATAAACACACACATACATACAGTCATGCTTAATCGCATTATATAACACGCAGGCATATGCAATTTAGGATTTTTCCACAATTAATTGCCGTACTTGTGTGCAAATTGTCAAAGTGTTAAAGGAATATGCTGTTATTATTGTTGTTGCTGACATCATTGTATTGTTGCAACAATTTATTAGATATTCAGCACTTTCATAGAAAAGCGTTGCGCACCAACCTCTTAGTTGTGTTGAGTACACACATACATATGCAATTATAAGCTAGATGATTTAATATTATTTGATATACATATGTATGACGCACACATACATATGTATATAACACACACACACGCATAATTCACGAGTTGTAAAATGCTTTGTGCGTTTCAAGTATGGCGCGCTAATTGGCTGTTATTGCATAATCACTTCAAGCGCAACAACAACTCAAACCGCTTGCAATAGTTTGCGAGCGATGAGTAGGAAAGCGAGTTTTTAGAATATTTTTTTTTTTTAAAAATTTTTTTGGGGAAAAAATTTAAAAAGCTTTCAACTGGAAGTATTTAAATAATACGCAAATTCAGGTGTGAAGAAATACTAAATAATAATTTAATTATTTGTGAAAAAAAAATGTTTGCCGTTTTTTAATTCAATTTCATTGCCACTCAACGTAGATTTTGTAATAAAAAAGCAAAAACAAAAAAAAGCAAAAAAAAAAAACAAGTAAAAAAATTAAAAGAAAAAAAATTTAAAGTTCAATTTATTTTTTAATTTTTGAAATTAATTCAATTTATTTTTTTATTTTTCTTAATTAATTAAATTTTTTTTTAAATTAATTTAATTTTTTTTTTTCAATTTTTAAAATTAATTCAATTTTTTTTTTTTTATTTTTTTTAAATTTAAATTTAAATTTTTTTTTAAAATTTTTTAAATTAATTTAATTTTTTACATTAATTTTTTTAAATTATTATTTTTTTTATTTTTATTTAAAATAACCATTTTTTCTTTGCTGACTTTACTAAACTTTTTTACTGAAAATATTAGCAAGAAAATTAATTAACAAGTTATCAAGCATTTTATTAAAACAAAAAAATAGCCAAGTATTATATGGTATTAGTGCAAAAAACAACTAATCAAGTTCATTATTATTTTGTTTTGTTAATTTTTTTTCCTATTTTTCAATTTTTTTTAATAAAATACTTGAAACTTTTTAATAATTTTTTTTCTAATATCATTTTTTTCTTTCTCAAAATTTTTTTTTTTTTATTATATAATTCGAAAAAATTATTTTGCTAGATATTTAGCTCCAAAATGAATATTTATATACTCTTTACCTCTAACATCACAATTATTATAATCATTTTCTTCTATTTTGTCTCATTACAGGTGAGTCCCCAACTTTACTATCCCGTTATACAAATACCAGCCGAATTAGTAAGTGCACGATTTCATTAAAACTAATTTAATTACTGTCCAACCGAACCGCATTGAAAAGCCACTTCTTACATACCTTCATACCGCGCGCGCTTTTAAAACGTAGAATGCGCGCGTATTTGTGCCAGCGGATTTTCAAGACGCCACTTGACGTGCGCCACTACACTTTGTGCCCAAACATTTGTAGAATTCCACTTCATTTCTGGTCTATTCAAATAATATTAAATTAATGGATTTTTGCTTATTATTACTCGACAACAACACTTAATCCTTTTTTGTTTCCACCACAGCTTAGCGTGCCCTCTACCGCGCTGCTCCTTATCACATTACAATTGTCAAAAGTCTTTTGCAAATGCCTCGCCCGCGTAATGTAACCGCTTTAGCGAAGAATCGTCATGGCTAACGTTGTGTTAGTGGACGCCACTCTATTAGCTACTCACCGCGCGCCGCGCCAACTAAATTTGTTTCGCTAATTTCCCCAAAAATATTTTATGCCTATTTAGCGAAACTTAATTAGCAACAAAATTCCCGCTTTTTTCGCTCTCTGTGTTTAGATGTTTGTGTTTTGCTAGGCGAAAGGCGGCAGTGCGATTACAAGCAGTATGCGTGCGCGGCAAAGGACATTTGGCGCGGCAGTTTGTAAGGAGCGCGTCACACGCGCGTTTATTAACGCTATAATTATGACTGGCATTCATGACTGTTGCGTTGCAGCGCTCCATACCCCGCCGCGACTTTGGTGAACAGCGACAACCTTGGTTGATTATCAGCGCAGCGCCCTCCTATTTGCCTAGTTTGCGCGGTGTATTTCGCTATAAATTCTATTTATCACAACCATGAAAGGCGCGCTGGTTAACGGCGCGACGTGGCGCGGGCGGTGGTTTGCTAGAACGCAAAATGTTTACATTGTTCGAGTGCTTATCGGCTCGTCTATATTCATAGCTATTTAAAGGGAAATTTTCAATAAGCCACAGCAGCAACAACAAGAATGCGAAAAGCTCTCGACTTTGCTGAGGAGGCTGCGCACTTAAATGAGTTTTTAATCAATCTGTTGCTAATTAAAGTTCATAGAAAGCAGGCAGCGAAATTGAAACGCGTATCAAAGCGAAAAGTTGAAAGTTACTCTGATGCTGGCATTTGCTTTGTACTGCTTGACAGGCCACGCAACCCAACCCAACGGCGACACCGCCACCACTACCTCCACAATGCTACGCTATACTCGTATATACGCGACGCAGCGCTCTAGCTTGCCTCCACCTTCAATGGCTGCCGCAGTTCCAATTGCTGCTGTGTCTGCCGCTGATGTTGTTGCCTGGAGCAGGGTAAACAAGTTAATGAGTACACCACCACAATTGAATCAACAAATTGTGAAAATCATGCGACCTCAACAACCCCCGCACTCTCCCACTCTCATCCAGCCATTATGCCTGCTGTCGTTCAGCTTTAATTTACGAGCTGCTTGTGTGCTTTAGTTTGCGTATGTCTGTGTGTGCGCGCGTTTGGCAAAGGGTTTGTAGGCGCGCTTGTAACCAATAGCGCTACAAATCAATATGCGACTGCTGAATCGGCATTTCTTTTGCTGGCGGTCATAACCCCACCGCCTCGGCACAGCGCTAGATCCACAGAACTCAGCGCAATCGCCTCGCAGTACTCTGCTTTACGAATGGCCTCCTTACTCACATCAGCGCGCTCCCGCCCGCCATCATAAATTAAATGGCAATTGTCGCGCTACTTCCGAATTTGCATAAAATTTTTGGCATTTTCGTCATTGCGTCCGCGCGCCCCTCAGCGCTTGCTGCCTGCTTTCTCGTTTTTTGTGCTGCTTCTTTTGCTAAACAAATACCGAGTAAAATTGCTGAATGCCGCACCTAATTACCCCGCCGCCTACGTTTGTGGCCGCGTCCAAGTCGTAACTGACTGACTCCTTCCGCCTTCTGGAAGGTGGAGAAGGAGGAATTTTCGCTGTGCAAACAAATTGAAATGAGCGTTCATTTGCGTCTCAGAAAACAAATTCGCGCGCGTTCTGGTGTGGGCCTTCCACGGCAGGAAAGTGTAGAAGTCACGTTGGTAGGCATTGTCGTTTAACTTCTCGCCAACGCGTTCAATATTTGTTGTAGCTCTGAATGTGCGCGCGGCTGTGTGTGTGTCAGCAGCAGCATCAGTTTGGCTTATTAGCATGAAAAGTTTGTAGTGAACTTCGTGCGCTGCCACCGCACCACCGCGCGCACGCAATTCAAGTTTATTTGCCTAGTTTGGTTTATGCGCCTAAATGTAGACCGCATCGCCAGCTAGCGCGCTCGTCTATCGCTTGCCGTCGTTCGACGGCCACGCCGATCATGTGACTCGCAAATGTGTTTTCATTTTACCACTTGTTGTTGCCGTTGCTGTTACATTGGCTAGGCTCCCACGACGTGGTAATATATATGTCTAGGCATTGCCGCGCAAATAATATAAAAGTTTTGGCAGCTGAGGTTGCTACAATTCTTGTTTTACATTTCGCTTCTTTTTCACCGTTAGTTACCCCACATTGTTGTTGTTGTTGCGCGCGAAAAGTTCAATAGCAGTGTGGTTGCCCACCTCCGCCGTTAGTTTACTTAGTTCGTTGCGCGCGTGTGTGTTTTCAGTTTTCGGGTGTCAGTTCCACGCTGCAAAAGTTTCGCCGACTAAAGGCGGGCATGTGCTACTCAAGCGAAATTGTTGCTATTATTTTTTTGTTATTAGTATTATTATTAGTAAAATTTGCGAAAGTTTAATTAATAAATCGAACAACTGCTGTAAGTTGCATAAGCGCATGTACATAGTTATTTCCAAATTTTAAATTTAGCCACAAAATTCGAGAAATTCTTTACGCAAACATTATCTTTATTAGCCCTGAGATTTGCTCTTTCTTCAGCTTGCTCTAAATTTGCTTTCGAAACTTTTTAGTTAATTAGTTATGCCACATGCAGCAAGCCAATTCGTTTCAGTTTTCGTTGTCGTTGGTTTTTTTACTACCTTACACATGCATTTGTGCATTTGTTGCATCGTTTTTAAAGCCGCTTTACTTAGCCGAATGTGTTCACTTACAAGGCCTTGACATTTCAGTGAAGTTTCACAAATTGCTTGCAACTTCCTTTACAATCTCTTTGATTCCTATGATTTTCCTATTCAGTGCGCTGTGAAATTTCGAATTTATCAAAAACATAAGTCGAGATTTTGTGAAAGATTCAAATGAAAGCAATATATGAGCTTTTTGTTAGTTTAACCCATTAGCAGTTGGCTTGGTCGTTTGAGTTTAATTTGATTTTAAGATTTTGCTAGGAATATATTTTGTGCAGGACACTGACAGTTAAGCGATTATACACATTTGCAAGTCAGAAAACCCATTTTTCTTGAATTGTTTTGAAGCGGCATTATATTTAATTTCTTTTTTTTTTAAGAATTTAATAGGCAATAAAAATCGTTGACGAAAATTTTTCTGCTTCAGATTAACTCAAGTCCAAAACCCAAAGAAAAAATTATTATTACTAAGGTTGAGTTCCCTCGCCATTATATACATAAGTAAAGAAGGAGCCCCCAGAGTTCGCTTTGGCGTCTTCATGATCCAAGTGTTACGGTATGAAATAAAAGTGAGTGAGGATTTCCGAGTCCTTTAGAAGCGGTCCATTGCCTTACTGGTGTTCATGCTGTAAGGCAGTCAACCCTACCAAAACACTGTGTGCAAAAACTGTATGAAAGAATATCAGTTGGAAAATACTCAACACTTTCTTCTTGACTATTTCACGTTTGAGAGATCAAGACTTAAGCAACTAGGAGCACATACTTTCAGACATCCCACCGAGCTCACTGAAATGAAATTTATACGCCTGTGAAAATTTCTATGATCTACTAAGCGTTCTGCTAATTTGTAAGTTCAAACACAGCAGTTCTTCTTTTCTATGACCTCACAAAGTACTACATATAAATAGCAGTGAGGCGCGATCTTTGATCAGCCATCTAACATAACCTGACCCAAGCTAATGATGAGTTTAGAATTAGTTATCGGAGATTAAGTAAAATTTTTATATTCGACAAAATGGCGGCTTTCCATGAATAAATTTCGTTATTACGAGAAAATGTACATATCAAATTTAACAAAGTCGTGGATCAACTATGCAATAGAATCAGCTGTTTCATTATTCATATTTTCAAATAATTGTGTTTTTTTAATATTTTTTTAATTTCATAAAGGGATATAGTCCATAAAGTAGCACTTATTTCATGAGACCATCGTGAGCATCTTGCGCTTTGTGCCTTGCAAAATATCCAGTTCTGTAGGAATACAGTAACTCCATATTAATACAAGATTTCAAAAATATCACCAATAATAAAAAAGGGTTTCATAACTTATATACTACACATTGTGACCAAAAAGTACCCGGAAATTGTAAATAAAACCCAAAATTTTTTATGTTTCATCAATATTTATGTAAAAAAAACAGCCCGATATTTGCTTCTGTGAAGCTTTTCAATACAGCAAGCTTTTTTTCAAGTTCATTAAGCCATTAGCAAAAGTTGTTTTATATACTTTATCGTTGGTAAGCAAATAGCCCGTGGTTGTTGTGACCATATATGGGACTCAAAGAGTGTTAATGGTTCGTACTTTGCTCAGGACTACTCACTCAATTGTTTTCTCGTTGATGCAGTTAAAAACAGAGTGAATATATGAAAGGACAGAGTGAACATAGTTCTGTAGAGGTTGGGTGTTCTAACAAAAGGACTTCCGTTCCATAGTTATACATTTTTTATTTTATTGACTGCATATACTTTCTTTAAATAAGCTAACCTAACCGTAGGTTACCACAAAAAATCTTTGACCAGTTTCGATTTGATATTAGAGACTTGAGCGCCGACTTTAAGCTTCTATCTTTAAAACAACAAATATTCAGTCGTTAACGGGTTAATAGTTTTCGCAAATTTATAACTGTGCATATGAGCTTTTTGCATATTTTAGTTAAAATGCTCGGACACACACACACACGCGCATACAAACACATATACAGTTTATCAAATTGTTTATTCCACAAATATAATAGTCGTTCGACGTCAATTTGCTGCTCGGCTATATCATAGAATGCTTATTCTACTGAAACACATTTGTGTGTTGTTGTTGTTAGTTAGCTTTTTTGATTGCCAGCATGCAGCAAGTATAAATTGCAAAGGCAAAACTATTACAATTCGAGTTCTTCAACTTCTATGAAATGCAAAGGCAAGTCAAATGTCTGCCCAAGTGCCTGAGGTCGCCTTTGTGCAGAGTAGCAGCAGCTGTAACCGCACCGAGTCCCCCCCCGCTGTTGGCAAACAAAAAGCTCTGCTTAACGAGATCATTGCAACAAAACAATTAATTCATTGTTTTTGTTAACTTTTCTGTTTATTTGTTGTTGTTGGCATTGTTTATTGTTGTTTTATGTATTCGTTATTATTGTTGTTATTGTAGTTTCATTTTATTATTGTTTTGATGCTTTTCCACTTTTGTTATTTATACTATTGTTATTCCCGAGAAGTTGTTGGCATGCGTGTGTGTGTGTGTGTGCGGACTCGTTTTGCATTTACACACACACACATATACACTGACACGGTGAAGAGTACAATGCTTGCTCGTAAGTTTTCACGCTGCTGTTGAATAAAGATGAAATATATTTCCTTGTATTGTTCTAACAATTGTTGCTGTAAAAGCATTTCACTCCCACCATTGTTGTTGTTGTTGTATTTGTTGCCATGTTATTTTGCCTATACAAGCGCATGTTGGTGTGTGTGTGAAGCCATTGTTTTTGCTGCTTTCCTTCCAACTGAGTTGGCTTGACTGCAGCGAGATAACTTGCCAGGCTGAAAGGCGCAGAGAAGAAGAAGGCATACAAGCGGAAGAAGAAGAATATCGAAAAGAAGACGTTGCCAGCTTGTAATAAAGGTAACGCAAGACCCGTTAGCAGCAGCAGAAGAAAATGCTGAATTGCAAAGGTGAAATTTGATAAAATTGTGAACTGCCGTCGGGTGCGAGTTTGTTGGCAGAAATTCGAGCACTGGAAATTAAAACAAAATATTAACTCGCTCAGTTGCAGGCACGCGCCACACACATACACACAGACAGGCACGCCGACAAGCAACACAAATAGACTTTGCTGCAGTGAAGTGTGTTTTATGCGCCGCTTGTTGTTGTTGTATCCATTTCTAGCTGACTTAGCTATTAGCTGGCTTAATAGACTTGCCAACCTTTCAACCCCTGCGCACATCGTCTTTCTCGGTGCTTGTGTGTGTGTGTGTATGCACACGCAATGTTTTAATTGAATTGAAAAGTTGAATTGAGTTTTGATTTAAAACAATGGCGCGTTGTTCTTTTCAAGTTTACTTTTATTCCATTTTATATTTTTGTTATTATTTCTTTCTACCTTTTGTATCGTTACATTTAGCATGCAGTGTAAGTGCGTGCTCATTGACCTTTGAAGGCGCTGAAAGGGCTCATACTGCGTCCTTGTGCTTGTTAAGTTATTGTTGTTGCAACATTGAGTTGTTGCCGCATATCCTTTTGCCAGCGCGGCCATAAATGTTGCCGATTTGCCTTCGTTCTCCGCTCGGATTTGTTGTAATTTTGGTCATTTTTACGGCGCTGTAATTGGAAAAGTTAGTTTTTGTAGCATTTCGATTTGTGCCCTGCCCCCTTTGTTGTATGCAGCAAATTAAATTGCAAATCTGAAGTTGAAACTAAAAATACCTCGGCGAAGTTTTTTCTTCTACAAATTGGCCTTTTCACATTTCAGTGCGTTTTTACAAAGACTTAATGCTATTTGTAAATGAAAACAGAAAGCATTTTCAAATTATTTCATTTCAGTAAATAGTTCGGTTAGGGTTAACGTGTACAATTCAAACGTGTATTCTTTGTTTCGTTTCAAAATTAACAGTGTCATAACCCTTTCGAGGAATTTTAACATTATTTAAGTGGTTTTTTTTGTCTACCTTTACTGCTTTTTCCGGAAGGTTGGTCAACAATGTTGTGTATTCGATTTTCTTATTGAAGAATTTTAGCTTTGTAATCAAACTATTTTTACCAGTAACTTAAATGAGCATGAATCTTTCTATAGTCAATCATATTAAAAACGACATCGGGATCTGTGAAAGCAAATTAAAAAAAACGAAATGAATAAAAGTTTCAGGTGAGATTTTCATAAAATTTATTTTTTTTCTTTTAAACAGTGACTTTCCGACCTTCAAATCGGGTTTCATAGTTAATATGACTAAAATTTTCGCTATATTTTTTTTTTTTTTTACTTTACGTTTTTAAGGGGGTAGTAAGGTTAATTCGTGCAAAAACGCAAATTTTCAATAATTTTTTTTAAATATACAATCAATATTTATTTATTTGTATAATTTTAGCATAATTTTATGATATTTAAAGAAGATTCTATGAAATTTTCATAGAAAAATATTAAAAAATGAGCTGGTGACAGAGAATCTTCGCAGACGTTCCAAAAAAATAAAAAATCAATTCGCGGTGAACCGCATAACTCATGACTGGATCATGTGAAATTAAAAAAAAACAAATTGATTTGATTAGTTGATAAGTTTCCTCAAGTAACGCTGTCGAGTTTTTTTTCTTTTAATGATTTTGCAATTTTTTACAACGCTCGGAACTCAAAATACTGATTTTTCATCAAAAAAAAATCAGAAATTTTATTGTTTAAAAATAAGTTGAAATTAAAAAACAAAAAAAAACATAAACTCGACAGCGTTACCTCACAGCTTATGTAAGGAAAGACTGCGCAAAATTTCAAAAATATCGGTTTAGTAGATTTTGAGCTACAGAGTTCACCGGCTTCGAAAAAATGAAGTGTGAGAAAAACACGTTTAAAGTTTCACAGCCGCTCACAATCAAATCGGAGGGCGGAGACTTAAAAGTATATCTCTCCGTCGATTTTGCCTTAATTGCTCTCAAATTTTCACAGAATAATCTTAAGATATTGTACATTAATATAAAAAAAAATAATTTACTATCCCCTTAAGAAATTGTTTTTTCAATTGGCTCAAAAGAAGTTCAAAGCAAATTACTTTAAACATTTTATGACCGCAGAAAAGTACTTTATACTACTTTTTTATAGCAGAGGAAAGCATTGTAAGCCGGAGCGCGGAACTTTAAGAGAGGGACATTGCATTCAAGTCTCATCTACAAGTATTGTGCGGACTGACGGACCCCTTAATCTGTTGAAAAGTCTCAGTCATTATGACGCTTCGCTAACAGCTTTCCATTTCTCAGTCGACTTGACACATGAGTGTCATTAGGTTATCGATCGTGTGGTGTTTAGTTTTTCCCTTGTATTTAAAAAGCGAGGCAATAAAATCGTACATGTTCAGAGACTTCTATATACAAGTACTCTGTACAGGTCGGTCAGTTCGGGTTAATGACATTGTAGGTTCTGTAATGATAGGTTCTAAAGCATTTGTTTTCACTTAACACTTGGGTCAGATGGAAATCCAAGTCCCCATGTCATCTGCCTATTCACGAGTCCGGAATATGTCTATTTGTCCTATTTTAGGGGCTTACAACTGATATAATCGCTCGAGTTCATCTCCCTGGATGTGATGCGTGGCATACTGACTATACTACTAACTATTTTACTAAAAATGTAACAATACGTCATAATGACGTATCTTTCTCTAAAGGATTTTAAGAATATCAAAGATTTCAAAATTATTCTTTGTTTTTGACTGAGATCATTTATTTCATTAATTTTCAATTTATGAGATACTCATACGGACATAAAGAATTACTGATCAAATTGCTCAATTTTAAGTTGCACCGGAAATAACCTCTTTAAATTATAGCTTCTTTAAATTCTAATAACATAGATCAAATAATAAATAAAAGCTTCCCTGAGAATTATTTCGCATACCTTTTTCCAAAAAGTTGTTCCTAAACAAATGTGCTGAAAGAACCAGCGCTCAAAAGTAGGCAACAGATTTATTAAACAAGATTTTTACTGAAATCTGCTTTGTGTAATATGTTTGAGTTCGTATTATACATACGATTTAGAAATGCAAATTCAACAGGCTTTCTAACTTGACAATAACTATGCTGATGACTACCGTTCCAAGCAAGTCGACGGTTCATTTTGATTTTACTTCACTACTTACTAAAGACCCTACTGGTCTGTATGAATGTATGGCGTAATAGCCGGGCAGTATAACCTAACCTAACCCATCTGTATGATACAGATTAAGATAATTAACTAAGCAATTTGAGAAGTCTCGCTGTCTCAGATAAAGGTACAGCGTCCAGGTCTCCAGATTTTACTGAGTGCCCAGCTTCGCAAATATTTAAGCTTCTTCTTGACGCCAATAAAGAAGAAGAAGCTTCACAAATTTTAAGTAAACTTCATGATTACAAACGAAAAATAATCCGTAGCAACTGCAATGTATAATGCTTTTGCCGTTCCATTTATCCAAACAGCAGTGCTGCGCGCTGCTTTGGCGCTTAACATGCGACCTCTAGTACGCTAGCGCTTATTTTATTTTGTATTTTGCTGTTTTCCTAGCTACTTATAAGGCAGTTAATTAAATATTTATTTATCGCTTTGTTAGATAATTGTTGTTAACCTTAGATTTCATTATTTGCCTTCCGCTCGCTTGCTGGCGCGCCGCATATTTCATGCTAAGCTGTGGATTCAAGGAATTATAGCCAGCTTCCGCGAAGTAACTGCGCCACACACAAACAATAAAAATCATCATATTCTAACCATTGTTGTCGTAAACTTTTTTTTTTTGTTTTTGTTTCGTTAGCCGTTGGCAAACAAACAACAAACAACCCAACAGCAACACACACGCTTTCGTTGCGCGCTGAAAAGGACTTCGTGTAGCTGCTCTTGCCATCGGCGGTGTGTGAGTGGGAGTGTGTGCTGTTGCGGGGCCATAATTAAAAATGCTATTACAGCAAACTTGATATAAATTTTTAATTAGCAATTTTTCTCCTATTTTGCTACTGTGCGCTGCGCGTTCGCGTTGTGGTAACTTTTTAAATTAGTCCTGGCACTTTGTTAAAGCGCACAGGCAGGCAACGCGTTGCCAGCGGTGGAGCGATGAAGAGTGCAGCGCGCAGACAAACACAATAATGCTACACATAATAATGATAAGCGCGCATAAGCATGAATACACACACACGCGCGCGCGCTCATATGACTAAACAAATTTATTGCGTGAAAAGGGTTCAGCGCCAAAGTAACGCCCAGCATGCCATAGCGCGCTTCAGTTTAAAATAAAAGGAAAAGTGTAAATGAAAAGTAAAAATCGCGCTTTTACACGTTAAACAAACAATCACTTCGTTTCGCATTCTATTTATATTCGCCTTTTTTGTGCGTTACTTTGATGTCGGCGCTGCGGCTGGTGTTGGCGCCGGAGTTCGCGGCTGCCAGCTGTCATAAATGTTGGCGCTAAAAAGGTACTCACCGAACGCGCCAACGCGCATCACAAGAAAATTGTAAAATAAAAGTTGTGGCCAACAAAAACATACTGCGGCGCAACCGAAAAATGTGGCACGTTAAGCCGCCTAAGCTCATAAGTACACATACGACACTGGCAACTGCAACAATAGCAACAATGCGCGTTGTTGACGTATATTGTACATATAAAATAAAGCACAAGATTTGATGTGCGTTGCGCGCTAAAGCTGCCGCGCCGCAAAGCGCGTTGCTAATTTTTAGGCGCTGTGGCGGAAAAAAACGGAAAACTCGACATTTATTTATGCGTTTTTTGTATGCCTTTTAGAGCCACACATTTGCATAGCATTTTTATTAATTTTGTTTGCTTAGGCTGAGCGCGTTGATCAAAAAGATGAAAAAGGACATAGAGGACCTCATGTGCATATGTGGGTGTGTGGTTAACATTGAGTTGCTTTAATTAAAAGCGCTTTAAATTGACTGTATCTCGTGGCACCCAAATCGCTGGAGTGTCCATGCTAGCCAGCTATTGATTCATAATTAGCATATGCTAAATTATAGCATCGTAGATATTGGGTAGTCGAAAAAGTCTTTTCGTATTTTGTCAATCGATGTCGTTGGAGTCGTATATCTCCTTTGCTACCAATCACATTGTCTCATACCATATATTGTCGGACAGTTGAGATTCAAGCTTCATTTAACCAAAAAAAAATTAAATTCAAGGAAGTCGAAAAAAAGTTACAGTTATTTAAAAGTGAGTGAAAATAATGAAGAAATTCGCTTTATTTTGAAAATTTTGTATAAAAAAGGGAAGAATGCCACGCAAGCCATCAATGAAATTTGTGAAGTTTACGGAGACGATGCTGTATAAGTTCGTGTAGCACAACAATGGTTCGCTGAAGTTTGATTACAAATACGAAAATACTTTTTCGACTACCCAATACTAACTTTTTTCCTACCCTTGAACTACTTTATAGATTTTTGTTCATATCTGCTTTAGTACACTCCTAAATAATTCACTTTTTATCACGAAATTGAACGCCTCAATTGGAATTTATCAAAAAATCTACGGTTATCTTGTGTTATCTTATCAGAAATATGCGGTTTGTGGCACGCAAAATAAGCGTAGAGCTGCGCGCTGAATATAAACCTTCACTGGCTGAACTAAATACGACCACAAAAACTTTAGCTCGCAACCATTTCACCATTAATAATGTAGTAAATGTAATTTTTTCGATTATACACCCCTAAAAGTAGACTAAGCCACTTAAATGCGTGCAGTGTCAAAACATAGCGTTGTTGTTGCTATTGTTTTATTTTATTTTGTTATTATTACAAAGCAAATATTTGTGTTTGCTGCGTATTTTTATTTCACACCACCACACCGCGCTCGTTTATTGTCATGCTATAACTTTTTTATACGCTCACATGTCTGTGTGCATGTGTATGTTTGAGCGCATAAAAAATTCATGTGTGCCTGTGCGTGCACTACTCTTTTGTTAAGTGATTATGCGCTCTTGTGTGTTTTTGGTTTTGCTTCATCAGCAAGCACCCTTAGCGGCGACTACACGCCACGCACTCACGCTTTGGGCGCAAGCTGAAATTTTAATTAAAATTAAATTTTATGACACAAAAGTCAGCACGAAAGTGAATGACTCGACGGTCGACACTCGCAATCAAATAAAAATATTGCTATCATACAGCAATAACCGGCTTTGAGGTGTCGTGTAACTGTTGCGCGCTTGGGGTGTGTGAAAAATGTTGCATAAAACTAGGCGCATGAGGGTTGGCAAGGTGTTGCATGGCTTTTTGGAGCGCGCATATGAATATATTTTACTGTTTCTCAAAGAAATATGAGACATATACATATGTACGTATTTTATAATATATATAGGCATGTATGAGCATGAACATATGTATTTATTTACTTGTTCTATAGCGCCTACAGTGCGCGTGTCAAACGTGCCTTTTAAAGCGTAGAATATGCTGCCGAGTTTATGCTAAGCCATTCTTTTCATTTTGCGCAATTTACTGTTGGCTACAAAGGTGTCGCATCGGCATATTTTAAAAGCTTTTTGCTAAATATGCACATTTATCTCAAGCCTACCAATGCACACAGCTACCAAATGGTATCTTATAGCGCGCATTCACTGCTATTTGCATGAGCATACATAAAATATATATGTAATACAATCTGCTCTTCCGGCGCACGGCGAAATGTTTAGTCAAAGAGGCACATGAGCGCTTGGCATATATGGCAAGCGAGTGTGTGTGCGTATGTGCGAAGCTGTGCGCTTGATTTTTGTCATTACGCGCGCTCCCTTTGTTGCTGTTATCGCTGGCATTTTATCTGCCCATTTTGCCTAGCACACGCGCTCGTACATAAATACTTATTGCTTGTCTCGAATTTTCTTGACTCGACACAAAGACTAAAGCGCGTGACACATATTTGTGTATGGAGGAGCGCGCAAGACACCCTGTAGGAATTGTGAATGTTTAGCGGAGCTCAAATGTATTTCCGTGGAAAATTTATATAATTTTAATGAAAAGCTGAAAGATTTCAAAGCC
This sequence comes from Bactrocera correcta, assembly GCA_027475135.1. NCBI lineage: Eukaryota > Metazoa > Arthropoda > Insecta > Diptera > Tephritidae > Bactrocera > Bactrocera correcta. Next base: position 88,100,127 of record CM050326.1, read on the forward strand.
AAATCCTCTATATGAAAAGCGCTTACTATTTGCTTAGAACAAAAATCGTTTTATTTTATATATTTGATTTATATTTGCTGCTAAAAAGATTTTATGCATTTCAGCGCTAGGAACTACTTTAACATCCATGTAACTATATGCAGCTGTAAATGTAAATTTTCACTCAAACATATATGTATGAGAGTATGCAAACATTCACTTATATCTTCCACATTTCTTCTATATAAGTATGTACAGTACATATACATATATCTGTATATATATATATGCATATGTATATAATGCTTCTGCGCGCTACACTTCAAGGGTTGCCCCGAAGAATTTCCGGTTAGCTTTGATTGTTTGGCGTTAAATTGCGCTGACTCGACGCGGCTGCATTGTTGTGTTTCTTTTTTTTTTTATCGTCGGCTTTGTCTGCGCCTAAGTGTTTTCACAGTTGTAGGCCTTCCGCAGCTTTCCACAACTACACACATATCTCATCTCTACTGCGTATTTTGTCTATATGTGGCATGTAAACATACATATGTATATTATATAAAGCTTGTTGCTTTTTGCTGGCTCTGGCTGCTGCCAGCCACAACCAAACATCTGGCTGTGCGCCTATTTTCACTTAGCACACTTCCTTTGCGCCTAAATGTATGCAAAGCTTAAGCAACATTTTAGCAACGCAACAGGAAAGCATAATGTTAATATTTTTATACAAAACTGGGCGCCAGCCACACACCTTGCCACAATGCAGAGGCGCTGCGCGAGTGCTAAGATGACTGACAAAAGTGGGCATGTCATGCAAATGAGCGCCTGTGTGCGGCTGTATAAATTTAGACTGGCGCGCTGTGTGTGTATGTGTGAGTATATGCGGCATGTGTGTGTATATGTGTGTGTGAGCCAGTTGTGTGTGCTACCTTTTGAATATTTAACAGTTTGCCATTTTTGTGCTTTGTTTTATGCACTTTTCTTGAACTGCCTTCGTCGCTTACCTCAGTTACGCTCGCGTTTTGTCGTTGTTGTATTTAAAAGTTATCTCGTTTTACGTGTGTTTCTTATTGTTTCGTTTTTTTTCGTACGCGCTTTTGTCTGTCGAGTGCTTTTAGCACAGCGTAGCTCACATTTAGGCGTTGATATGACATGCGCGCTTGTGTGTGTGCGCACTTTCAAGTGGTCCATTGATGGCAGTTGGTGGGGCAAGCGTTGTAGCATTTAGACAGTTAGCGAAATTGGCTTATGCAAGCGGTTTGCTATTTGCTTGTGCTGTGCTCTCCGCTTCCCTCTTTCATCTGTGTGTGTTTCGAGCAAATCAAACATTTTTCGAGTGCGCCCATTTTGTTGGTGAGAAAGTGCCAATTCACGTTTCAAATCTGTTGCTGGTATTAACTTTATTAATTTATAAATAAAAAAGGCTAGTATATATACATATGTGTGTGTGCGTTTGCTAGCGTGTGTGTATAAATCGCACTCTATTTAAGTGAATTGCTGCGCATTTAGCCAATTTTGCTTGATATTCACGGAAATTCGTTTGTAACTCATTTATTTATTGCATTTCCGTGCGACTTTCGCCTTATCTTATCAGCCTGTCTATCTTAAAATCAATAATTTATTCATCAACAATAGCTACTAAGTGCTCTTGGCGTGAGCGACGCAGTTTATTTATTAAAATTTCCATTCGGCATATGGATATCGCTGATAAGCTTCAACAGATAACTGTACTGTTTACGAGTGATATAAATTCGGTCTACTTCATTTCATATATTCATATAGAGGAGTATATAATTGTGAATATAGTCGTATATTATATTCGTGATATTCGACACTTCTAGTGTCGAAGGCTCTCCGGCGGCGTTAATTAGTTGTGAAATAGCATTTTTAGTATTTCACAGCACTTGACAGCAGCGTCAACTAAGGCACTATATTAATTAGATTGGGAAGCCTGAACGTTGCACTTGCATTTCTGGCATTGATTTTATATTATTCTATATTTTTGTAAAGATCAGGAACCTTTCTTGTCACATAGACCCGAATTTCGTTGGAATGCCTGTACCCTTGCATCTCTGACTCACATTCTGTTTGAATTTTAGTTTATTTCCAAAAAATCTAGTTCACATTGTACTTCTCATGATTTCCAAATACTCATTGATCTCCATTATCTTATCTTTTGTTCTGGAACTCTGCTTTCTTTTGAGTTCTTCTGTCGTTTCCAGAGAAGTTTCTTGTTATAGGATCCCTAACTAACTCAACTTGAGTTCAGGCGTAGACAGAGAATATTTTTTTTTTTTTCAATTGAATTTTATAGAAAAATTGTTTGTTCCAATTGATTTTTATAAAAAAAATTTTTTTGAAAGGAAAATAATAAATACTATTTCTTTCTTAAAGCTTATTTCTTCATTGTTTATTACATTATTCCTTCATCGCTTCGGTGCATATTTCAATTTTAAGTCATCCATGAACACTAAAGCCTAAATTCATGACAAAAATACATAAAAAACTGCTTTTCATTTTCATAACTTCTCTCATTATCAATCGTTTTTATTTATTTATTTGAAACAACAAATAACTTGCCTCAACAAAAACAAACTATTGGCTATAAACATGTTGAAAACAAAAGCAAAAGTTTATGGCGAAGCAACAACTTGTTGCCTATCAAGAGGACAAAGTTTTCGCACTAAAACATTGTTGAGGAATATGAACTGCTGTCATTTGTTCACATTTGATATGCAAGTGTGTGTGTAGATAACTGAAAGGTCAAAACTGTCCACGATAATATTGTTGGAAATATGTGAAATGAAAAGAAAGTTCAAAATTGCTTTCAGAGAGACGTTTTCTACAAAGATTGATTTGAAGATATTGTAGACAAGCAGTTCCTGAATAATGCATATCATCTGATATGCACGTAACTAAATATTTCCTTTCATATTTATGTTAATTCAAGGAAATAATAATTTTTTAATTCTTACGCTGGTTCAAGGCACCTTTTCCCTTAATCGAAGCCAAAAGCAAGTTTAAAGAGAATCAGTATCCCTTCAATAAGAGCTTGAGATCTGCTGTGCGGCATTTTATATCTTTAAATTTGTTCTATAAACTTATGAAAGCTAAATTAAAATGAATTTAATCGCGAAAAATATTTCAAAATCGCCTTAAGTCGTCTCCACTACTATCTAACTTGTGGGAGCTCTGATCTAGCTCCTTTCAATATATCGTATTCTCCTTCTAAGGCCAGCTTTTTCTACCTTAATCAAGTCTATGAAGTCTGTTAATTCATTTGGAAAATACGGAAAGATCTGTGCGCTAAAATATTGTATCAGAAGCACCTTAGCCTCATATTCACCTATGAACCCATAAATACACCAACAAAACCAGCAAACGAGGCACTTGCACTCAACGCAAATCGAAATGTTCTAATTAAAAGCATTATGTTAATGCAAATGACTTGAATAACGGCATTAAAATTATGCGAAACCACTTTCTTAGCAAAAAGAAAAATGCGCCCAAATGTATGCTACAATATTTTTCATTACAAAATTTATATATAACATTATATATGTATGAGTGTGTGATACCCCAATGTTGGCGTATGCTATTAATATGCGCACTTCTATGCAACAATAACTTAATGCAAGTACAACAACAATAGCAACAACAACGACGAAGGCAAGCGCAAGTGACACGAGCGACTTTCTATTGTTCTTCTGTTTAATTTTGCTTGCCACCAAAAGCAACCGAGCCACTTTACTAAATTGCAACAAGTGTACAACAACAATAACAACAACAACAACAAAGCCACAGTACCTCCTCTACAATTCGTAGCAATTTAAAGTCTGTTCGTTTCCTCTTTCGGCGCACATACCGACACTGCATGTTGCATGCAACAAGTGTTCGGCTTGTGCTGCTTGCCGCAACAACAAACTCATTTAAACCATTTAAATTTGTGCTGGCTTTGTGCTGGTGGTGGCACTGTTGGATGCCACATCTGCCATTGTGCGGCAGATTCACGCGATGCGCGCACAAAAAGGAGAAAGCAACAGGCAACAACAAAAGCTGTGCGTTGGCAACATGCAACAAGCTTAACTGAAACGGCAGTTTGGTTGTATGTACATGCGCATGCAGCAACGACGCCTCCGAATTATGCCAGCAATGTATGCAAAATGTGCGGTGAGGCGGGGAGACGGTGGCGGCAGCCATTACGCTAAGTTGCTCTAGCTGCTCGCAGACTATGACTATGCCAACGAGCAAGATGCAGCAGCTGTTGCGCAATGCTTTCCAGAACTTGGCCTCTCTGTGTGTGTGTGTGTGTGTGTGTATGAGTGTGGATGCGAATCTACCGTCTGCGGATATGGCCTTTGTTGCATGCACCATCGCAATGTGATTTCATGGCATTGCCGTTACTCCATGAAAGTGCGCGGCATTGTGTTGCTCTTGTTGCTTGCAAGTTGCGGTGCGCCTGACTTGCTGCTGCTCTGGCTGGTGGCGCTGTTGCTACTCTTGCTATTGTTGTTGGCGCTGGTGTTAGTGGCAGCGTTATCATTTAAAAGCGCATTAAAAACTTTTTAGATTAATTTCACTTTTTACGCGCTCACACTTTGTTGTTGCGCATTTTTTGCGCCTTCACGCGCACCCACGCGCTTCCTTGCTGCCTGCCAACTAACAGCCAAGCGCCCAGTGCCCGCCCCTCTCTCAGCCATAAGTTGCCGCTAGTAATCCTTTTATTATTACTGCTCGCTTTTTTCCGCTCACTGCGCGCGCACCAAAGTTGCCGCTACTTCCGTCTCAGTGGACGATTTGTCTGTGGCACCGCGGCAGCAGCTAAAAAATTTACAACTTTGTGTTATTTTTTAATTGAAGTTGTAATTAAAATTAGTTCATTTTGCAGAAATTTTGTGCGATTTATTCGAGTCTGCCACCGACGCGCGCGTTTTTGTGCGCGCTCCGCTCATGGCTGTCATATTCAGTTCAGTGCAGTTCGAAATTAAATTGCTGCAACTGTTTTTAACGGTGGAAAAGTTCGCCCGCCGTTTGAGTAAATCATTCATTGGCTGCTCTAGGTAACTGCGTGAATTAATGGTTGGCAGTTAGCATTCTTCAGCGGTGTGTAATGAAAACTTATTTCACATTTTTTTCCTCCCGAGCTAATCGCAGTTGAGTGCGCGGCCCCGCGTTCACTTCGTGTGTGTGTGTGTGTTGCAGCAAATTAAAACCTTGTTGCATTTGCATTGAATTGTGTATTTAGTACTTTGTGGTTCAAATTGCGTGCGGCGAGTGCAAGAAAAGTGCAGGACTTAAAACGTTTCATTATTTGCATAAAGATATTTAAATGGTTTAAAGGAGAAAAGTGGAGAGCGTATAGAGGAAATGGCTGAAAACATAAACGCTGCATGCGGGCATGGACTTAATGGCACGTAAAATTTTAGCGTAAAATCAAAAGGCAAATAAAGTTTTCAAAAATTTCCTTTTTTATAATATAAATGTAAATCCTGCAAAGCGGATAATACCTAGCATATTGAGCCTTTGCTTCAAATTCTCGATTAAAATCAAAAACGCACGATTCCTTAGAACGCGGTTGGCGGTCTATGTTTTGTAAAGCAAATTGTTCCTAGCAACTTTTTTCGATGCATTTTTTGGCAGACCGTTTTATATTCAAAATTTTGTGGTTTCATGAAACTCATTACATCAAAAAGTTTCAAATATCTTTTCTGAAAATATTTCAAAACCAAAAAAATAAAAGAAAGTGAAAACGCTTTAGAAACAATTTTGGCAAGCGAAGAGAAGAAAATATTTTCTTCAACAATAGAAGAGAAGAGAGAAATAAAAACCAGTTAGACCTCTGAACAGTAGCTTCCAATTTTTAGCAAAAATCTATTCAAAATCTTTACTTTTATAATCGCCAGCAACAAGTCTATCTGAGACAAAAGAAACTGGTGTTTCACGTTTTCAACTTTTCTGCTTTTTCATTTAATTTTCTTCTTGTAGGTCTCAGTAGTTAAGCTTCTTTAGCATTATCAGGGTATATTAAGAATGTCACAAAGTTTGTAACACTTCTGAGTGTCGAAAGCGTCGAAGACCCTATCAAGAATATATACAATATGTTATTAAAATAATTAGGTCCATTAAATCATCTCCATCTGGCTATACTATATGCGTGAACCACTCCCTCAGTTTTTGAGATATTAATCTGAAATTTTGCAGATGTTCTTTTCAAACTCCATAATCAAAGTCTTTAAGATATAGCTCCATAAAAGCTGATTGGGAATCAATCGATATCGGATCACTTTAAGATAATAGCTGCCATACAAACTAGATCGACCGATCAAAATCAAGCTCTTGTATGGAAAACTTTTTTATTTGACGAGATATCTTAACGAAATTTGGTATGGATTATTATCTAAGGCACAGTAAAATCAGCGAAAAATTGCTCATATCGGATCACTCTAGCATATAGCTGCCATACAAACTGACCGATCAAAATAAAGTTCTTGTATGGAAAACTTTTTTATTTGACGAGATATCTTCACGAAATTTGGCTATGATTATTGTCCAAGTACGTTAAATCCCGAGCAAATTGTTCAATCGGATCACTATAGCATATAGCTGCCATAAAACTGACTCGGATCAAAATCAATCTTTGTATGGAAAACTTTTTTATTTCATAAGATATCTTCACGAAAATTTGACAAAGATTATTGATCAAAGAGTAGCTACAATCTGTGAAAAATTTTTTACATCGGATCATTATAACTTATAGCTGCCATACAAAGTAATCAGTCAAAATCAAGTCCTTGAAAGGAAAATTTTTTTTTTGACAAGATATCTTCACAAAATTTGGCATGGAATATTATTTCGAGGCATTGCTAAAATATCTAAACAAATTTTCCCAAAGATCGGACAACTATAACATATAGCTGCCATACAAACTGAACCATCAAGAATCAAAATCTTGTAAGGAAAACTTTTTATTTGCAGAAAATCTTCACGAAGCAGATAATTAAAGATTCGGTGCAATGGAAGCTCACAACAACAAATATTTTGTATTTTAAAAATGCTGAAATGATTGAAGAAAATATTTTCTGTCATAAGTTTCTATCACCTACAGACTTTTAACGACTCGCTGCACTACAGTGCCGAGCATTAACTCTGAAATAAACGCAACAGTTCACTAAAGCAAGCACTTTGTAGAAGAAAAGCGAGCTTCAATAAATAAAAGGCAACGTTTTAATATCAGCTTTGCTGAAAAATCGATTTAGTACCAAATACACACACACACACACATAGACACAAGCATACAAAAACATACAAATCAGCATGTAATGCCTAAGTGCTTGTACAGGTACATTTCATTTCGTTGTAGTTGCATGCAACACGTGCAGCCTGCGCATACATGCAATTGTAGATTTTTATCGACGCAAGAACATGAATCACACATGCACATTAATATCGACATGTGCTACATACTCGTACATTTGTGTGAGTATACACAAAATAATAAAAAATACAATAACAACACACTTATAGCGTGTGTGTATAGCTTTTGTGCTTGTTCAGGTGCAAATATGCAAGCTGCCACAAGTTGTACGTTGCAATAGTTATTTGCTACAAAATAGACGCTGTTTTTCTAGTCTTTTTTCCCCCAAACATTTTCTCCTTGTTGTTCGTGCACGACGCCCGTTCGAACTGTGTGCCGTTATGACAGTGTTGCTGTGTTGTTGTTGCATTTTCACAATATGCTTTTGCCACCGCATCAATATTTGATGACTTACACAAACAAATGCAAACATAACTGTACTGCGCTCATATGCGTGCGTCGATTTGTTGTGCAGCGCCTGGCTGCAGTGGCAACAGCTCGTGTGTGCCGGTGAAAAGAAACGCTGCATGATCTGTGCGCAATGAAAGCTGCAATTCGAAATGGGAAAAATGCGTCAAATAACATTTTCAATATATTTATCGTAGTTTATGAAATTCTGCGTTCATTGCCGGCGCTTCAGCTGCGTGCTGCCCTTTTGTGCTCTCCCCCATTCTCCGCTGCCTGTCATTTTTGTTTGGCTTAGAAGTATTTTTGTGTTTTCATACTTTTTATCATTTTAATGGATTTTCTTTATCGGTTTATTTATTTATTATTATTGCATTTGGCTCCTTTTAGACGTAGCATGATACAAAACTTTTTGAAATTCATACGCTGTAATGTGGATCTGCACATGTGTGCCGGTGCGTATGTGCATGTGCTTTTCAATTACTTAACAAAATGACTTGCTTCACGCTGAGAAAGCATAAAAAGCTCGGAGTTTTCTATTTGCTTTCAATTAATAATTTTATTCATATTTTTTTAATAACTTCAGTATTCAACGGAAATTTTAGTTTCGCCTGAGATGAATGTCTTAACTTGAAGAATATTTTATCTCAAATATATTTTTTATAATATATACAAGTATCTACAATACTCATATACTGGAATATAAGCTTACCAAATGCTATTTCCTTAAGGAATTTCTAAAATTGCTAGTCCTTAAAATTAACACTGAATTCAAGAATGTCATCGTCATCTAAGATGAAAAATAACTTACCATCATTTTTCATAAGTTTTCAAGGAAAGAAAAAGGCGGTATGAAACAGAAAGTTGTTCTTATTGAAAAAAAAATGAAATTTGGCAGCAACTTAATATGTAAAGGATGTCAGAAAGTGATTATTTTTATGTATGCAATATAGTGCAAGGGCAACATAATCAATAAGAAACTCAATTTAATTTTTTTGATTATACGAGGTGTCTTCAAAAAGTATCGCGAATTTTGTGTTTTTTCAAAAATTATTTATTTATTCATGAATATCTATTTTGTCCCCTACAAAGTAATCCTCATGATATATTATACACTTGTGCCAACGGTTTTTCCAATCTTCGTAGCACTTCAAAAAATCGTACGCTGTTTTGCATTTTAGGTTGCGATATGTGTATCTGCTTGGATCATCTGTTGCTTTTTGGTTGTCTTTGAAATCTTTAGTTTCTATTATTTATTAGAGTAGCTTTTTGATGTTAAAGTAGATAAGTACGTTTCTAGTCTTGCTTTAAAAAAGAGAAATTTTAGTACATTTAAGTCAGAGAGCATTACATAAGAGAGGAAATCGTTTTCAACAGAAAATTTTTAATACACTTAAGGGAGGAGCCTACTTTAGAGCTTCAAAAAATCGATTTTTTGAGCATTTTTTGAGAAGGAAAGAAATATTAGATTAAAGCAAAATTCCTAGGGTTTATAGTTACATATTTAGGCATCATCCGAAAATTTTTTTAATACGAAATCTTTGATATTCTGCCTTTGGGAAGCATTTGCCCGATGCATCTCGCATGTGCATCTATCGGAGGGCGGGCAAGATGCAGGTCGCAATTCTTATCGGAAACAAAAAATTCAAAGAGATTCATATCTGTTAATGACTTATCTTCAAAGATAATAAACTTTGCTCCAATTCCATATGACGTTTAGATTTTTTTTTTATCCTGCCCGCTAATTAAGAAAAATCGTAAAAAGAAAAACCGAGAAATCGAAGGCGTCGAAGTTTTCGCTTTCTGCCCAGGCGCTCATACTCGTATAGAGGCTCACTATTTCACTTCTAGCTTCGACAATATTTTGAATTTCTATCTATAACTTTGGGGACATATTCTTAGATAATTTTTTAAGAGATTTAAGCAAAAATAAAATCGATTTTTTGAAGCTTATAAAGCTGGCTCTCCCCTTAAGTCAACGTTCCATAATAGTCGAAACCTTTTTCAAAATTCCACTTATTGACATAATTAGGCTCTAACTTTATAGATTGAAGAAACAAACAGCACTCATTCATAATATTTTCTTGTGAAAGACCCTAAACCAAATACACTAAAAATTTATGATTTTTTTTTATGGTTTTTCACCTGAAAAGTTGAGGACCCATACAAATGAGAAAGCAATAAAATACGATTTCTTTCTTACTACATCATGTACAGCGAACGATTTTGTATCAAACTACTAAATAATTGTTTTAAGTTGTTCTAATACCAATTTCGAAATATACAACTAAGGTTTTTGAACATCTAGATTGACACTACGCATACTTTGCACTTTATGTTGATTGTCTGGGTTGCCATCTTATCGAGTTTGTTCAAAAAAATTTTACATTTAAGCGACAATGCAGACATGAATGTTCCGTTTTTACAATATTCGAGTCTACGCAACCGGAACGGATGGGGATTTTTATGCTGTTTTCTCAAAATTACTTCAAAGATGTTTTATGCCTCTACCATAGCAACAACAAACTTGGAATTATTTGAATTTTTATATAAAATAGTCGAGTAGCTCAAATACTCTACCTACCCTACAATTACTTCTAAAACAAAATAACTGTTCACGGTCTTACCAAACATAATTCTTTCAAATAATTTTACTTATTGAATTTGATTATTTGTTGTCTTAAACTAATGTTATTACATTCAATATTAACCTATATAAACACATTAGGGTGCCCACCATTACTTCCAAAGTTGTTTTTTCTTTTGCTGACGGCACTGAAGCTTCAAATTTTGCCCTAAAAAGTATTATCCAACATAAACAAGCTCTTTGTTCTCAATTTAAATCGTGCTTAAATCAAACTACTTTTCCCAAGTAGTTAATATGGGCTTTTTGATCTTTTGCATTAACCAAATTTACCACATCTTAAAAAAAAGAATATTCTAATTAAAGATTTTGAGCTCTCCAAAAAATTTTTTGCTAGAAACATTCGTTTAAAAGTTGTACGCAGTCAAATTTATACATTAATTAACTGAGCATAGTCATATAGTACACCATGTCGTATGAGCAACACAGAATTTATATAGCAATTTGCATTTGGTATACTTGGAGAAGGTAATGCTCACCACACACGACTTCTGTTCATGATTTGCAGTACATCGATTGAGGTGTTTTCGTTGTAATTTTAATTATATAAATTTTTTTTTCTTTTTTTTTTCTTAAAATTTTTTGTTTTGTTGTTAATGTCGCCAAGCGCGCTCACCACAAGTGTAAATAAGCAAAGTTCAATTTTCCATTGACTCGCCACAAAATCTGCAATTGTGGCGGATTTATGAAATAAAAACAAAAATACAATGCGGTATACATTTAATCCGTCAAAAACGGGTACCCGTCGGAAAGGGTAAACCAACCCTACCATTTCATAACTGGAAGTTCAAGAAAAAATTCAAAAAATCAAACCTTTGCAATTTGTGCGACTTCCGCTCGTCTTTACGTGCGGCTGTGATTTAATTTTTTCTATTTTTCATAACTTCGCGCCCCACCGACTTCACGCCTTCGTTACCGAGTTGATTTAAGTGCTTGCTCGAGAAAATATGCAAATTTGTGCGTGTCTGCTGTCGCCCACCATGGCCTCACACTCTTTATATACCATTTCCACAGTATGTAAGTGAAGTGCGAGCGCAGCTGAAGTCCCGTTATGTCTTTATATTTGTAATCTCTTCTAACGGGTGATTTTTTAAGAGCTTGATAACTTTTTAAAAAAAAAAAACGCATAAAATTTGCAAAATCTCATCGGTTCTTTATTTGAAACGTTAGATTGGTTCATGACATTTACTTTTTGAAGATAATTTCATTTAAATGTTGACCGCGGCTGCGTCTTAGGTGGTCCATTCGGAAAGTCCAATTTTGGGCAACTTTTTCGAGCATTTCGGCCGGAATAGCCCGAATTTCTTCGGAAATGTTGTCTTCCAAAGCTGGAATAGTTGCTGGCTTATTTCTGTAGACTTTAGACTTGACGTAGCCCCACAAAAAATAGTCTAAAGGCGTTAAATCGCATGATCTTGGTGGCCAACTTACGGGTCCATTTCTTGAGATGAATTGTTGTCCGAAGTTTTCCCTCAAAATGGCCATAGAATCGCGAGCTGTGTGGCATGTAGCGCCATCTTGTTGAAACCACATGTCAACCAAGTTCAGTTCTTCCATTTTTGGCAACAAAAAGTTTGTTAGCATCGAACGATAGCGATCGCCATTCACCGTAACGTTGCGTCCAACAGCATCTTTGAAAAAATACGGTCCAATGATTCCACCAGCGTACAAACCACACCAAACAGTGCATTTTTCGGGATGCATGGGCAGTTCTTGAACGGCTTCTGGTTGCTCTTCACCCCAAATGCGGCAATTTTGCTTATTTACGTAGCCATTCAACCAGAAATGAGCCTCATCGCTCATCGGACACGGACGCGAAACACATTTCGAACCGAACACTGATTTTGGTAATAAAATTCAATGATTTGCAAGCGTTGCTCGTTAGTAAGTCTATTCATGATGAAATGTCAAAGCATACTGAGCATCTTTCTCTTTGACACCATGTCTGACATCCCACGTGATCTGTCAAATACTACTGCATGAAAATCCTAACCTCAAAAAAATCACCCGTTATTTATTTACCTTTGCGACCATTAACAAATCAGGCATTTATTTATTTGTCTGTTTGCTCGCCCATTCGCCAGTTGACTCCTTCGCGCCTTCGCTCGTTAGTTTGTTCGTTTGTTGAGTCATCAGCAGCAGCAGCAGACGGCAAATCGCCACCCAACGACTTCCTGCACAATCGAAATCATCGAATATTTGTTTTCCTATTGCCCTTGCGTTGAGTCCTTGCTGTTGCCGTTGTTGCCTTGTGCGTCCATCAGCGGCACAGCGGCATTATTGTGTCAACGTCATGCTCGCTACTGTAGTCGTGGCCGTCGCTGCTGGCTCGGTCGTTAGTGTCTCAGCGACACTTCCGTTTTCCGTTTGTCGGAAGAATTTTCGGTCTGTTTTCTGCACATCAGTGCACTAATCTGCTGATGTGGCCTGTTGTTGTGCGCCGTTGTTGTTTTTGTTGTGCGTTCGTTGCTTAGTTTTTGTCTCGCAGTTGTTTGCTTGTTCATTCTGTTGTTTATTTTCCATTAAGTTTTCGTTGTTTCGCTCCAATTTCCGGCATATTTGGCATCGAGTTGGAGCTGCTGTTCAATTTTACTTTCTTTTTTTGCTGTTTTTGCAGTTGTTCACTTCACAACTCGGTCTCCTTATGATTTGTCTTTTATTATTCCTCCTTTTTTATTTTTATTTGCTGCCAGTGTGCGCTCGATAGTTTCGCTCGTTTCGTGATTTTCTATTAAGTTCATTGCTGTCATTGATTGAAATAGATTCAGCAATTGATTCTCAATGGATTTTCCGCTTCGAATCGCCAATCGCACACAGGCATATGCCGCAGGGGCCCACTTCCACGCGCTAACGATTTGGATTTTGCACTACTTTGCTGTTGCGCTTGAGGCGTGTGCGTTCTGCTTATTTGCTGAATCCTTGTTCGAGCTTAAAGTGTTTAAAGTATTAATGGCTTATCCTTTTTTTGTTTTTGTGTGTTGTTAGTCTCTTTTTATTGTACTTCGCCGCAATTATTACTCAATTACAGCGCATTTAACAAGCGCTTTGCATATATTCGTTGCCATTTATGCAATATCTGCTCAATTAAAATTAATGATTAATTGTAAATATATTTTTTTATTTTTATGTTATTTTATATATCACTTTTCTATTACAAAAACGCAACGGAAATGTGTACGATTTCGCAATAACTCATTAAATTTGCATATAATGGGATATGAGGTGGTCAGGCGATAGACATAAATTGTAGATGTATATGTATATATATGTATGTATGTATGCTATAGTAGTGCGAATATACATATTTATCTACTTAACCCTAACACCTAAGAAAATACCCCAAAGGAAGTCTGGAAGACCCTTCAAAATATATTTTTAAATGATCGTTGTGATGAGCTGAGTTCTTCTGCGCCGATAGGGGAACTATTAGTCCTCAGTTTTCGAGATATCGTTCTGAAATTTGGCACACATTCTTTTCTCCTCAAGGAGCTGTTCATATGTTGGAATCGCCGATATCCGACAACTATAGGATATAGCTGCCATACAAACTGATCGACTAAAATCAAGCATTTGTATGGAAAACTTTTGTATTTGACGAGATATTTTCACGCCTTTGGCGACGAATATTATTCAAGGCAACAGTACAATCAGCGCAGAAATTGTTCAAATCGGAGCACTATAGCATATAGCTGCCATACAAACTGATCGACTAAAATCAAGCATTTGTGTAGAAAACTTTTGTATTTGACGAGATATCTGCACGTTACTTGGCATGGATTATTATCCAAGTCAGTAATACAATTAACGCAGAAATTGTTCAAATCGGACCACTATAGCATATAGCTGCCATACAAACAGACCGATCAAAATCAAAAAAAATATCCGTTTTTACTCGTTTATACAACAAAAAAATGCACGTGTGAAGGATATAAAACCACATTTACGTTTCTGCTTGTTTTTTACTACTAAGTTCCATTCTCTTAAGTTTCTTTTGCATACAAATCTGAAAATTAGCATTCAATGCTTGCTACTTTTCAATAATTTTTTTTTATCAAAACAAATGCTAATCATCTAAATGCATCGTAAAAAGCTTAAAATAATGCATAACAACCATTTATTTTATAATCAAACAGCATATAAATTAAAAATAATCCATTACGAAACACGCAAAATTATTGAAAACGTAAGTTGCTCATACGCCATGGCGGCACAAAGCGACCAGCAATTAATTATGCGCATAAAACTTTTGCTATGAGAGGAAAAGTGCAAATGAAGTGAACTACTTAAATTGCAAAGGTCAAAGTGCATAGCAAAGCGTGCTAGACAACCACACTTACACACGTACACACACATACGCACAAGGCTTGGCATTATAAGCAACTGGACGCTGGCCACGCTACGTCATTTGAATATACATACTTGTACATATGTACGCACATCACTCATTTCACTTTTATTTTTATTTATTTTCTCTTTTTTTTGCTCTCGCATGCACTCCGCGCCCGCAGTTAGCAACGCGCTGTGCCACTTTCAATGCTTTAGGCTGTGCTTCTGCACTATTATTATTAATATTTTGCGTGCGCGCGTTGTCCTTTTGATGCTTGTGAATGCGCTAAACCGCAACAGCTGTGGTCAACACCAGCAATAACAGCGGCGCTGCTATGTTGCAACAACAACAGACAGCTGCAGTAGCGAAAACGCGGTCAACGCACCAACTGTAGGTTGCCGGCGCCATTTGTGTGGCACATTATAATGTACGAGTATTTGCTGCGGCATTCAACTGTCTCTGTGAAAATACGCCTATGCAAAGCGGCCAGCGCATTGTGCCACATTTGTGTATGCGACTTGTTGGTGTGCGTTTATATTCGCCGGTGTCAAGCACTGCTGCCTGTTGCAAGTGCAAACTCATTTGCATGCATGCGCGCACAACAAAAACACTCGCACTGCTTCGGTGAAAGCATTTCCTTTGCCACACCTTCCACTGCCTTTGGACCCTGGCGTCGTGGTGTTCGTGCATGGCGTCCGCCTCACCAGCACATGCGAACGATTAGCAACGATAAAATGATTTTTTCGCAATTCAGTGGCAGCAGTTGCAAAACGAAGCGTTGCACGCATACACATACACGTACACACACATACATATCTACACTATTATTCCGTTAACACTGTTATTTCCACGCATTCTCGCAGTTATCACATGCACATTCTGCAGGGCAATGCACATGCATCATCCGTCCATTACCGTTATGCACATTCACACACACACACAAATAATATTAACGTCTATGTGTGAGCCCACTGTGCATTGCTTTTTGTTGCTGCCGTTATTGTGCACATTAGACCCCATTCAATCGGCTGACTACAGTCATTATTATTATTATTGCGTTTATGGTTGTTGTTGTTGTTGCTGTTGGTCATTTTTATGCCACATATTGAAAGCGCAGATAGTTATGCCAGCCAACCGTGCAACATCATCATCATCTCCATCAGTGCAGTCGGTGTGGCAGCAGAGTCATTCACAGCGGGGTGGCAACACCATCCACAGCTCAGTGTCGTTGGCATTGGAGTTTGACGCTGAGCTCTATGGCGCTGGCGCTGGTCATTGCCGTGTCCATATCCGACATATTTCCGGTGCAAAAAACGACACACATCCCCGAAGCGCTCACGTCGTCCGCTGAGCGATGGTTGTGTGTTGCTATGTCCTTTTGTGTACATGTATATGGTGTTGCCACTGTGGTCGTTTGCTTGCTCGGTTGGTCATTTGCCAACCGGAAATACATTTATAAATTCGCATAGTGCTAATTATGGGATTTATGCCCGCTCACTGAAGTCAACGACGGAAAATCCCAACGGGCACGAATGATCCTGCAGTGATTGAATATTTTTCTGCAGCTTTTAGCAGCATGTGCGCTCTTCCGATTTCGTATATAGCGCGGCGTATGAGATTATTTATTTTTTATAAATTATTATTGCATACTTTTGGGCATAAGCTAGCTACTTTCATGCGTCTACTTTGTTTTCACTGATTTCTCAAGGCAGCAAGTAACTTTATGGTCTAAGCTTAGCCCTTTGCCTACCCTAAACAACAATAAATACAACTCTTCGTATAAATCCTCAACTGCCTACATAGCAGCTCGTCTAATTTCTCTGTTGCCACTGGTTGAGCTCGACAAGCCTGCATGCCACGGCAACTAGTGCAGGAATTAATCCACTTCAGCAAGCCACCTCTACCTTCACTCTCAACACAAGCGCATGTACCGTTGACCCCACAATCTGCTCATGCATATGTAAAACCCCAATTTCGCCTGTCTAACTGCGGCATAACTCATTATGAAATTTTGCCTGCCACAAGCTGCTGTCTTTCGCCTTTCATGCTCCTATTTGCCACATTTTCCGCTCGGACGTATGCTAAATGGCAGAAGCGCATCATCGTTTTTGTTTATTAATGCCTAACAGTCGCTTTGTTTATCAGGCCTCAGACATTGTTGTTTTTGTTTTTATTTTTGTTTTTCTGTTTGGCGTTTTTCACATTTGGTTTTCGGTGTTTTGGCGTCGCTTTGTCTGCGCACAAGGCTGCTGATGCATTATGTTGTTGTTGTTGTTTGCGGTGTGCTTAGAAGTATTGCCCTTCAAACCAGGCTGCCAGCTAAGTCTATTGCTCTGAAATGCCGCTGCACATGTGCGCTCGACATGCTCGCAGGCATTTGTCCTGCCATTGAGGCACGCCGTTTTGTCTTTCCAGCCTGTGGCATTCATTGTTGTGGCTGTGGCGCCGAGGCTTTATGCTCCGCATTTACTTATTATTGCAATTTCCATGCACTCAACAATGTCACCGTTGCTTGTACGGCGTACGTAATGCATACTGCTGCATGCCTCTGCATGTCTGTATGTAAAAGCGCTGTGCGTCAGGTCGTATACGCAACCAACAGCATGGCTCACACTTTAACGCATTCGAAAGAAGCTACAAATGGAAACAACACATTCATCACATTTTGTTGTTGCTTTATTGTGCTTGCTGTAGGCCAATGCCTGTCTACTGTTGGTGCAACAGACGCACAAAAAGTTCGCATTTCGTTCTTGCCACTCGCTTTGTAGCGTTCTTCATCTGACGCATTTATGCCTAATGCCATGGAAATTGGTTATCCGCGCAGTTGTTGAAATCCTTGCATATACACTTGCATGTGTGTGTGTGTGTGTGTGAAAGGTGATGCATATACGGGAGCTGGCTTTACACCAGCAACCGTTATATACACACGCCATTCACTGCAACAACATGTGCATATTCCGCGTGACATGGCAAGTGCATAGGCGATACGCTTGTTTATGTCGCCGAGATTGCTACGCGTGGACGCTATGTTCGCTGTGGCAAGTCCGTCAGTGTTTAAGTTCTTCCTCTTGTCGGTTGGAATTGCGACAACGTCGCCGAAAAACGGTTTTGTAAGCATATTATTTTCGCCATAATCACACTGAGCACACGCATGCAACCATGAACACACATATTCACTTACAAAGCTAAAGCTTACATGCTTCGACCGCCACCTTTGCAACACAGTTCACGCGGTCGCCTGGTCCACCAAACCACCTTCTAGCGCCATTGTCTTTGTCATCCATGCTTACTCTTCTATAACGACGTCCGAAATTACATTGAATGTCGCGCATACGATATGTTGCATGCCACATGCGCCGACATTACAGCTTACTCGCGTTGATTGTGTGCTTATGTTTCCTGTCGCGTTGGTTGTTCTTGCTTTTCGCGAAATTATGGTTTCCAATTTGAATGCGAAGCGAGTTGGCGGACGCGTGTTCTTCATTGCAGCATTTCAGCGCTTGTTGCATTGAGGTTGCTGTCGCTGTCGCTTTTGTTGTTGTTGCTGCTCGGTTACATATCCGCGTATGTGTTGTCTGCGTTTGCGTTGCATTGCGGTGTAGTTCAACATGATTGCTTGTTTATTTTTCGGTTGTTAGGTACATTGTGGTTGCTGGTTACTGGTTGGTTGGTTGGTTGGTTGGTTGCACGGCTATTTGGTTGTTTTGTTGGCTGTAAGGTAGCTGAAATTGCAACTGCATAACAAAGTATCGGTGCACAAGTGCCTTCAGCGCTTAAGCACACGCACATACACGCTTGCCAGTAAACTAATAAGGGTCTTCACGAAATTAAAATTGATTTAAAGGAGGAGTCGTGTCCACTTGTAAGTCAGCAAAGATGCTATTTTCTAACTTTTTTGGTTTGGAGAATCATTTTAATATATAAATAAATAAAAATAAAATACCTTAACGTTATCTTCTTCATTAGAAAAATCTTGGACATGATCCCGTAGCCGCTTTACATGATGACCTCCGAAATAAGGTATCTGGTGATGAGCAAGATTTTTCTCTTAAGATTACATCTAATGCAAAAAATTTATAACAATAATTGAATACAAGTAATGCCCACAGTACAAGTCCAAATTTTATTTTTGATTTTAAAAAAAAATCGCTTTTTGTTAAAAATTTACCTTTGGAAGTATTTTCAATCGAAATTATTATAAAAAATTGAGTCCTTTGATCATTACTTGACAAATGACAACAATATATAAGCTGGTCATGTAAAAATTTCAAACCGACCGATCCATACGTTTCGAAGACTGCTCACCGACTCTGAAAACAATGCTTCGAGGGAAGAGCAATTAACGTTTTGAGAGCCTCTTAATTAAGTTAAGAAACTCTTACAAAAACTCTCGTACATTATAAACTTGGCTTCAAAAGTAAAAAAAAAAACAAATATTGAAGATTGAAACTCATCGGAAACGAAAAGCAAAGCAACAAATTTTAAGGAAAAAGTAATTTACGATCACGCGAAAAGGAAGGGGATAAGTGTGGTTTAATTTTTAAGGTTTAGAACGATTTATCTCTATTTCAGGCAAAACCACGATTTCTGGAGAAAAAAGTTATATGACAATATTGTAGGTAATGAAATGATCTATAATTTTCGCTAGAGACTTTTTTCAAATAACCTCAAAATGTTTGTGAAAAATTGAAATAACCAAATGTTTGGGTTTTTGTATTTTTATCTTGTAGAAAAATATTTTTTTCTTTAGCCGAAACTATTTTCTTATTTACCAAACTCACTGTTTGTTTTTTTTTTTAATATTTATTTTTATACTCTCGCAACATGTTGCTACAGCTTCAAATACTTTTGTTTCTCCTATATTGAGCTAATATCTAAATAAAAATAACTAATTTTTCATTAAAAAAAATCACGTCAAATTTTTTGATTTTTTTTTAATGGGAATAGGCTTTATGACTGCTGAAGTTTCTTCTTTCTGGCGGCATAGAAATATTACATTTACATTTTCATATGCTCGAGGAATGAAAAAAGAGTCCCAAACGATTTAAACTGCTATTACTGCTTACATCGGGTTGAGTGCTTCAGAAATCGAAATAATATATTGAAAGTTCAACCTTCTTCTCATGTTTTCCATTTTTCTTCTCTAGCCTTTTATATTTTGTTTAATTTGTTTTGGTTGTAGATAATTACAACCTAAATTACAACTTATTGTGATGTCAAGTCAACTTAAATTACAACTCAACTGATGTCAAGTCAACTTAAATTACAACTCAACTGATGTCAAGTCAACTTCAATGACAGCTTAACTGATATCAAGTCAACTTAAATTACAACTTAACTGATATCAAGTCAACCTGAATTACAAGTCAAACGATGTCAAGTCAACTTAAATTACAACTCAACTGATGACAAGTCAACTTCAATGACAACTTAACTGATATCAAGTCAACTTAAATTACAACTCAACTGATGTTAAGTTAGTTACCGACATATTCTTCCACATATCTGAGGCGATAGATTTTTCGCTATAGCCTCACCTCTATTTTCGTTAGAACGTTCATTCATTCTGTATCTCTTAAATTTTCTTTAGTGTTATGTCAATCCGAAAGACATCGAGATTTTACCTGGATTATTGGATAAAAAGTTGTCTTTAATAGGAAAAATATTTCTCTATGGTTTTAGACTTCCCCATAACCATATTTTGAGTCCATGTTCCACCAATTAACTAAATATTGCTGCGAGGCTTAAAAATATGACATTTCGTTATAGCTCTTTGTACAGTTGTTACTGCAATATAAAAGCCAGATGAAATAAAAAATCAGCTTTTTATCGTTTTCCACCTAAATTCAACCAGAAAGTCTTAAAAAATGTAAACTTTTCCTAATAAAATATTTTAATAATAAGTATTGCTCTAATTTTCCCTTGTGTTTAAAAAAACCCGCGCTTATAACTTGCCTTTACATGCTCATTAAGTCATCGGCGTACAAACCAAAATGTTGCTATAAAATGCTTACCTTTAATTGCCTTTAAAACTAATCCAGTGCCTTGCTAGCTACCTTCGCATCAATCCGCTCATCATTGCATTATGCTACCCACTCAGAAGACACTTAAAAGCTTATAAATTAAGCATCTAATGCAGCCATGAAATTGTGCAACACTTAACGCCGTTAACTTGCGCCGCATTAAAAATGTGACAACGCACTCACCAACTCCACTTCTGTGTTGGTGTTGGTGGCGTAGGAGTGACAATTAAAATACCATCACCTGTAAATCGCAAAAGTTTCGCCTAAAAGTATGCTTTAAGCCAGCGATAATGGGCGAGCACATCTCGCTACTGCGAGCAAAGCAGCCAATGGAGGCTTAACTGCGGCATTTCCATTGCGTTGTGCAATTGAGCGGCTCACCAAAAGACTTATGTGCACAATACAAGCTGGCAAGCCGGCAAACACTTTATGAGAAAACTCCGCTTACGCCTTGACTTTACTCATTAATGTGCCGACCAACGGAGGAGCATACTTTCAGGCGGTAGAGCTTGGTAAAGTACTTGGAAATAAATTTGCGGCTACCATGACATGCCTCGCCGCACCACCTACCACCTACCCACCTGCCCACCTGGCACTGTTGTTTGCCGCTTTCGGTTGCTGCCACATTCCCTCGACCATTACGAGCAGACACTTTATGTCTTTGTCTCCGCACACAACCACAACTTAAGTGTGTATGAAATGAGTCGGGTGTGTAAGTGAGTAGTAAAGCACAGGTGTATGAGCGGCTGGCAGTTGAGTGCGGTGCGAGTGTGGGTGTGAGTGTGTGGCAACATTCTTGCGGCCCACTAAAAGTTTGCATTTGCAACATTGAGTGGGTTGCAAGCTGCCAAATTGCCAAAAATTTTATGTTCCACCACATTTAGAGCTCATAAAAATTCATCTAGGTAATAATCTAGTGTCGCCACAAAATAAAAACGAGCACAAGCAATAACAAATGCAACAACTGAAATGTAGCTGTGCTTGCCACGTGCATGTACACACATGCACATGCGAGAGAGACTATTAGGGAAAATTCTGAAAAAATCAACATTCAACCGCTATTTTGGTCGCAAATTGTTGCCGCACTGTTTGCTTGTTGCGGCTTGTGCTAGGGGAGTGCTGTCAGTGGTCGTTTTATGTACTCGTGTAGGCAAGCAACTGCGTCTAGGCACGCTCGGCTGCCTTGAGAAACAAGCTGGCTCCACAACAAGCTTAGCTACGGCTCACGTTTGGGGCACCACGGCCACCCACAGCTGCCTAGGCACAGCTCACTCTACTCCTACAAACACAGACACACACACACAGACATGTGCCACAAAGCGACATATTCATAATTGCTAATGGAATATGCTATGATATCGCCGCCTTACTTAGTAGCGCTCGTTTATTATTCTAGTTTCAGCGCATGCTTTGCCTGTGGCCATAAGTTTGTATGTGTGTGTGAGTGTGCGGGCTCGTTCATTTCGCTCGACCCATTCTGGCGGTGACATTTCGGCATCATTTAGGGCATTAGACAGCTAAAGCCACCTGCCTGCCTGCTGGCATGCCCGTCAGCCCAGTCTGCCCGCCGGCACCGCCTCCCACCCATGGCTTTTAATGCCTGTTCCACCGGCACAGCAACAACACATAAAAGCGCAAATATTTTTTATTTAGAGGTGTATGTGTGCATTGTGATAACTTTGTTTAGTCTTTAGTGCTCGTGTCAGCTGACTGGCCTTTAAGTTGATGACCCCCAACCTACTTTCATTACCAACATTACCTTTTATACATCCACTTTGACGCCGCTAACTCCTCGGAGAAATTAGTTTGCAACTTGTGAGACATTTTCACTTGATATGTTTTCTAGCATTTCTTACCTTGCGTCTTGGCCAAGTTTCTATGAACAACCACCCACATACGCCCCCCATGTGACAACCTTAATTTAAGTTGATGCTGCTCGTTGGCGGTTTGCCTTCATTTGGTGTGTTCTCTGCAACATCTTTGCTTCGTTTCATTCGTTAGACACCTTTCTGTGGGCGACTTTAGTTGCGCAACAGCAGCACGGTAATTTAAGTGATGAATATTCCTCATCAAGCATTCGTTTTTAGTGTACCGTAATTTCACCTCAATGTTGTTATTGGTAATTGTTTGGTTGCTGCTGCCTTTCGGTACACCATATGCGGCAATTTTCCGCCAGTCGACCCCAAATTTAGTTTTTATTAAATTTTTTAAATTATTTTATGCCTAGCACCTACTACCAACAGCGCTTAATTGCTTCGGGTTAATGCTTGAGAAATTGCAATAATATATTGAAAGTTCAACCTTTTTCTATTTTTTGCTATTTTACCTCTTTTTATATTTTGGAATTTTTTTTTTTTTTTAAGATTTTGTGAATAAAATTAGAGCTTATTATTTTGGTTGTAGATAATTACAACTTATATTACAACTCAACTGATTGCAAGTCAACTTAAATTACAACTTAACTGATGTAAAGTTAACTCAAATTACAACTTAACTGATTTCAAATCAACTAAATTACAACTTAACTGATTTCAAGTCAACTTAAATTACAACTTATCTGATGTCAAGTCAACTTAAATTACAATATTTGGAATGTCAAGTTATTTTATTGGTTGTAAATAATTACAACTTACTGATGTCAAGTCAACTTAAATTACAACTTAACTGATGTCAATTTTTAACCTAATTTTTTATTGTAGATTATATTTAATTTAAAATTAAAAGACAACTATGATTTTATTATCTGAGTTAAAATTTAAGATAAAAGTTAACTCTTTTGGTAAAGAACCACATTCTTTTTCTTAGTTTTTTTAGAAGTTTCCATGACCAAAGTTTCAGCCCATGTTCCACTAATTTAATAAATATTGCTGTAGGGGTTAAAAAATTAAAATTTCTATATTCATTAGAGCTCGCTTCCCCTTGTACATTATATAATTCCTTTAATTCCAATAAATCCAAATGAGAACAAGACGGAAGATTTTTTTATTTTAAAGAGGTGTATTTTTATATTGGTAATACCAGCCTAGAAGTTATTGCTAAAAAAGAAAACTTTTCCAATGATTTTTCAAATTCTCTTTCCCGATATTTGAACCTCCGTTCCACAGCTTACGAATAATATACTAATGTAATATAGAATGTAATATATATTCTCTCGTAGGGTTAAACAGCATCTAAACTCAAGGCTTAAGTTTCAATTAACTGAATATCAATTTAATTGCATTACCTATCGCCTATTGTTCACCCTCCGCTGCTTATCAAACGCTTTTAATAAATTAAACACAACCACGTAGACCACCGATGTCTCCGCATTTTTTTCGCTTACTAACGTAACGTTTCTTCTCTATTTTTACGCAGCGAATCTCCTCTATATTTTGCTTGTTATTGTGTCTACATCTCTACAACATTCAAATGCGTCTCGCACCGGCTCGACTGCCTCTAAAATGCTGTCAGCTGCGACATCTCTTTTATCATCTAACGCCCGGTTTTTGTAAAGCTCATTCGCTGGGTAGGTCTTTCGGCGTACTTTTTAAACAGCAAAATGTACCGTTAGCTTCGCATTTTACGCTCTTCTCGTCCATTACCATTTCGCACCTTCTTTCGCATGCATTTTTATGACACAATTCTGACGCGTCCGGCTAGACAAACGTGCGACTGGAGGCCACTTTAAAATGACAATCGACCGGTATGCGTGCAAAAAGCGAGATGAAGATGAGTCTCCACGGCCCGCCGTTAGCGAGCAGCTTATCTGCACAACACATCTTTCTGTATCGTCCTTCCTACTCGCCGTAATTGTTGCTGTTGTTGTTTTACGCACATAAAATGCCCAAAAACATGGCGATATCGGATATCCTGCTTGGCCCAGTGCCGGCGGTGTTACCACCTTTTATGTTCGCACATAGCCGAGTTCGATAATGTGACTGCGACTCGCTCGTCGCTCCCCACTTGCGCCCGACCGCATGCTGGCAAATGTCTACAAGTCGTACGATGGTTGATGGTTATTGTTTCTGACCTCCTTGTTGTTATTGGCGTTGTTGTTGTCGCTTTCATTATTGCAGCTGTCATCATTGTCGTTGCGGTCGTGTCAGTGTCACTGCTCGTATCGCTCCAGTTTCTTTTGTTTTTGCGCCGCTGTTGTTATTGTTGTTGTTTTTGCCTTTTTATTCCTCTCTAGACATTATTGCTTCGTGGGGCTTTTGTTGTCAGCGTTGCTTGTTGTTTTTGCGACAAGCAGTTGCCGAGGTCACTCGCCTCTTCCGCCCGAGCGCCAGTGTGTCGCTGCCAGTGACGTGCCGGCGCACTACGATGGGTCGTATATTTTTTTTTTTTTTGATTAATAGACGTGTTAATGGATGTCATTTTAATACGCCACGCTGCCGAACCATCCGTCACTCAAACTCGTCAGAGGAGCACTGCGCTGCTTCTAGCTGCTGGCTTCTAACCGCATAACACTTGCCACGCTAATTTCTTCATTTTCAGTTGTTGTTGTTTGTTTGTGTTTTTTTTTCTCTTTCCTTTCTCTGTCATTTGAATTCTAAGCCCTTTGCTTGGTCCGCCACTCCGTCCGCTTTCGTGGCTAATTTTATGTGGAGTTTTGGTCATTAGTTGGCAGTTTTCGTCCAGCGCCCATATGCTTAGTCACTCTTGTAAATATGTATGTATGTGTTTACCGTTGCTCTCTTTGGGTTTTGGGTAATTCAAATTACCCATTGCATTCGGTATTATTTCGTTTTTATGTCAATTACTGGGGCATTACAAATGGTTCGCCTTTTCGACACCACACTCCTCCTCCTCTCTCGTCGTCCTTTTATGAGTGAATTATTTTTTTTCACCGCCTTTGCTTAAGTGGCACTTCCGTGCCAATCTTTGCTGCCCATTAATGTTGTTGTTATTGTGCATAATATTTTTTAATCACTCACGGTTGCATGGTCGCTGCTGGATCCTTGCCATCGCTTCAATCACAAAACACTTAAATCCCAGTAATAAATTGTTTTACGGCATTTTTATGTTTGCGCGGCCCTTAAACTAGAGTTGCGTGCATTAAAAATTATACCGTTATTTTATTTTATGCATTATTATCCTATTTCTGGACCACTTTTTACCACTTTCCCCAGTTTGGCATCCAAATCACGCTTACCGCAAACGCAAATATTTTCGCCATAAAATCCATTCAAGGCCAGTTTGTTTTTTTTTTTGTTAATCTAGTAATGTCTCGTCTATTTTTTGTTGATTGAAAAAATGTGCTGAATAGAAACATTTACCACCGACGCCGCATCTAGGCAACATCCCTTTTATTTACTCCGTACATTTTTTAGCTTATTTTTAAGTTATTCAAATGAAACAGTTCTCATTTGAATTATGAGAAGGGAGCATATTTACCGTTGTAATGGCATGCTTAAAACCCTAACATCACTTAGCCGCCTCTTGCGCTCATTTTTCACCCGCTAAGAGTCGTGCAGCCAGCAATTTTTTTTTAATAACTTTCTAAAAATGAAAAACAAGGTGAAACAATGCTGAAGAGAGGTTGGAATGCAAAAACGAGAAAGAAGAGTACAAATACATTTAGGTCTGTTTTGCCGTGTAAATCTAGCAGTATCCACTCACTAACAATGAGACAGTCATTTTTGTGGGTATTTGAAACTTAAAACGGTAACCAGTGTATTGGGTAGGCACATTTTGTTAGCAAATAACTTTGAATAATCTGTCCAGATAATTGTATTGAAATCTTAAAACGGACTTCTTTCTTTTTCTTGCTAAAGATTTGGTTCTGCTTAAATTTGAAATTCCTTCGCAATTTCTTAAAACTCCAAGCAATAGTATTTGAGGCTTATTAACACAAAAAAAATTTTTAAGTCGTAAATGCGATGGAACGGTACTTTTCTATTGGCATATTGTCAACCGATTATAATTCACCAGAATTTAACGAGTGGCGAAACGAACATGCAACTGTAAGAAGTAAATTGATTGAGTGTGCCATTGGAGACCATTTTTGAGTTCAAAACTTGGCAACACTATTAGAACAAACTTCAATAAAATGCTCAAAATACACTGTGTGTACAAAAATTACATAGGTAATATTCTTTATTATTTCGGTGTTGGATCTATATACTTTTACATGTGTTTGTCACTTTGATTGAGGTATCTCAAAAGACCGTTGATCTCTTAATTTACCTTTTACGTACGGAAGTAAAAAGAGGTCGTTCGGTGACCAGTCAAGGTCAGTCTGACTCATCAAATTGAAGGTCTGAGTGCTCAAAAAGCAACTGTTTGAAGTCGATGTGTGTGTGATTTCTTGAAAGACAACTGGCAAATAGGTGGTTTGTACCACTCAGAATTCACTGTTCTGCCTGATTTGGGGTGGTTGCGACATATCCAGTTGTTCCAAAAAAATGTTTCTGCAAACAACCTCATCGGAAACACCCAGGCTTGATGGTCTTTACTTTCGGACGCATACGAGTAAGTCCACGTTTCATCAAGTCTGTGTAATATTGAATGTATGCTGGTACCCCCTAATGTCTGCCTATAGTTGCCTCTATATCACCATAAGTCACATGTCGATCTGGCAATATTAATTTGCGCACAGCATCAACAGTTTCCTGAACAACAGCTGATTTTGGACGAGCTTCACGAAATTCATTTTCGAATGATATATGCCATCGTTTGAATGCCATACCATTGATAAACACACACCCTTGATGATGCTTCATCACCAAAAACTGAAGTAAGTTCATTGAAGCAATCTTGATGAGTTAATCCACGTCGAAATCTGTAAAAAATAATCGCGCGAAATGTTCTCGATTTAATTCCATTTTTTAGTCGAAATGAATATTTTAAGTTACTGTGAACAACACTAATAACGCTTATATGTCAAAACTTTCTGGGAATGCATACCAACAAAAATGTCAAACTTCAACACAAAGTTGTGAGATGCCACATTGCAACATTAGGGTTCTTAAAACTCGAAATATAAAATGCAATCATTAATAATAATTTTCCATCTAATTGAGATACTCATATTTAACCACTAGACTTTAAATAATTGCATACATGATTAGCTTTAATACAAAATTTAAGAAATCAACAATTCATTAAGCTTTAAGCCGCCAGCAACCGTGAAAAAGCAAAGCCATTAAAACTAGCACACTACTTTTTTATTTACATTACTTTAATTTGTATGTGTAAATACCTTCTGTAAAAGATATCAAAGTTATTGCCAACCCCGACTCCTGCCATGATAACCAACAAAACTACAAGAAGAATGTTATCCCTGCGCTCTATTTCAATATTTTACTTTTCAGTGTGGATTCTGAGACAACTGTAATAAATTACCTGAAAAGCCCACTGCTTGAATGTGTCTGTCGACCCGCCAGTCCGCCCACCTACCGCGGCAACAGCTGGTGGAAATTTCATAACCGCAAAACTCACACCACTCTTTCTCTAGTCTAAAGAACCCCGCCCCCTATTCTATATATCTCTAACGTGAAGCTAGAAAATGTTTAAGAGCGCAGCTTTGCGCTTAGCTACGGCTGCTGTATGCCTACACATTGCTGTATTGCTGCCATTGCGTGTGTATTGGTTGGCATGTAGCAAAGTAAATACACAAATATAAATTAAATATGGCAGCGCCGTGTCTTTGTGGGTGCATGCAAGCGTTAGTTAGTGGCGGTTGATGGCAATTTAGTAGCCGCAATCAGGCAAACTAGGCAACTGATATGGCGTTGTTGCTGTGTTTTTGTTGTTGTAAACTTTAAGTCGGCAGCAAATAAAGTGCCGTTTATTTGTGTTTCATTTTAAGTATTTGTTTAAAGGAAAGTGTTTCGATAGCAGCAGTATTACTTGGCTTCAGCTAAGCCAAAACCAACTGATGCGCCACCAAAGGTGGTGGCATAACTGTTTAATCAGCTAACAGTTTGTGGTTTCTCGTATTGCCAGGTATTCTTAGAGATTTGCTTTTATTTATTTTATTATTATTTATTTAATTTTTTTTTTGTCCATATATTTTTTTATATATTTTTCCAACCTTGCCTCTCATCAACACTCACCCATCACTAGCAGTGCGGCACTACATTAACTATTGCGCGCCTATGCGTTTTATTTCAATTTGTTTGCATGAATATTTTAGTGGCAACAAAATTGGAAAAACCGTTTGTAGGCAGCAAAAGTTTTCAAATTTATTTCGCTTTTATATTTCTGTGCGCTTTTTTTACTTCTCTTCTGTCGCTTTATATGATAGTCAGTAATCGCAGCAATCATTTCCCACACACACCATACCGGCAACCAGTTGCTTGTTGCCATGCCGTACAATGTGGCAACCCTGCGCCTTTCTACGCCGCTTGTCGCCGCCCCCTAGACACTTGTAATAATCTATGCATTTATGTGCGCGCCTGCTCGTGTTCTGCGCTATTTTATTTCAGCAAAGTTTCTCGCACACATTTATCACTTTCCCATTCTGTTTTACTTTATTGCATATTATTTTACTTTTATTTATTTTTTCGCAGGTTTATTTGCTCACTTTTTTCATGCACTCCACCAAGTTGCGATATCTTCATCGCCTATGCCCAACTTCACTTCGTTTTTTTTTTTTTTGTTGTAGCTACCGTCTTGGATTTCACTATCTCTCCTGCCGCGCTTGCCTCAATTCACTGAAAAAACTTTCCGCCACCGACCGCTTAAAGGTTGTATGTTATATACATGTGTGTTGTGTTGTGTTTGTGTGCGCTCGTGGTGTCATGCATTGCCGACGTGTTCGTCCAGCAATTTGCGCATAAATTATTCAAGACATGTGCTCGACAGTGTTTACTGCCATGAGTGCGATTGAAAAGTGCGGCCGAAATCTGCGAGCGCCTTCGCACCGTAGTTTCTATGTGTGTGTGTGTTGGTGGGTTCGCTGTGGTAGCGTTGCTGTCTGCCGCTTTCCTAGATAAACTTCGTGCGCGCTCAATGTTCATCGTACCTGAACAACAGCCCAACTCGGCGCGGAACTTTTATCACCCCAACCACACCAGCGCGCCCTTCTAAGGGCGAACTTCAATGATTTCTAGCAATATGCCACGGGCGCTATTTGTATCAGGTTGCTCTAGCGTACACCTATATTTATATAATGGGCAGCATGTATACTTTTCGCTGGGCTGTTCTTGCTTGTAACTTCTATGAAGACGTCTACTTCATATCTGAGCTGAGTTGTTATTGTTATTATTTGTTACATTTCTAACAACTTTCTTATAGTGCGCTGTTATTGTTGTTGGTAAATGCTTTTCGAGTTGAAACTTGCTTTAGCCGCAGTTTGTTTGTTGATTTTAGGTTTCTTCTTTTGGGCTTGAGGCGTTTGCTTGAACATGCACGAGTTCCTTCTCTGCGGCCTAACTTCTTGTTTATATGAGGTCTATATTATAGCGGACGAAATTTTAATATCTGACTCTATTTGTGTTGCATGGATTTGACTGGTGTTGTATGTTAGTCTCTTAGTCGTTGTTTTTAGTGGGTTTTATAAGACTTACTTGAAATTTTTGGCTTCCACAGTTGAAGACGTTGAAGCTTCAGTTCTTTAGTCCCTTAATATTAAAAACAAAAATAGAGAAAGCTATGCTTTTCATCACTTATTTCCGGAAAATGTGTTCTTAAACATTTTCAGAACTTTACTTGTGGAAAATCGCTTTTTGCCTCATATCTAAAACAGTTTGTCTTCGAACCCTCAAGTAATGAGATCGGCGGATTTGGATCATTTGAGACAGAGCGCTTTCTATGTAAGAGAATCATTCTCTCAGAATATGATATCGACTTAATCAATATATTATTTGTTCATCGGGATACTGCTCAATGTATAGGCATCATATATTGTATTTACATAAATCAAAATTTTATTCTACAAATCGTCACCTATAATGCAAGATATAGTAACAGCACTTTTCAGAAGTTCAGTGGCGAAGGAAAACGATATATTTTACAAAATATGAGTTTTGGTTATAAAATGGTTATATATGATTTATATATTGGTTATATATTGGCGATTATTGGTTATAAATAGGTTATAGATTAGTTATATATAGGTTATATATTGGTTATTTGATATTGGTTATATATTGGTTTTATGGTTAAAATTTTTTATATATTGGTTATTACAAAGCATGAGTTCTGCACTTGTTGCCTCTATTGATTGTAGGTTAGATTTAGAGGAGCACAAGTTCCTTCAAGAACATATTCTGTTGGCAAATAGATACAATCGTAAACAAAATGACATTTCAGATATTTTTTTAAGAAGAATATTCTTAAGCTATGCTTTGATGCGAAAAATGTTTTAAAAACCCTAAAACTTGGAATCAATCCATGTCGAAGCTTCCCAGCATCTATTGCCTCACACTTCACCACTCTAAGGCCTAACTGTGTAATTACCGTTCTAAGCTGGCAACTTCCACACAGTTGTTATGCGCCAACAAACACTCTGTATTATTATTACAGTTACTTTTTGAGCTTGATGATTTTTATTGCATAACAACTACAAACACATATATAAAAATGCACGTCTTCCTTGTCGCAAACACACATTTGTTGCCACAAATATATATATACACAATATATATATATGATATATATATATATAATTCTTATTTGCATTTGTATTTGATTGTGTCGCGCGCTTATCTGCCGCTTTATATGCACGCCTTACCTAACTTTGTGGATTTAACACTCACGCACGTTTTGGCAAAGTATCAGCTTTCCGCCGTCAACGCTTATTTCCATCTGCCAGCGCATAGAAGTCGAGAAGAAAAAAACGCTCGAGCTATTGAACTATTCACCGAATTTTGACAGAACGGAAGTGAAGTAGTTTGAAGAGCACTTTTCGCAAATTCACTAGCCTCTGGGGCGACAGTACAGCTATACTAGCTACCATATGCTTGTGAAATTCGAGAAACTAACTGTACATTTATATATACAAGTATGTGTGTGTGCTTGTAAGCGCGCTGCAATAGTTGTCAGATAAAGTGCCAAACTTTTGCACATCTTTATTTTGTTGTTGTTCGACATTTATTATTCAGCTGCACTTTGGGTCGTTGAGGAGAGGGAGAGAAAGAGCGAAAAGAATAAAAAAAAGTTGTTGGCTTCTACTCCATTACAGTTGGGCAATATTGAAATTGAAATGTAAATGATATTGCTTCTTGACTTGTTGCAAATACACACTTATTCAATAGAAGAAGTATAGGATTCTGCTAGACTTTGAATGTTAGGTTTTATGAGCTGCTTTTTGTTGCTTTATTAAGCTTAATACTTTTTGAATTTTACTACTTGTTATATAAGTAAAGTTTAGCTGGGAAGTGAGCCCTTATGATTTCTCTTCTTCTTGCATTTTATTTACCGTTATTTGGTTATTTATTTTTGTTGCATTTTATTTTACTTTATTTTTTATAATTATTCCACATATTTTGTTTTATGCAACAAAAATTACTTTTTAGTTGTTATTTAAATTTTAAAATTTATTATAAAATATATTTTTCAAGAAATAAGTTATTCCAAATTTTACATAACTTCCTTATTTGAAATTTATTTTTTATAATTATATTTTTTTTTTTTCTGTATTGTTTTCATATTATTAATTTTTTGTTTTGGTTTTTTTTATTTACAATAAAGTTATTGTTTTTTATTTATTATTTTTTTTTAATATATTTGTTATTTTTACTATTTTTTAATTTTTTATTTTTATTTTTCCTTTTTTATTATTTTTATTTATTTTTTTTTTTAATTTTTCAATTTTTTTTATTTTTTTTTTTAATTTTTGAAATATTTTTTTAATCAAAATTTATTTTGGCAAATATTTTTTTTCTTCCTTTTTTCCTTCTTTTATTTTTAATGTAGTTTTAATTTTTTTTTTTTATTAATTTTTCTGTTTCATTAAGGCATCTTATTTCAATATAATTATTATAAAAAAAAAACTTTTTTGTTATTTTATTTATTATAACGCTGATTTTGTAAACAAATTTATTATATTAAAATTTTCAAATTAATTTTAACAACTTTTAACCAAATAAGTAAATTTTTAATTTTTTTTTTTATTTTTTAAACTTTTTAAATTATTTACTTTAAATTTGTATTAGAAAAAAAATAATATTCCGTTTTTAAGAGGTTATATCCACTTGTAAGTTCAAAAAATACGGTTTTTTTTGTTAGTTTCTTCTGGAGAGGCTTTTTGTTGAATATATAAATAAAATATATGAACATTTAGCGAATTTAACGTATGCTAAGATTTCATATTTTATTAATATAAAGAGTTTGGGGTCCGTCATTCCTAGAGAAGATCTCCTAAAAGTCCTCCACAAAAAGGTGTTTGGCGGTGTGGAAGATATACATATATATCTGATTCAAATTATCTGAAATAAAAAAATTAAAAATTACAAGGGGATATACTTGCAACCCCTTAACTTTCTTTCTTAAACAAAAAAAATTTTTTATTAAAAAAAATTACTTTAAAATTATTTACTTTAAATTTGTTTACAACTAAAAAATATTTATTTAAAAAATTAAAAAAAAAAATTGTTTAACTTTTTTTCTAACCAAATTATTTGATCTCTTTCTTTCACTCTTTTCCCCCATGTCCCAACATTATTAAATTTTGTACACGAACTTACAGTTTTTTTATTTAATTCCGGCTCAGAGTCGTAGCTAAAATCGATTGCAGTCCAGTCCGAATGGCACTTAAGTGTTAATCCCAATTTCCTATTCACATCTTCACATTGTCGGAAAGTTTAATGCCCCGAACATGCAATGGTTTCCTTTATTTTCATCCTTCCTCGAATTACTTTCAACAGAATGCCGTGTGTGTGCGTGTTTTGCATATACATGTTTATTGTTTTCTTTTATATTTTCACATGCACTGCTGGCTTGTAACAATTCCGGCTAGAAAGCTTTAAGCTCCTTTTGCTGCAGTCATTCAAAATTCACATTGCCAAATCTCAAATGTCTACTAATGCTCTCGGCAACGGCCCACACATTTGCTTACCTTTGTTGCTACCTGACAGAGGAGCCAAGCCTCACACACGCACACACATACGTGTCAGCCGCTATAATTGTTGTCAGTGTAGCAACTCTGCCATTAGCTTTGTTGTTTCCCATATATGCACATGTGTCTGTGTGGGTGGTTTACTTTTTTTGTGCACCGTTATTATTATGCAGGTTCATATGAGCGAGCGCCCCACCTTTGCCCTCAGCAATTGAAATTTTTTATGCAAATCACCCGCATCTGCTCGGCACTTGCACCGTGTTGGGTGGTGGTGCGGTGCCACCACCTCTACTGTTGCTTTGTTGTCTGCCGTTAGTCATTGCTTCTTTCGTTGCGTATATTTTTCGTGTTTGTTTCGTTGATATTTTGGCATTAGAATATCAAGTTCAAATTGCTACGTCTGTTACCTGTCTGTCTGTCCGTTCAGCTCTTACAGCGCGCCTCCACTGCCGCGTGTCGCTCTGACCCTGTCTCTATATTGTTTGTTGCCCAGTCGTGCGGGCAAATCTACATTTATATGTCGTTTTTTTGTTACTGTGTCTTTGTGCTGTCGCCTTTGCGCTCGTGTAGCTAGCTCTCTGCTCTGCCGCCACGCCGCGCTCCGCCTGATTGGCGCAACCCTTCGCTTTGCCAAATATTCTCAATCCGCTTCGTAAGTGTATATTCAAAATCGTTGCTTTGTTTGTGTGCGCGTGTGTGTTCGTTTGACATTCGCCAAATTTGCTTTGTATATTTCGTTGCATACGCATGGGCGCTTACCTTTTGGTTTCAGCTGACGCCTGTTCGCTTTGGCCGTCGCAGCAACTGTCTGTTGCTTGTGTACTCGCGCTGTCAGTGCTGCCTTGCCTTGTCGTAATTGTCTGTTTGTCTATGATATTTCAACTTAGCGTGTGTTCATCTGTTTGGCTTCCACTTTTCTATATTTTCACTTATTCATGCAGTTGTTCATAGTCTCATACAGACTTACAAATACACCTACATCAGCCGCGTTTACTTTTATTTGTTAGTCTAAAAGTAAATATGCGGCCACAATAAACTCAGTCGCCTGTCTCAGCCTGCGCAGCGAAAGGACCTTCGTTATTCGCTGAATTTTTATTTTTCTCTCAACTATTTAAGACATTAGGGCGGTTTTAAATATTTTTGTAAACTGAATTTTGAAGTCTTATACTAACAAAAACAAAAAAAAAAAGAAGTATCTATATAAATGATCAGCCTGACGAGCTGTGAGTCGATTTAGCCATGTCCATTAGTCTATCCATCTGTCTGTCATATACGTGAATTAGTTCTAGTCTAGTCGAGATATCGCTCTGAAATTTTGCACAGGTCCTTTTCGCCTCAAAGCGCTGCTCACTTGTTGAGCCCATCAACATCGGATCACTATAGCATATAGCTGCCATACAAACTGAACAATCAAATCAAGTGCTTGTATGGAAAACTTTTTTATTTGACGAGATATCTTAACGAAATTTGGTATGGATTATTATCCAAGGCAACAGTGAAATCAGCGAAGAAATTGCTCATATCGGATCACTCTAGCATATAGCTGCCATACAAACTGACCGATCAAAATCAAGCTCTTGTATGGAAAACTTTTTTATTTGACGAGATATCTTAACGAAATTTGGTATGGATTATTATCCAAGGCAACAGTGAAATCTGCGAAGAAATTGCTCATATCGGATCACTATAGCATATAGCTGCCATACAAACTGACCGATCAAAATCAAGCTCTTGTATGGAAAACTTTTTTATTTGACGAGATATCTTAACGAAATTTGGCATGGATTATTGCTTAAGGCAGCGCTACAAACTCTGAACATATTTTATAGATCGAACCACTTTAGCATATAGCTGCCATACAAACTGCACGATAAACTTCAAGCTTCTTGTATTGAAAAATGTTATATTTGTGAAGCGTATGATAGCTAAATCAAAAAATCGTTTGAGAACAAAAAAATTTTTGTATTTGAGTGCCACCCTAAAGCTACTCCGTCAGCATTTTATATACCTCGCTTAAGCGCGTGCCCTCGTAACCATTTCGCCGACGCCACAATGTCATTGCATGATTCTCTGCAATATTTTCACTTTCCTTATTATATACATATGTATGTTTGTGCAAGCAAGCTTTTTAGAATGTGCGCTTGAATGCTTTTAAATATTTGATGTAATTTTTGCGATTTATTTGCAACATTAAAATGCGAATGTGAAATGACTTCACTTCACTTCGCTACACTTTGCTTTGCGCTCCTTCGTTGCGCTTGAGTTAACTTTGTTCACTTCAATATTTGTTGGTATTGCTGTTGTCTACAATTTAATATTTAAGCCAACGCTTGAATTTGTCGATATGCAGCAACAGTTTTTGCCCAGCACTACAGCTCCTTCAGCCAGCAGCCCGGAGTTGAAACGTCGGCCTTGCCAACTTGCCTAAATGAATTATCAGCATAATCTAAAACCGACAAATTAGTAAACTAGCCTGTCTACATGTACATACATACTAATGGATGTGTGTGCGTGCTTGTGTGTATCTGCCGCCGCGCCGCCCGAACTCAATGGCCGACAATTCATTTTATCAATTTCAATTTGTAATTCGCACGCAATTTTTGGAAATGTTTTTCTCTCTCTCTCTTTTTCTCTACCTTACCTAGTACACTCCACTGTTGTGTTGTTTTTGTTGTTTTGCTCTATTAGCCAGTGTGGTTGGCTGGTTGATAATTCAATTGGCAGCATGTTGACAGCAATTTATTAAGTTTTTAACGAGCCATCAACACCAGCAGC
The DNA here is from genome assembly GCA_027475135.1 of Bactrocera correcta. Taxonomy (NCBI): domain Eukaryota; kingdom Metazoa; phylum Arthropoda; class Insecta; order Diptera; family Tephritidae; genus Bactrocera; species Bactrocera correcta. The sequence goes on from CM050326.1 coordinate 88,136,613, forward strand.
AACGGCAAATGCAACAGTGAAATGTGCAACATGCGCACAACAACAGCAACAGCAACAATAATGTTGCACATAAGATAACTTGCAACTGCAAATGATTTGACATCGAAATTTTCGGTTTCTATTTGCTGCCACAACGCATGCCGCACACGTACACATGCCTCTTGGGTGTATGTGTGTGAGTGCATTTTATGTTTCTGTGTGTGTGTGCATTCTATATTTCTGTGTGTGTGTTTGTGCATTTTATGTTTTTCTATGTGTGTGCGCTCATCCCCAGCTGGCTGCGTATGCCTTCCGGTGGCTTTCGTTCGACATCTGCAGCAGGGAATTCACAGAAGTTCCTCATTTTCAAGGGTTCATAGAATTTTTTGATTATTAGACAAAAATTGAAATGGGAAACCAATAGGTAGCGGGCTCGAGCTCGGTTCATTGCAAGTGCATGCACACACGCATACAAGCAAATATGTGTGAGTGTATAAGTTGTGTTCTTTGTGCATGAAATGCCATGAATTATTGCTGCCGTAAGCGGATATGGCTTCCTGTAGTATATAAAATGTGAGTGTTTGTGTGCATGTGTTCATGTTTGCCGTTTTAAATTGGCTATTAGTTGCATTTAAGCATTCACATAAATTTTCCACACATTTTGATCGATTTAATTGACTTAGTTTAATGTGCATATCGTTGACATTTATTTAGCACTAAATCGCTTGCAACATTTTAATGCATTTATTCAGCCAGCATGTACACTTAAAATGGCTTTAATTGTGTACTCTATGTGCGCTTAGTTGTGGCGATAATTAAAAATGTATTAATTTTGGAAATTTTAAATTGATTTCTTTCCTGTGAGGCTAGAAATTTGATATATTTGCAGTGGAAGGTAACTTTAGCTGGTGAACAACAAAGAGAAGCAATAACTTTCTTTAAGAAATTTTAATTAAAAATTTAAATTTTTGATTTGTGGCATTTAAAGGAATTAAAAAATTAAAAATAATTTTTTTTTACTTAAAAAATTAAAAATATTTTTTTTTTTATTAAAAATTAAAAATATTTTTTTTTTATAAAAATTAAAAATTTTTTTTTTTATTAAAAATTTAAAAATATTTTTTTTTTATAAAAAATTAAAATTATTTTTTTTTTTTAATAAAAATTTAAAAATATTTTTTTTTTTTATAAAAATAAAAATTTTTTTTTTTTTAAAAAAAATTAATATTTTTTTTTTTATTAAAAATTATAATATTTTTCTTAAAATATTTAAAAAATTAAAAATTATTATTTTTTTAATTAAATGCCTTTAAGCCTTTAGGGATTTAAAAAAATATTTAACATTTTGCCCGGTTAATATAACCCATGGCTGAACAGATACCACTTGAATTTGAAGCTTTGTCTCTTTTTTTAGTTAAGTTGATTTGTTTCATCACTTAAGTGTTTCGACCAGGATAGTGCACTTAAAAAGGACATAAGTAGGTCAATTTGCTTCGAGAATAAGAAAAAGGAAACGAATTTCTCACTTTCAACCTTTATTAAATGGTTTAATCAGTGTGAATTTAAAAATAAAAATATAATTTTTTTTTTTTTTAATATGCGTTACAACAAAAGTACTGTATTTGAGTATGTTCTCAGCAAACTTGAAGTCGATTCGGCAAATAGTTTTGAATATACGTGTATGAACGTTTTTGGACGAATGTCTCTGAGTCTTCGAATCGGCTTCTAAGACTTTAATCGCATTTTTCTCGAAACTTTGGTTTCACAGGCGATGAGAGTCATCCGGACCGATCATCTTGGAATTTTCACAAGAACTTTTTAGATATATGTAGATATACATAAATGCATATGTCAGATAACAGCCGGAGAAGTGAACGTTGATCATTAATTTCGATTTTAAAGCACTCTGAAGTGTAAATTCCTTCACAAAAAAGACTTTTTTTGTGGGGAAGGACCACCATTTTGTTAAAAAGATAAAATTTTTCAATTTTTCCTAATATTTCGATCAGCAGCTATACACATCTGTTGTTATAATTTTCAGTTTTTGTTTTTTTTTTTTTTTTGGTAATTTGAAGCAGAAAATTCTTCTTTACGACAGACCCCGTATTATTTCCTTTTAAAAAAGGAATGAGTCGCAGATCAAGGGGACAAAAAATTTGTTTATAGTAAGATAACCAATTATTAAAGTACATTAAATTCTGTATCTAGGCTTTATGTATTGAAAAAAATAGTGATTTTTCTTAATTTAAGGGGTTTCATGAAGTAGAAAACAGCCTTTTTCCAAAACTTTTTTTCTTAGTATAAAAAATGAAATATTTTATTAGCATTTTTTATTATTGCCAACACACACTATTAACAAATAAATTCTGAAATTTTTGGAAAAAAAATATTTAAAACTCGGCCATTGCGACGCCATTTCCGGTAACCCCTCGGAAAAAAGATGCGCCCGCGTTGGCAGGATAACTCCTTACAGGATCATCTAAAGCGAAAAAATACGTGGTTTAGTTAAAACCTTAACTTAGAACTTGGAAGAAAGAAAAAACACTGAAAATTGGATTTTTGGCAGAAATTTTGGCAAAAAAAAATTAAACTTTCAGTGAAAATTTCGCACCAAAAAGCGCGCTTAAAGGCAAAGAACAGAATTTGTCTCTTTCGTGCTTCAGTAAAAAGTACGATAAAAGTCAATATTATTACAAAAAATGTGCTAAAATACCAATCTTCGGTAACATTAAAAAAAAAAAGTTTTAATTTAACTACATTTTACAGTGGCCCTTATTCAAACTGTTTGGGCATATTAACTTCAGTTACATTAAGACTAACTACTAGAGCACACAAGGCTTAAAATTCGTTATTTTTCCCTTTTTTTGATAAAATTTTTTTAACGAAATATTAAGTTTTTGCGCTTCGCTGAAATAATTTTGACAATGTTGCCACTTATTTTTACTACTATTTATTTGTACATCTCTTTTTCCGCTAATGAGAAAAATTTTATAAAATTATATTCACATTTCGACCAACTTGCTGCTCGCAAAATATTTTTTTCAAAAAATTTCAATATTTATTTCGAAAATTTTCAATATTTTGCGCAGTTTTCAATACGAAAAATGGCTACAAAGCCATAATCAATTTCACCAGCCCGCTAAGAATAATTTTCATACAAATAGCGCTTTTTAGCCACATCACGCCAACAACACAGCCCATATATTGCTGTGCATTAAAAAACAGTAGCAACAACAACAATAGCAAACAGGGCTGTTGACTTTATCAACGTCACTCATCGCTCGCCAATGCGCTGCCAGCCAACAAGCACACAGCAAAGCAAAAACAATTAAACGAAAAAGCGAAAAGCAAACGGGTGGCAAGGGGGGAGTAAATGCAACAGCGCGCCACAGATAATGTATGTGCAAAGTAACGGAAATGTTGACTCATATCCGCAAAGGAAAAAGTATATATTTTTATCCAAACAACTGCCTCCGATACAGGCAAACAGATTTTTACACATATCATGTGTGCTCAAGCGCTTTGTAGGCACAGACGCAAGCGGCGGCGACTTGTTGTTCGTCTACTGGATTGTTGTTGCTGTTGTGTTGCGCTGACGAAAAGCCTTTAATCGACAGCAACATATTCGATTTTAATATTCATACGCTGTCATAAATGCATGCGAATGCGGCCGCTTATGTGGTGATGGTGCTGGTGGTGGTGGTGTGTGTGTGTCAACATGCAGGCACCCACACATACAGCTTCATATATGTACGCGCAACACGGCGACGCTGTTGGTGCTCGACTGTGCACTTCAAAGCGCAAATGTGGGAGAAAAATGCAGGTTCGACTCGACTCGACTCGGCAGAAATGTTGATGTATGTATGTGTGCAGGTGTGTGTGTGTGTGTGACAAACCAACAACTCACTTGTGAAGCCAACGAACCGCACTAACAATCGCGCGCACACCGGCAACATCTGCGGGCGCACACACAGTCACATGACTGCTGCACTATCATCTGCTTTTGTTGCTGTTGTTGCATAGTTAACTTTAATTTTCTTTTTTCGTATTCGCTGGTGGTTGTTGTTGGCTTTGCGCCGAGCAGCTGCGATAAATTGCTTGCGAATGAGTTTGCTCATTCGTGTGACTGGAAGCACTCACACACACACACACACACACATAGACACACAATGCAATGTTGCAACGTGGCGCGCAGGCGGTGGCCAGTTCCTCAATTGCGCTGCATTTCGTGCACATGTTGCGACACTCTGGGGCATTGCGCAACTTTGTTTTCATCCGTTCATCCGCTGGCTAGTTGTGCGCCGGTTGCGCTGTGGTCACTTCACAAATTTAAAGCATACTTTCGGGCCACTTTAAACATGTGTCTGCAGTTTTTACTATTTCCCGCCGTCCGCTCACCGCACCCACCCACACGCGCTACATTCTTTTATTGTTGTTGTTTTTGTTTTGTGCAGTGACTCAACCTTGGCTGCTCGACCGTGAGTCGTGGAGAAGGCAAATTGTTTTTATTTTACAGTTTTTGAGTGGAATTTTCCGCACTTGCCGTGTTCTCAACTTTTCAGCTTATTTGTGCGGGTTTTTCTTGTTGTTCTATGATTTTTTCATATTTTTCTAATCTACCGCTGACTTTTGTATGTGCTCGTTTTTGTTGCTGTTGCTTGGCTCACCTGCGCAGTGTAGCGACTACTCTAATCAAGTACTTTCGTGGTTTTTATGTGTGCGTGTGTGTGTGTGGAGAGCAACAAAAAGTTAATGTGTACTTTTTCAAGGAAGCGCAAACCACTTTCTCAACTTTTCCACATGCCAAACAAACCTTTTTCTAAACTCTATCTCGCTGCGCGTGTTTTTGCTACACCCTCAAGCTTACCAAGCTTACGGTACCTAGCATACTATCAGGCGCGCTGACATATTGCCTGCAAGCGTACAAGCAGAACTTAACAACGCGCTGTGGCAAGAAGCAAAAAAGAAAATTAACAAACATAAAAGCAAGCGTAGTGGTAAATGTAACGGTAAAACTCAGATGTACTCAGTTGTACTCATTAGGCGAAAAATATGTCCGAGTTGCGAACATGAAGCCAGCTTGTCAAGTTTGCGAAGCGCAAGCGGCCAAAAAAAGCAACAAGTGCGCGGCAGTAAAGGAAAATGAGGGGCATGTGTGTATAAAAAACAGATAATAGTGGAAGTTGAGATAATAAAATGCAAATTTTTTAAAATTATTTTTATAAAACAGTGTTTAAGGTTATAATGGAAATTGCAATTTAAAGCGAAAATTTAATGAGAAAGTCTCGGTTGTTATTTGACTGCCTTAAAAGCAAAGTTTCGCAGCGTCGCCCCTCTTCCTGCTTTCCAAATTTTTTACCCGCCCAAATATGTGTTATATTTTAGGCGCAGCTTAGACGCACGCAAACATCAGTCGGCCGTCAGCCACATAGCTCACTTTCACAGTTATTTCCAAGTTTATTGCACTGCAGTGGCCAAGTTTTTGCCATTTACCGTTATACTTCGTTGAGTGCGCGAAATTAGTTGCAGTTTTTAGCTAGTCATAGCCGAAGAGCACTTAGCGCTGTATGCCTAAAAGTAGGCAACTACTTTCATATTTGCGCAAGTCGTGCATATATATCACACACACACATACTTATATATGTATGAGTGTCTGTTTTCATGTGATTTTTATATGTAAGCGTGTGTATGTTGTGCGCTGAGTGCCAACTGACTGACGTAAGTGAAAGCGTTCGGCTGCACGGTAGGCGCGTCTTCATGCAGCATAACCCAGTTTGCGACTTCAAGTAGCTGCAGGCAGTGGGCCGGGCAATTTGGGTTGCATGCAATTAAACAAATATTAAAGTGTTGACACAGGCTGGCGCCTTCTTCTCATACACACATCTGCGCATATGCAAGCGGAAACGTCCAATGAAAGTATATTTAGCTGCTAAGTCGCAAAGACTTGAGCTTTGTTCCTGCTGCGCCGCCATGACCAACATAAAATGTACATTTAATATGTCTGAAAGTGTCTTAAATATTTGATTAGCGGCATGCTTGTGCTTTGTAGGCTTATGTAGGCACTTAGCCTGCTATTTCCGCTGCAAGTACCATACACACTAAACAAAGCGAGAGGTAGGAACATGGCGCAAGGTAGCGTAGAACTAGTGCCATTTGCTCAGTGGTGGCGTATGTGGCATGGAGACAGTCACAGCAAATATTCGTACTTTTCTTTACTTTATTTCCGCACAAAAATTTTTAATCATGCTCAACTGTTTAATCTGCCTCATTTCCAATTGATTTAACAAATTTCTCAACCAAACTTAAACGCCAACTGGTCAAGCATGCCTCATTAGATGCCAACCAGTTGAATTCTTTCCGCCACTGCGCTTTCGTGTATTCTCATTTGTGCTTGCTATATTCCGTTTATCCTTTCGTTTTTGTAGTTTTTATCTGCCATTTTATTAACACTCAAATTACACGCTTTTTTGCATTCTTCATAGTTGTTGTTCCTTGTTTTTTTTTTTTTGCTTTCGTCATGCCACCTTTGATCGGACGAGCGTCTATCCAGTCATTGCTTTTTGTCGCATAAAGTCAACCAACCAGTAAGCAGTCAAGCAGCAAACCACCTAACTTGCCTGCCACAACGCTGGCGGTGAGTCGCTACACGAATTTCAGCCCATTTGCCCACGCCAACGCTAAGTTTCGCCACTAGTGTAGCATGCTTTAAGGCGTGGGCGCCCGACAAGGCAATGTGTATCAGCCGTAGCCGCGCTGTGGTATTGGCAGCTGTGGCGCGTAGAGTGAGCACACTCCACTTGCCACATCACACACATACAAACATACACAAATTGTTTATGCGCATATAGATAGATGGATAGATAGCTGAACGTCCTGAAAGTCGAAAAAGCACATTGAGGAGAAAATGACGTGAAAAAGTACTTCACACAAAATTACCCTTTTCAATTTGCGGCTTTTGTTGTTTGTTTATTCGTCGACTTTCGCTGCGATACTGGCACTCAGCACACTGACTGGTGTGTGGTGAGTGCTGGCTTTTGAGTGCTTTGTATGTGTGTGTGTGTGCGTGTGTATTTGGCCACACGTATGTCCGTATTTGCTTATTGACTTGATTTCCATTGTGTGTTGATTTAGTGGCGAAAACGCGCGCGTCTGAATGCTAATAAAGCGACGTAAGCATGGAGGCAAACACGGTGTAGTATTTGCATGTGTGTGTGTGTGTATGTTCGTGCTGGTGCACAGGTATGCGTCTAACGTGTTTTTGGTTGCGCTAAATCGCAATGTAACAAAGTTGTGATTTTTGGTCCCAAATTTTCATCTAATTTTGTGTGTATTTGTAGAAAAGCTATTTCATTGTGTATTAAATCATGCCGATTTTGGTACGATTTTTTTTCGAAATCCGTATTAATTGTATTACTTGTAGCAGAACTTTATCTTTTTCGAAGCTTGACTCTACAAAATTGGACAATTTTCTCGGCTTCAAAGTAAACCCCACCGGACTAGCAAATTTTTGTTTGGAGAACACGAAAAAATCACACTGAGCCAAATGTGGCGAAATCAGTGATTGATTAATGATATTCATAGCATTTTTGGATTCACTTCAGTCACAGTTGTACTCATTTTGAAAACAAAAAAAAAAACAAAAAAAAAACGCTTTATCGGGCGGTGTCGAGCAACAACCCGTTTCATACCCAAAATATCCACCAAAATCATTCGAACGGACTCTTGCGAGATATGGAGCTCTTTTGAGAGGTCGTTCAGAACGAGACATGTCTTCAAAGATTTCTTGATCATCTTTGAAAGCTTTGTACCACTCGTAGGTTTGTGTCTTTGATAAACCGTAGGTGTGTGTCTTTGATAAACTCGTAGGTGTGTGTCTTTGATAAAACTGAATCACAGTAAGCATTTTCCAGCATTCGCATTTGTTTAAAAATAAAAGTTTGAGCCAAATTCTTTGATCATATTTTTATCAATTGTAAAAATCGCAAGGCTCTAGCAGCTGCTGTAAACAAACTAGTCGACAGATCGCACTCATATTTGGCATATGGCACTCACAGAGTTGTAATTGCTACTAAACACCGTCATTATCGCTTTTTACTGCAAGTTTGAAAAAAAAAAAAAAAAATTGAAGCACATGCGCCGGAGCGCGCCTTTGCACCCACATTTCTTTAAAGTACCTTTCCTTTTAAAGTGCCTTAATGTTGTTGTGCTCCCCTTAAATATGTTATGTTTTCCACTCTCTGTCTCCGCGCCGCCATGGACGACAATACAACTCTAATGACTAATACTTTCGTTTCCGTTGCCATTTCGTATAAATCTGCTGCTCAACCAGCCCCTACCCACGCAGCACTCGCCCGCACCGGGTTTTCAGCACTCAGAGCCAAACTGTAATTTCCTTCATTCTATTTGTTTTAGCAAAGTACGTTTTCCGCTGCTCCCAGCGCACTATTTACTTATACCTTTTAGCTGCGTCGCTACCGGCCCGCTTGCCACGCTCACTGCGAACCAGCCACGCAGCAACTTACTCCGGCACTTTTAATCTCCTATTCACTTACTCTCTTAATATTAGCTCAAAGCAAAAACATCTGCGTAATTTATTTACTCACTTACATATAAATATCAAATATTTACGTTTAAACACACCTAACGGTATACATATATATATAATACTTTATAAACACACACACATATAAATATTTTTATGCTCAACAAATCTGTTTTTATACTCATTACACAAATACTTATTGCGCTCTCTTGTTGTCTCTGTTTCTTTCCATTTCCGTGCTCGTGCCACTACTACTGTGTTAAAAAAAAAAACAACGAAACACCACCAACAACAACAATCACCACAATTACAACAGCGAGGAAGCGACGAACTTTTAAGTCAAGCAGCAGTTATGGCGCCCGCTTCTGACAATAATAATCAGGATTTAGCCACAAAGAAAGCCAAATTGGAGCCAAGCACCGTCCTTGGTGGAGTTGGTAAGTTTTGCATTACATTATTACCGTTTATGCTATGCGCTAATTCGCTGGCTACTATTTTTATTTAAGCACTGCTTTTAATAACTATTATTCACCTGCAATAATAATGCGCCGGTAATGGGTGGCTTAAATTGCCGCCGCTCTCACGCCCTTTTCCCCTCCAACCAGCCGCATTAACTGTATAGTATTTCGAGTGTTTCTTTAACTACTTGGCGTGCGTTTCTTGTTGCTTTGCATTAACCTGCTAGCTGCTAAGACTTTTTACAACATTTTCGTTGTTATTTTTTACTTATGCACGTGCGAACAATTAGCCTTGCCGCACTTGCAGCAGCTACTATTATTGGAAGTGCAAAGTGCAATTGTGCCTTTTCTCATTTGACAAATTTGGGGGATATTGCGAAATGAATTTAACGGAATGAGAGGGGGGAAATAGTATTGCAAGGATATTAATTTTTTTAATATAGAAAATAATTTCTTTAGAAAATATTCTAAGAGTATTTTCTAAGGTGAGGTCGTTGTTCTTCTGTTCTGTATTCTGGTGCGTACTGATAACTTTTTTATTTGACAAGATAAGTATATTCAAGAAATTTGTCATGATTTTTCTCCAAAAAGGTGCTGCAATCTCGAGTATATTGTTCAGATAGAACCACTTAAGGGGGTCATCCCATGTGAAGCGCTAAAAAATCGGATTTTGTTTGTTTTTTCTTAAAAAATATAGAATACGGTTAAAATAGCTCACAGTGACGGCCAAAAGTTGGTTAAATGCTAAATTATTTTTTATTAGCTCTTATAGTATAGCATTCCCAAAGTAAAATAAATAAAAATACAAACAAGACAAAAGAAAAAGCAAAAAAACTATATTTTTTCATTTCTTTGAAAATATACAAGCTTACATATCGATCAGGATAAATAATTAAAAAAAGGAAATTCATAGTGGGTTGAAGCCAATCGGAAACGAAAGATAAAATAGCAAACATTAAGAAAAAATAATAATCTTCGGGCAATCTGAGGGCGAGAAAAGACAGGCCTTAGGAGAGGCATTTCTGAATATTTAAGGTTTAAGGGTGGTTTATCTCAATTTCCGGCGAAACTAGGAATCCTATAGAAAAAAGTTATATGGCAATCTTGTAGGTACTGAAAAGGTCTATAACTTTTGTATAAAGACTTTTCTCACATAACCTCAAAATTTATGTGAAAAATTCAAATAACCAAATCTTTGAGTTTTGTACTTTTATTTTGTAAAAAAAAATTCGTTTCGTCTTTTATAAAATCTGGTGTAAACTTGTCTTTTGATATTCCAAACATACTGCATTTCTTCATTATTTCTTTTATCTTGACATATTATCGAAAAAAGACCGAATTTTTAGTAATAAATTTCAAATAAAATTAAAAAAATAAAGTTCTACAAAGTCTATAGGCCGAATTTCGAGCGTTTTTTTTTTTTTTTTTTTTTAAATTTTTTTTTTTTTGGTTTTTTGTTTGAAAGACAAGAAGCATTTGCAACTAACTAAATTTCGAAAAATCTTTTTAGGAAAGTATTTTTGAGTATCAAATTATCACTTTAAAAATGAAAAAAAAAAAAATAAAAAAAAATTTTTTTCAAGTTTCTAGACTAGAATACCACCTTAAAAATTCAGAACCCTGGTTATGCCTTACAAGGAGCTTTCATTATCAGAGTTTTCAGCAAAAAAATTCACAAAATCTGACAAAAATTCGAAATAAAATAAATATTTAAAAACGTGCCAGAAATGATTTCAGGGATTTTCCATATAAATCATTATTAAAAATTCATATGCCAGTGTAAATAATGTATATAAACTACATTAAATGAGTCTTAGAAAGATTAATATGCTAGGAGCAACCACACTGGATCAGAAATTTAGCTGAGCGGCGCACCGAGGCAATTGCACCTCCCAAACAACAAAAAAAAACAAATATTTCCTTTGTCATTTAATTTAATAGTAATAAAATGCTGAATTACACCACGCTCTCGTCACCCTTCATACACGCATCGGCCGTTAACTAGCGCCATATAAATTTATAGCGCGACCTTCAGACTCGCCTGCTCAGCATTTGCCATTATAAAATGGCGATCAACACACAAATCAACACCGCAACACACAGCGACCACAATTTCTGGCACACCACATACGCACACTTAAAAAGAGATAATTAAAACAAATGCACGCCTGCGCGCCTACCACGCGCCAGCCGCCGCCGCCTCAGCCCACGTTGTAATAAGAATGTATTTGTGCCACTAATAAACGAGCTAATTACACCCGAAATTCAGCCGGCGCATTTTCTACGGCCGCATTGTGTTTGCTCTCGTCTGCTTTGGCTGTTGTGCTGATCCATTGATGCTCGTTGGTGTCGGCGGCGTCGGCCTATAAAAGCTGCCAGCACGCAAACGCAAACGCAATTCGCTTACAACGCATTAATTAACCTCAACAAACAAACAGCAGATTACCAACGGCCCAAGCATATGTGCGCGCGTATGTGTCGCAGATGTGGCACTCAGTAATGCGGCGAGTGCGGCTGTAGAGGATTTGCCGGGTGTAACAAATCATAAAATTACTCATACGCCACGGCACACGTACGCAGCTATTAATTATGTAGCCGTATTCACAGCGCGAGCCCCGCTTCTTTGCATTGTTTGCAATGTTTTTCGGCTAACCCGCTATTGTTGTTGCTGCTGTCATTATTTCGCTCATTGCGATTTGTGGCTTGGTTTGTGCTCACCGCTGTTGCCACATTGTGCGGCGTTTAGTTGCTTGCTCTAAAATTAAAATAATAATAATAAACATGGACATAGCCGCAAAATTTTATTCACACCACAACAGCTTACAGGCAACAACAACAAAAATTGTATTCACACCACAACATGCAACAACAAAAACAGTGGCACAACAAACAAAAGTTGAGCACAACAATTTGCATATCAGCAAATAAGCCTTCTTGCCGCTCAGACGGTATGTGGCGGGTGTAATCTGATATATAGTGTATATATATAAAGTTCACATGATAATTAGAATGTCGTTATGTGTTTAAAGCTTTAATTGAATTTAAAAATAGTTTTGAGTACGATCTGATTACAAGTGTGGAATATTAAAAAGTTGAAAATGGTTGAGCGTTCGCTGGTTGGTGGGTAGTGTCTTAGGCGATTAGAGATAAAATTTTAAATATGAATATTATATGCATATTAAATAAAGCTTTTGGATATTCTAGGTATGTCATATAAAGTATATAAATATAGGTTTCGGCAGTAGTTTCCCTACCCGCTAAGTTGGTTCGAAACTAGAAAATAATTTTCTAGTAAACTAATCCAAAATCAAAACTAAATAATTCGCTAGGTGGCGCTGAAGCCGGATATTGCTATATCCTATTTTTATGTCCGACTTTCTGCATTATCAGAATATATATTCTCTGTGTTATGCCGCCATCCCAAAAAACAAAATTATCACCACTTAAAAGTCAGACAATACTACTTTTATAATAACTGTTTTCTAAAAAGGCATTTTATTTACTCATAACATGAAAACAATGTACGTTTACCACATTTAATGTACTTCAATAAACAGTGATTAATTTCGAAAAATTTTGCACCGATCTCCGCAGCTGATCTCCAAGAAGAGACCTCGGAAGAAAGAAGTCTGCTTATGAGCAAGATTTTTGATTTTTCACTTTAAATTATTACATATCCAAGAGCAAAAACAAAAATATAACAAATGCTGAATATACGTTATAGTCAAATGATGGTCAATATTTCGATTTTTGGCAAAATTACTTCCTAATAAAAAGTATTTTTTATGAAAAAAAATATAGAATTTTATTGCTTCAAAAATTATAATAATAATAATAATAATAATAATTTTTAAGAAAGTCGTATGAAAATTTCCAGTCTCGCCAGTCCAGCCGAAAAGATTTCGAATATTTTCACCACCTATTTTCAAAACCGTTTTTCGACAAAAACGCGTTTACTGCTTTGGGAGCCGTTCGAGCGCTCAGAGACGACCCTACAAATTCGCTCATATCTCAAAAACTATTTATAGGGATCAACTTCAAAATTTCGGAGAATAATCTCAAATATGTACATTTGCACCCGATACATATATATTTTATATTAACTACTTACATTCATTTTTAACCATTTTTTTTTTCAATTAACACCCAGATTTAATAACTTAAACATAAAGATAAGACTCAGCAAACAATAAATCGTTATTCTGCTACTTAAACACTTACCTACAAACACTGAGTAAACCATCGTCAAAAAGCTTTCAACTATGACCACAACAACAACAACTAATAAATACTCACTACTGATGCGCTGAAGCTGTTAACAGCCTTAATAGATCTGCTTGCCACCAATAAAGTGCATCGATGATAGCCACTTGCTTGCAATGTCACTGAACAACAACAACAAGTGAAAAACTGGAGTGGAGCCAGCGAAGCAGCCGTCAACACTACACCACCGCCGAGGCATATAACATACATATAAAAAAGGAGTGTGAATTTCGCAGCATCGAGTCCGCGGAGGTTGCTCGGCCGCCTGCTGGAGTTTTGCGCTGGAAACTGAAATTGCTTTAAAGCACACCACAGCATTTTAACTGTAATTATTTTACGCGCGCTGATAACTGAATTGGCAGCTAACGTGTTTCCACAGCCGCCAGCCTGTCAGGCGGCTGGTCAGCTTTCCGGGCGACCATTCGCCTGCTGGTTGTTGCTGGTGCTTATTGTTGTTGCTCCCACTTGTTGTTGTTTGTGCGCGTGTTGGCCTCTGTTTATTGGCCTTGTTTACAAACGCTTGTTATTGCTGTTGAGGGCAGGTGATAGCCTACGCGTCCACCCACACATAAACACACACGCACTCCATCATGCATACCTGTGCATGTGTGCATGTTTGCATGAGTGTGTGTATGTGCGCCAATGCGCTATGGCAATGTCCTTTGCAGTGTTGCCACAACGAGCATTTTATTTATACATTTTAGCATTAACTCTGGCAGTGCGAGGCGTATGTCGTGTAGCATGTGACACGCAGCAGCTACGCATATGTATGCGTGTTACTGGTAGTTGACCGTTATGTGGCCACGCTGCGCAGCATATTGAATATTTAGTGCTGTTTTTATTATTTGTTTGCTTATTGTTGCATTTATTGTTGTTGTTGTTGTGCAATAAGCTTATTGAGCGGAGTTTAATGAATGAAAATATAATTCTTAGGGGTGTAATTAACGGCAATTAATAAAGCGCACCGCGGAGCTGGCCGCCATTACGACATTTGCACAGCCATATGTGTTGATGTTGTTATTGTTGTGCAGAATTTAATATCCGTTGGAAAAAAGTTATGCGAATAATAATTAATTATAAGTACGTTAATAAAATATATAGTTGGCGCAATAAATGGCAGTCGTAATATTCGTCGGCGGTAATTGTGCCTGCGTGGGGCTTAGCGCTGAGAGTTGGCTTTAGTCCGAAAGCAGTTGGTGCGGTCCTCACTGGTTTGCGATTTGCGTAATGTTAAATGAAAAGTGTAATGCTCACCATAAACTAAAATGCGTGTTTATTTTCGTTCGGAATTAGATCCTGATTTGTATTACGCATAATTGACTTTCGGTCATACGCGCCATTTAATTCGCGCACTCGCAAAATTTCGAACAAAGTATGGTATTTAAGGAGTCTATATTTTATCAATATATTTTTATTTATTAAATATTGTTTCAATACAGGAAATATTATTGTTTCAAGTATTTGATTTTTTGTGGGGATTTTACTTGAGAATTCTGTAAATATCATTCTCAGTATGAAGTAGTTTCTTTGAGATAAAACATTTCTCTTGAGGGGGTATTGATATTAGGGGTCTCTGCTACCAATCTAGAAGTAAAAAACAAAAATGATAATCTGTCATAAAGTCACAAAATCTGTTTTTAGGAAACATTTGGAAATAATTTTTTTCGCGAAATGACGGCTGCCTGTAAAAAAAAACAATTTTTTACCACTTTTTTGACTATTTTTTAAACAATTTTCAAAAATTTAAATCTGAAGTTCCAGATAAAGACAAGGCTATAAAGAAGAATTTCTGAAAATTTTAGATAGCTTAGGTTAGGTTAATCTGGTAGGCCAATAAGCCACGCTAGGTCAGTTTGGTTCTTTGCGATACCATACCACTGACTAAGTGCAAGAGCAGTAGTCATCGTTTAGGTTGACTGCGCTTGACGTGAATTTTAACAGATTCAGTGTCGTCACTGTCGATACCTCCTCCAGTGTATCATACTGTGGGGACCCCAGATGCTTACAGCGAGTCGTGTCAATGGGGGACAAGTACACGAGATGTACACCATTGCTACCCTTGTGACCTGCTCTAGACAATTCTGCAGTATTCTCAATTTTAGATAAGTCAGTCCAATAGAATCCGAGTAATCGTGGGTATCGTTTTGAAAAACGCAGTTTCGAGAAGAACGCGTTTAAAGTTTCAGTTCCGGTCCAACCAGTTTGGATACCCAGTCAGCAAAATATTTATACACTATGTCTCCGAAAATAGTTTGAATTTTGAAAAATCCTCTTGTGGACGTATTCTTGAATAGTTGGACCTTCAAAATAAAAAAATATATATCTTTTTATTTCTAGGCCAGAAATTAAAAAAAAAAATCCAAAACTGTTTCGAATTTTTTAAAAATAGTAAAAATTGAAATTTTAAGGTATGGATAGGTCCAGGTAGAGACAAGCCTATAAAAAAGAATCTCTAAAAATTTTAAACCGGTCCAGCAGAACTTTAGAAACCGTGGGTATGGTTTTGAAAAACACAGTTTCGAAAAAATTGGTTTAGAATTCAGATCCGGTGGAACCAGCTTGCATGACGGGTCAGCAAAGACCAAAATTCTATTATTACACAATTTGATAGCGAGTTTTACTAAAATACAAGGTGCGTTCCAAAGTATACAGGACTTAAAAAAAAATAAATCTATATATATCTATAATAATAAATGTTTTTTTTTTTTGTAAAGTTAATTTATTTTATTGCAAATAGTCTCCTCTGCTTCAATACAGCTTTTTGCAAGGTCCAGAAGCATGTGGAACGAGTGTTTTAGCTCGTTGGCCGCCAGTATACCGCTGCAAGCCTTTTGTATGGCCTCTACGTCTGTATAACGCTTTTTTTCATGGCTAAACCCATTTGTCCAAAAAGAAAGAAGTCGCACGTTGCCATAATGGTTAAAATGTGATTTTTGGTCAAATAACACTGTAGAACATTTTTGGGATTTTTGTCTGGGGGGTGAGAAATTCCTAGACCTTTTAAATTTTAAATAAAACTGACACATACGAACGCCAAACCCTTTGAGGGTTTAGCTATACTGACCTAGTACCATCACCCTGACTTGGAATTTCTCACCCCATCAGATTAGCTGTTGTACTGTGTAATCGTCCTTCGAATGTTGGATTCTGAACAGTTTTTGGTCGTCAGGTAAAACGCTATAACTTCACTTCCGATCGATGAAATGTCATGAAATTCACTAGTCAATTAATAAAGATAGCAGATTCTAATGCACCAGTCAACATATAAATGGGGCGCTAGATTGCTTTGGAAAGCACCTTGTATACCTCAAAATAATTTTTCAAAATCGAAATTATTCTGAAAATCATAGAAGTTTTAGCGTTGAAACAACCTAACCGGCACAGTTTTGTCGCAAAAACCAACAAAACGTGAAATTTTTAATTTCTTTAAAATATTCGATTAAGTGAAAAAATAGAGGGAAAATGGATCTGGCGATGTAGCTACGTGTCTCGAACTGGCTAACTAGTCCCTCAATTTTTTAGATACCGATCTGAAATTTTGAATTTCTCCTCATGATCTTTCTCATGATCTTTTGTTGAGACCGTCGATATCGGCCCATCATAGCATAAAGCTCTCATACAAATTGATCGATCAGAATCAAGTTCATGTATGGAAAAGAAACTGTTTTAGTCAAGAAATCTTCACTAAATTCGCCAGTGATTATCGTTCAAGGCTGTAAGGTAGTTACTTTTAATTTCCCATTAATGAATCCAATACTAAAAACAACTAAAAAGCTGCGTGCTCACACTGCGTTTGACTGTTTTTGAATTCAAATTCTCTAGAGTAACTTTAATTCGTTTTTTAGCACTTTTAATTTTATAAAATGCGTCTAAATGTCTGCTATATTTTATTTCTTTTTTGGAAATTTTTTTATTGCCAACTCCCTAAAAGTAGGCAAAGTATAATTCGATTGACTTTTAACGCCGAAAAAAATGCTACAAATATTTATAAACCCATAACGTTATGCGATTGCGGCCTGTTATTGGCTTTTATAAATTTTTTATTTTATTAAATAGCTAAAGTGTTCATTTTACTTGGAAAAAATTGCAAATTTCTATCAACGGTTTATAAAAAGTATTATTTGAGAGAAAAAATTGAAACAGATATTCAAATATTCCACACAAATTGACTGAATATTAAATTAAATTCTTTTTTTCTAGTAACTAGTGATTTTTTAATATTTTTTTTAGATAAAATTTTAATTTTTCTAATACAATTTACACTCAGCCAATACTCAGTATAGACTAATTTAAACGCAACCACCCACCTGAACACTGACCCTAAATCCAACCGCAGCGTTCCGAAAGCTCGTTAAGCGTGCGTTAGAGGTAGCTATTTCTATTTTTGGTCAATGCTTTTTTTCGCATTTTCCTTTTGTATTATTTTGCTTTTTCGCTTTTTGCGCTGGCGCCTTTTGTTTATTTGCTTTGGCAGCCACAGCGACCGCCCGGTGAAAACATAATATTTATTTATTA
This sequence comes from Bactrocera correcta, assembly GCA_027475135.1. NCBI lineage: Eukaryota > Metazoa > Arthropoda > Insecta > Diptera > Tephritidae > Bactrocera > Bactrocera correcta. The sequence goes on from CM050326.1 coordinate 88,154,370, forward strand.
CTTTACAAAAGACTTTTCTATTAATTAAAAAGCAACAAAACAACACGTTGCACCGTTAGACGCGCGCATACACTTGTTGTATGCCATGACTGGCACACTGTTGGCGTGTTGGTGTTGTTGTTGTGTTTAGTCACTCGTTGCTGTTCGATTTAACCGCAAAATGATGATGTGTGGTGGTTAGCTGGTTGAATGGTGGCGCGCTCGCTCGGCAGCTCCGTGGTCGCTCGGATGCTTGGTTGCTTAGTTAGTATGGCCGTCGGCGACAGCGTCAACATGGTTTGGTTGCTGGAGAGTAAGGAAATGCAAACAAGCGGCAGCTGCGCCACGGCTTTGGCAGCAGAATTTCTGTTCATACACACTCCCGCATATGTGTATGTCTGTGTATTACGGAGCGGCGAAGATAATGCCGAAAATTGTAGTTGCACCTGAAAAGCTTTCACACGCACATACACATATTCACACAACGCCAACCTTTAGCACTCCTGCCCTTGAGCGCTACATGCACGAGTGTGCGTGCGCATGTGTGTGTGTGTGTCATAAACAGTGGAAAAATTGCGGTTGCACGGACTGACGCCGCCGCGTTGCTGTTGCTGAAGCTCCAACGCTCTTATACAAGCCGCTGTTGTTGTTGTTGCTAGCATAGCCGCCAGCGGGCATTTTCATTTCACCGCTGCGAAATGAAAGCATGTTGTGCTGCTCAGCGCTGTTGTATTCATTTTTTCTGCTTTCATGCTTCTATGCTTCCTCTTGTTCGTCTTGCTGCAGCTTTGATTTGTTTTGAACGCTTCGCTTTGTGGTGTAAATGTGCGGTGGCTGGTTTGTTTGCAAATTGCTGTGGAACACGTTGGAAAATTTCTGCTCGCATGCATTTTTCCGTTGAATTACACGAGTGTTAGTGCGCATGTGGCAGTATTAAATTTGCATGAAGCAACGAACTAACCGATTTGTTTGCTTTGTACTAAATCGCCGGCGGCGCTGCTTCATTTTTGCTTGTATCGAAAGAAATTCGAGTTTTTCGCTTGCTCGAAAATGTAACGGCTTCTAATGTTCCGAGCACTATGTAACTATTATGCTTCGCTTCTTCGAACAATGTGTTGATGGTGGCTCCATCGAGTTTAATTAAACTAAAATGAAGGTGCTTGATTTCGATTTTTTGTAGTTATTTAAAGTTCAGAAATTTTCAAAATTAAACAAATTACGTTGAAAAGTAAATTTTAATTAATTATTTTTTTTTTTAATTAAAAAAAAGTTATGAATGAATGAAAATTAGTGGAATTTTAGAATTGGAATATAGCCTTAACCCTGGGTATTCATGCATGTTTCAACTCAAATAGTTTCTGTGTTGAATTTAGCGCATTTCCTACTTGTGGCAAGGAAACAAATCTCGCTTAATTATTTCACAATATTTTTCATGCATTTATTATGTTAGTAAATGAGACTAAATCTAAACTGTTAGTGCAAAATAGTATAAAAACAAATGTTAATCATCATGTTCGGCTGCACCGTAGCAATGATTCCCTACACCGATGCATTTATTAAAAGAACTAAGGCTAGCGAGTATATTTATATATAAAACGAAATCTAAAAATGTCTGTAGCCAAGAAGAAGGGGTCAACCTCGTTTGATGTAAGCAGACTTCCATTCGACGAACAAAACCAAACTCATAAGTCGCTCATAATTCCCGTCCTGCTATACGGTGCAGAGGGTTGGACGATGACAACAACCGATGAATCGACCTTAAATTTTAGAGAAGGGGGTTTAGCTTTGCGCTTAGGGAATATGCATTCGATGGAAGAAGTTACGGTGTCCCTTGACATAGTTCAGCATAAAAGACAGCGGCTACGCTGGTTTAGTTGGGGGACGTCCAGCCCAAGTATTGGCTACAGCCGGGGAAACAGAAAAAGAGGAAGACTATCGTTGGAAGGCCAAGTGGAAAGGACCTGGCTTCTTGGGATATCTTGGCGCCACGTAGAAGAAGAAGAAAGGATTGCCGCGTTTGTTGACTTGGTTATAATTGCGTAAGGTGTCAACGAAATTAAGAAGACGAAGAATCTTCCACTGAAATTAAACTTACATAGTGAAAAAAAAATTTTTGAATACCTGTTTTGACTTTGATCGTTTAGTTTGTGTGGGCAGTTACATCTATAGTAATCCGATCTATACAGTATTAGGAGCGTTATAGCGTTGCCTTAGGTAATAATTCAGTTAAATTTCAAGAAGTTAACGGGGTCCCTTAAAAAAGTTTTTCATACAAAGACTTGATACTGATGGTTCAGTTGGTATGGCACCTGTATGCTATAGTCGTCTGATCTAGAAAATTTGTACAGATATTGTTTGAAATGCTTTGTGTAATATTCCGTGTCAAATTTTGTGAAGATATCTTGTCAAACAAAGAAGTTTTCCACACAAATAATTGATCTTCATCGAACAGTTTGTATGACAGCTACATATATGTTATAGTCATTCGATCTAGAAAAATTTTTCAGATATTATAGGAATGTTCCAAGTAATATTCCATGTTTACATTTTGTGAAGATTTCTTGTCAAACAAAGAAGTTTTCCATACCAGGACTTGATTTTGATCGATCAGTTTATATGACAGCTATATGTTATAGTCGTGATCGGGAAAAATTTATTCAAATATTATAGTATTGTTCCCAATAATATTCCGTGCTAAATTTTGTGAAGATATCTTGTCACATAAAAAAGTTTTCTATACAAAGACTTGATTCTGATGGTTCAGTTTGTATAGCAGCTATAAGTTATAGTCGTTCGTTCTGGAAATTTTTTTCGTATATTTTAGTAATACTCCAAATAATATGCCATGCCAACTTGCGTGACGATATCTTGTCAAACAAAGAAATTTTCCTTACAAGGACTTAATTTTGATTGATCAGTTTGTATGGCAGCTGTATGCTATGTAAGACCGATATCGACGATTCCGGCATATGAACAGCTTCTTGAGAAGAAAAGAAGGTGTGTAAAAGTTTCTAAAAAATCTCAAGAATATTTTAAAATGTAACTTTGTATTTCCAAAGCATGGCAAAGTCAAAATACAACAAAATAAAATCGAAACCTTGAAAATTTTTTTCCACCCCTTAAAACCCGTTTGCTTTATTACACACATTTACGACTACCGATTTTTGATATTCACAGCAGCGATTAAACCATTACCATTAACAGTACTCATGAGTGTGTTCGGCGCACTTCCGCCACTCGCTTTCATTACGCAATAAATAAATAAAAGCGAAATTAACGCAAAACTAGCAAATTCACACGTGTGCGACACGGTTTAAATAAACAAAGCCAAACACTAAAAAAAAAAAAAAATACAAAAAAACAAAAAAACAGGCAAAAAATAGAAAATAAAAAAATAAAAAGAAAAGAAAACTAGGAAAAAAAAATCATTAAAAGAAGAAACCAATCAAAATAATAAAACGAAAAAAAGTTATAAGAAAAAAATCTGCAACAAAAGCAACAACAACAAAGCAACTAAGTCTAATATTTGTAGGCACAACACAGTCACACAGCCACCCAAGTGACACCAACGTGTGTTTACATGAAAATTTATATATACTTAAGTATGTGTGTGTGTGTGAAAGCCCGGTGCTAGGACTACTTAAGCGTCTGTATTGGGTTGGTCAACAGCAACGGTGAAAAATCAAATAAAAATAGATTACAACAAAAATAACAAAAAAAAATTGTGAAAAGAAGTGAGAAAATACAATAACAATGAATAGAAAGACGACGCAAAGTGAAAGAGCAACATTGGATGAATGGAAAAAAATAACAACAGCAAAAACGAAATTGCTAAATAAACGTGTAAGGACATTTTGATTGTGTGGCATGAACAGAAACGCACATATTTACTTACTCACTTGGCTAGCGAAACAGCAAAGCTGACAGCAGACGCACACAAACACTCGCACAAATACTCACACACACACACACACACACAGACAAGGACATTGTGCTAATAAATAAATAGAATTATGTGCGCATAGGCTGCCACATATACCCTCCACGGACATTTTTAGCTGTAAGCCAACACTGTAACTGCGGCAACATCACGTGGTTGGTGGAGCACAAGTGGCGAAAAAACGAAAAATTACCAGAAAAAAATAAAAAAACAAACAAAAAAGCAGAGAAAATGTGTCGCATGTCGTGGGTCACACCAAGAAAATTAGCAAAACCTGTCGCTTGGTCAACGTGTTGTGCGCCCTTACCGCTGACTCGTGTGCTTTGCGTCGTCTCAGCCACAACAATGTATTTGTGCGGACGTGTCGAGGCCCGTAAAAGTTGGCTGTAACAATAGATTGTTTCGTTGCGATTGAGGCAAGTGTCGTCTGACGTCGTCTGTGCAACCGGCCACTAACGGTTGTATTTCACGAGCAGTCTGCTTAGGCGCCGACATTTGACAAACACACAGAAACAAATACATATGCCACCACATATGCGCACACACCGCCGACGTTGTGACACCATGCCATCGACCCACACCCTTGCAGTCGCTTCGTTTGTGTTTGTTTGTTTGGCATTTGATGTGTGGTTGCGCTTCGATAACATTGTCAGAGTACACCATACTGTTCGAATGTTCGCCATGACGTCCTAGCGCCTAGGTGTATGCTAGCTATTGTACGTGCGACACACATTTATTTGCCAACTTACATGCCACACGTCAACATGGCAGGCAGATACGTTGCACTAACACGTAAATGTAATAAAAGAATGCTGGCGAGCGGACAACACCACAAACGCCACAGCCAACGCCACCACAAGTTACATGTGTTTGTATTTCGTAGAATTTCATTGCATACCGCCAGGCGCCGCCACCCGGCTGCCTTACGTTGTGGCTTTGCTGGCACATTGCATCGGCATTGTTAGAAATTTGACTCACTTACTTTGTTGTTTGAGCTCGTGCTTTAGTCTGGACATAGTGTTTGTTGTTGTTTTATTTTAAGTTTTTTATACACCTTTGCGTTTATTGAGTATTTTGTTGTCATTTATTGCTCTCGGCTTGTTTGTTGTCAATTGTGTGGTGTGGGTGCTGGTGTTGATTGTTTGTTTATCGGTCGATTGCGGGTTTAATGGCTACACTATGCAACATAGATTAGGCGCTGTGAATGCAGCTGGTCACTGTTAAAAAATGCAAATAAAAAGTGTGAGGTGTTACTAATGCCAAACGGCAGTACAATGAATGTTGTAAAGATATATTTGCATCGAAGTTGGTAAAGTAAAAGAAAAGGAAAAAATACCTTAATTCATATTTCCATGACAAATGACAATGACAGCGCTTGTGGGCATAGTAAGCATCTAGAAAATTAAGTTAACAGCGTCAATATATGAGTTTATATAACTGTAATGACCAAATCAATGCTGGTAGCAAATGTAATCCTACAATGGCGTTATTTATGTTTGTGACAAAATCATGACTAGTGACAAGGTCATCTGCAGGGCATATAAATATTATCTAAAAATGTAAGAAATCGTTAACATCGGTTACTGCGTGCCTAAAATCGCATTGAAACATAAAAATAAAGCAGTGTCTGTAAAAGAATATGATTTTGGTCGTTCAGTTTGTATGACAGCCATATGCTGTAGTGGCCAAAACTAAAGAATTTATTCAGAAATCGTACTCCAGTCTTGCGCAATAATCAGTGTTAAATTTGCAGGAAGTAATCTTAATAAATCAGAATTTTTTCTGATCAAGAAACCAATTTTGATCGGTTAGTTTGTATGGCAGCTATACGCTATAGTTATCCGATCTAAATGATTTCTTCGGATATAGCACTTTTGCCTTGGAAAATAATCCCTGCCAAATTTCGTCAAGATATCTTATGAAATAAAAGAGTTTGTCATACAAGAACTTGAATTTGATCGGTTAGTTCATATGGCAGCTATATGTTGTACTTGTCCGATATAATCGATTCCGGCAAGTGAGCAGCTTGTTGAGGAAAGAAGGACGTATGCAAATTTTCAGAACGATATTTCAAAAATTGACGGTCATTTCGCGTATATGTAAACAGAAAAATATGGATAATTTTACATAATTTCCTAAGTTACTTTCGAAGTGTTACAAACTTCATTGCATGGGGTATACAATTTTAAATTATTTATTAAATTTATGATTGCTTCTTTAACTGTGCCTCAGGTTTTGCCCATGATCAAAACTATGAAAGCAGTGAGCTTGTCTATTCCTACAATTTAGGAATATCGTCGGTTTTGATTTAATAATTTAATTTAATCCATAAGTACGACCATTATTAAAGCAATAATTAGCAGTGTTGATTCTCACTAATATTCAGAACTGTCATTTCTTCACTATACTACAAAGGTATACTTTTGAAAATTAAAAACAAAAAATAAATTATTATTATAGCGTCCTTTCCACCCACGCGATTATTGCAGCTTCGTCAAAACTCGTGTACATTTCACAACTAATTCAGCAATTTTCCATTGTAGAAAGCGCTTAAGCGGCCTGCCGAGTGCTGACAACTATAAATTGGTATATCAGACACTTATATTTAATTTCGCTAAATCAACATGTGCTAAATCCAAAGGAGTACCCCACTATTATGTTGGCTTATCTCGCTTGTGGCAATGTATGAGAAACAACTTGTAGGCGACTAAATTATTGGCTTCGTTCGAAATTATTGACCAACAGCTGCTATTAGCAGCCATTCAACAAACCTTTGCATACCTACAGGCGCCAAACGACATATTAAAATGCTATTGTTGGCCGTAAAAAAATATTAAAACATAAGCGGACGCAAAAGCTGTCGTGGTGGAAATGAATTTTTTACGCTGGAATGCAATTTTATTGTCACTCAGTGCAAATTATTGCTGTTGATTGTTTTGTTACCGCAAATGTGTACTTGCATTGTGGATTGTGTGAGAGAGCAGGCAATGAGGGTGGGCACTGCCAGCGATTTTCAAAGCAAATAATTATAGTTTATTAAATTTTCAGTATATTTTTTTTATTAAATTAAGGTTAGTAAACAACGGTATATAACTTTTTTTGCTCTATCAAACAGAAAATTTTCGAGTGTTTGTTGTTGTTATATATTTCATTTGCCTGAAATTATTTTTTTATAATTTTAGTAATTTTTATGGAATATTTTCCTTAAAATTGTTGATGAAAAACCTTTGTTCTAAAGTTCGAGAACAACATTTTTACTAAAATTGTTGCATACCTTTAGGCTTACAACTTAATTAGTACCTTAAGTAGTTCTTAAACATTTTAATAGTTTACTAAAAATTAAGAATTATGAAAATTTTTTTTTAGTTAGAGAACAACATTTTAACTAAAATCATAGCATACTTTTAGGCCGACTACTTACATTTTAGTAATTTATTCGAATTTTATCTTAAGTTTTCTAATGAAAAAAATTTAATTTTTAAGTTCGGGAGCAACATTTTTACTCAAAACGTAGCATACCTTTAGGCTGGCTACTTAATTAGTAATAAATTTGCCGTACTTACCTCAGCGGGCCTCGAGTTTCTGGTTAAAGCTGCACACGCCACTTATTTGCTCAACCGTTACGCATAAATGTTTGCAAAGAGTGGCAAATGAAAGTGCTGACGAGCGATGGAAGCGTTAAAAGCGGCGGCAGCGTTGATCAATAATTTTTATTCACATTTACAATTTACAATAAACAATAATAGCCCATTTACAATTATTACTTACACTTATGCATTCAAATAAGCATAAGGACGCGTTTATTTACACGTATATATATATGTATGTATGTGTGTGTGAATGCGGCTCAGCCACTTTTGCCGCAAGTTACTGTTTCATTTCCGACTGCGACTTCCGGAGCGAGCTCTTACATAATTTGCATGCGATAATGAAGCGCGCACACACACACACACACGAACACACATACGCGCCTTTATGGCGTTGCACGCTGTCATTGTGTGCGTATAAGCAGTTATTATTATTAAATAACAATCATACGCACCGTTGCACGGAAAAATGGGAAAATATTGTAATTTATTAATAAGTAGAGGAAGCGAAGCAGCAGCAACAGCAAGGCAAAGGATGCCACACGCGCGCGCATTGGAGTGTGGTGTGCGGCACGGCACTGCCCACGATGCAGCGACAATGGCCAATAACTAACAGCAACAACAGCAGACGGGTTTTGCGCGGCATGGCAGCTTGCCAGCGCCAGCGTTGTTGACCGTTATACAGTTGCTTATTGGAATTTGCATGCGAAAGTGCATGCGCGCGTGTACGTGTGTGTGAGTGTGCTTTTCAATTAATCGATTATGCGGCAGTATGTGTGTGTGTGTGTGCTGGCTACAAATAAACAGATACATAATTGTTTTCTTTTGCCTTCGCTGCCGCGCTTTGCACTTGTCCGTCTGTCCGTGTTGCATTACAAATTGAAAAGTTTACAAAACGTAATTGAGTATCAACGCGCGCACAAGCCGGCCGAGCGCCTTCCTGCATCCTGCGTATGACAAAGTGCAGCTTTTAACGGTTGATGTGCAACAATATGTGGCACGTACGCGCCAAGCAAAGTGAAAACGAAGCGGCAGCAAACGTGCGTATGCAAAAAGTATACCGTAAGTGCAACAACAACTGCAAAAAATTGTATGCAAAGATGCGGTGTTTTAGTGCTATCGATTTATCGATTTGTTGGTGTGACGTAACGGTTAATTATTTTAATTAAATTAAATATTTTTAGATGCAAAAAATCAGTGCGGCCTTAAGGAGCTTTGGCAATTGTTTTGAGGTGTCTTTATATAAAATTTTCTGAGAGCATTCTCTCAAATATATCGTCACCTAAAATGCAAAACGCATAACATCAAAAAAATCGAACTTCGGTCTTTTTATTGCTTATGACTCACTAAATCATATTGCATATATGAAGCACAAAATTTTCATCTTCCCCTGTCAGGTAACCAATACATAACCAGTAATAACCTATAGTGTAACCAGTATGTAACCAATATATAACCATTTTATAACCAAAACTCAAATTTTGTTTCAATGTGAGTGATTTATATTATATTGCTTTTCCTTCGCCTGTAAACTTATGAAAGACGATCTTATGATATTTTGCATTATAGGTGACGATATGTATTTAAGTAACCGATACATGTCTCACATCGCCACTTAAAACATCGCCAACCAAAACTTTTATGTACTCAAGCCTGCAGAACGGCTCAAAGCAGCTTCGAAAATAATTCCCACCTTCCGTTATGATGTGCTACATGCAAACGGCGGCATAATAAATTAATCGATACATGCCACACATCACTACTTGAACCATCGCAAAACAAAAGCGCGGAAATGTGGAGAGCGTTAAGCATGATGATATGGAAAATATATGATTAATGATAAATGCAATGAAATGAAGCAAACCGTTGTAAAGGCATCCGCACAACAACACAACACACATACAAACATTTACATATTTATATGGATATGCTTCGCATTGTTCTCCATATGCTAAAGTTAATTAATGTTGACAATTTAAATTCATATCCTCAGCACACACACACACACTCACACATGCAGGCACGCAATGCATATGCGCTTTGTACTCCCGGGCGTGTTGCAAATTTATTGGTTGTTGCTACACACACACACGCACATACACACATACATATGTACATTGGTATATTAAGTAATAAATAAACAAATATTTATTAAAAATATATGCAGAGCTAACTGTAACAAAGCGACAACAACAGTGGCAAAGTGTTCCGCAACGGAAGTCTGTGCGCTCTCTCTCTCTCGCTGCACTGCCAATTTGCACCAGCGAATTAACTGCCGCCTACCAACTGAGGTCACTCGTTGCTTTGTTGTTGTACACGCGGCGGTTATAGCTTGCCGCCTCTGTGCCTGCTGCATTTCCTTTTTATTATTATTGATTACAATTAAAATATTTATTCAGTGCCGTGTATTAATTAACTGCCTGCCAGGTCTAATAGGTGGTCGAGGTCAACCCACGTGATTGCCGTCGTTCGGTGCGTTTTGAGTGTGAAAAGTTGGAGGCAGAGTTTTATAGTAACGGCAATGCTTGATAGTTGAGCGCCTGGCACAAAATTTCTAATTGAAAAAAAATATAGATAATATATTCTTGAGAGGAGGGAGCTAAAGGTTTGGTATCTTCTGAATATTTCTCTGTTGGAATCTAGTAATCAACTATACGAGTTCTCCACTTAATGAACAGTGTCTAAATATAAGTCTTAATTTTCTACCAGCAAATTTAGCAAAATAAAATAGAAATCGAATTTTCCATGGAAGCGCGCTCTCACTATACTCGCTCTCAGGAGTTTGATAGGCTATTTGCTAGTTTTCAACACATTTTACTACCCAGTTGTATTATAAAGCCACAAAGCATCCTGTATCTTCCTCGTTTTAGCCGAGAACCCCCCATAAAACCAAGCTTCAACCCAGCCAAGTTGAAAAAAATCGCTATGCCACAGCCTTCCACGCGCATAAATGCAATCGGTCCACCATTTTACAGCAAAATTAGTCCCACACTTTGCACCGTTATGCGCACACTGCCTTTAATGCAACTTCATACTCAATGTTCTTGCAACACTTCGCCAAGTACAGTTTGCTTACAGTTCGCTGCAGGTCAACGTTCCAAATTTGCTGGAAAAAATTAATGACCTGCAGTTATTGAGGAGCGAGTCAGTCGAGTGTCATCAGCGCTCGGTAAAATGAATCTGTTTTGCAAATGAAACGCCATCGTTGTTGAAATGCTATCTCTGTTTTCTTTTTTTTTTTTTTCTTGTTGTTGTTTTTCGTTTTTTCTGCAGCCGCTCGTAATCGGTCAGTGATGCAGTTGCCTTTAGTCAAATCGGAAATTACACTTTTTCATTAGTTCAAAGCGGAAATGAATCCGAAACGAAATTACACACAGCGAATGAGCGAATGAGGGTAAAAGACACAACACGAGTGAATCTACGAAATGGTTTATCGCATCACGCTCGTCGCTTTATTTTCACGACAAATGGGTACGCTTGCGAATTTTAGGTTTTTTACAGGTTTTATTTTTTTTTAAATTCTATGCACACATATTTAAATACAAATTAAGTATTTATTTTTATCAATTTTAATTTCAATGAAAGCAACTACTTTTTCGTCATTTTCACTTGACCTTACTATGAATAAATATATATATATTAACGATAATCAAAGCATTTGCCCTGAGTATAACACAAAATTGCGCTGGAATTTAAAGGAAATCTTTAAAACGACCTCGAATAAACACCCTTGATTGCCGCATATTAGCTGCCAAAATGCGGCGCTCCAATCGGTACCAAAAACTACTGTACCCAAAAAATAAGGTGACATTGCATTTATTTTGAAAATTCTTTATTTATTCTTCCAAATCAATTTCATCCCTTCAAAGTAATCCCCTCCCGATGCAATGCACTTATGCCAACGGATTTTCCAATCTCGGAAGCACTGGTTGTAGTCACTTTCCGGGATGGCCTGCAGTTCCGTCTTCGCTGCGGCTTGAATCTCCTCTATCGTATAAAAACGGTGTCCCTGGAGCGGTCTTTTGAGCTTGAAGAACAGCCAGAAGTCGCACGATCAGATGAATACGGTGGTTGCGGAATGATATGGGTTGAGTTTTTTGCAAAATGATCACGAATTACGAGGGCAGTATGGGATGGTGCATTATCGTGGTGTAAAAACCAAGAATTGTCTTTCCACAATTCCGGACGTTTTAGGCGCAAACGACGCATAACGTTCAAATAATATTCCTTGTTGACTGTTTGACCGGTTGGAGGGAATTCATAATGCACAACACCACGATAATCGAAGAAAACAGTCAAAATTACCCAGATTTTTGAGCGACTTTGGCGCGATTTTTTGGTCTCCGCTCTCTTTTGGCACGATATTCGCTCAATTGATCGGTTGTTTCGGGGTCGCAAGCATAGATCCAAGTCTCATCGCCATCCTGGTAGTCGGAAAGCATCGTTTCACACACTTCAACGCGACGCCTTTTTTCCGAAAAATTCAATATTTTTGGTACCAGTCGAGATTTGACGCGCTTGAGGCCAAAAATATCCTTCAAAATGTTATTGGCTGAGCCTTTCGATATGCCAACTTCATCAGCAAGGTCTCTAATTGTTAATCGACGGTTTTTCAATACCAAATTTTTTATTTGTTGAACGTGAGCTTTGTCGGTTTAGGTTGATGTTCGCCTTGGACGCTCTTCGTCTTCGACAAATTCACGGCCGGCTTGGAACTCACTATACCACTTGTAAACATTGTTTTTAGATATAGCCTCGTCACCAAAGGCTTTCTGCACCATCCTCAACGTATCCGTAGCAGAAAATTGATCCAGTAAACATAATTTAATGCAAATTCTTTGCTCAACAAATTTCGACATCGCAAAAAACGAAAAACTCACTTTTAGCAGCTCACGAAACGACACATATCTCAAACACTAATGAATATTTTGACATGAAAGTTGACATATACATATGTGACTGACAGTACTACAGACCTAAAACAAAAAAAAATTCTCCAAATTCTTTGACGCGCGCAGTTTAAATTCAGATGTCACCTTATTTTTTGGGCACAGTAGTATCATGGAATACGCCCAGCCTTGAACTACATATTTGCGTAACATATGTGCCAATTAAATAAATTTTAAAACAGTTCTTTTTCATAATTCGCAGATATTCTTCTTTTTCGTATTTCTATATTTCTTCTTTGTGGATTATACATTTGTATTTTCCCCTCTTCAGCATTTTTCTGCGAATTCCATTAATATTTCGACGCATTTTTTTCATACTTTAATTTTTTCTAGATTAATAAAGTTCGAATTTGCTCACATTTTAGCCCTAGTTTCCCATTATATTGCATTTTGGTGCGCAACTTTCACTTCCGATTTTTGCGGAACGCAACTTTCAGAGTGAATTGGAATTAGAAATCAAGTGCGTAACTAGCGAAAGTGAAAAAGCACAAATAAAAATTTTTCATAAATTCAGGAGGTCTTATTTTGCCTGAATATTTCATAAAAGAAAAAATTAAAAAGTTGTATTTTAGATGCATAGGGTGTTGCCCACCGGCGAAGTTGATATAATAGTAAAAAATTATGTTTTATTTTTGCAGTGTTTTTCAATAAGAGTGATATGATTTCTTTACAAAAACAAACACACACATTAATTGTTAAGAAAATTTAAATGTTTTTTTATTTAATGTCATGTACACTCTATACAATCTAACATCATTCAAATGACCTGCACGACTTCCTTTGCAGAAACGAATTCAATGAACCCAATTTTCGAGTATCCTTTCCACTAAATCAAGTCGTATGTCATGTCATGATTAGCACGTTTAATATTGGCTTCTAAAGCTTTAATAGAGTCTGGCCAGTGACTTCAAATAACACCACAAGAAGTAAGCTAATGGTGTTAATGGTTCTTGGAGAACAAGCAAAGCCACAATTTCTTGACATAATCGAATCTCCCAAGCTTTCTCGCAATAATTCTGTTGTTGCACGTCGTGTTGGAACGAGTTGTGTACAAGATTACCTTCTTCCAATTGCGATCATTATCATCGCTCTATACTGCTCTCCATTGACAGTAACGGTGCCACCAGCTTAACTCTAAAAGAAATGATTCCACCAGAACAAAAACCACAAAAACAAACTGTTAATTTAGATGAATGGTTGTAAAATGTGAATGGAGGTGAAATATTAGTTTAGGTTAATGTTTATTCCTGAAAAATTTGAAGATTTACTACACCACTCAGTTGAAAGTGAGCCTCATCGGAAATGATTTTCTTAAAAAAAATCCTTATTGTTTTCAAGTTGCTCGAAAGCAAAATCAGCAAATTCACAACATTTCCTGTGGTCCAATGGCGGTTGAATGAGAATAATTTTATACGGATGCAAGTTCAAATGTCTTCTCAAAATCGGCTAGGCTGCGGTGTGAGTCTGTCCCAATTCTTGAGAACATCATGGAAACAGCAAATTGCAGTCTTCAGTAACACTTGCCTGAACGGCAGCAATATTTTCATTAGTTCGAGAGGTTCTTTGTCTCATTGCACTTGAACATTATGTAAAGAAAATCCACGCTCGGAATTTTTAGCAATTCGACGAATAGCGAGCACAGGTGGTCGATATTTACGACCATAAAATGGCAAAAGCGCACCAAAAGATGCAATTGAAGAACGATTATTTTGACAATAGAATAATTTGTATTCATTGCTCTTGTGTATATCTTTCCATTATGAAATTGTAAACATTACTGAATACAAGGAAAAAAATTACGGATATTGAAGTATTAAATATGGCCGAAACGACATGTAGGAAACATATCATCCTTTTTGGAAAACCCGGTATAAGAATGGTTCTTCCTCTATACCGAAAGTAAAGCGATACATTTTTGACAAGAATCTCAAAAAAAAGTCCGAAGAAGCATTATGTATACGAACTCATTTATATCTATCCTTAAAACTGACAAAAAAGTCAGATGGCGAATCGAACAAGCAACTGGTATAAATAAAAGAAACTGGTTAATAAATTATGATATGAAAAGATAAAATATATGCGACCTTCAATACTATTTCAATGTGATATTTCTAAATGACTTATGCTTCAAATACACAGCATTGTTCAGAAGAGCAGAGTTCGAACCTAACTATGATAGCAGACACCAACACAACGTGTCACTTAACTTACTCAACTTAAGTGAGCCCACAATAGAACTTAAGCCACCAACCTAGTGCTCTTTAATCGCTACATTAGCGAGAAATGAATTGAAGAAAAACAAATAAGAACTACTAAAATGTAAATGTAAATGCTGTCTTCCACCAGTTGAGCACATTTAATGAATTATATTCCTTGCGGTTGTTGGACATTCGCAAATCGCATGAAAAATCTGTATTTTCAATTAAAAACTTGCCGCAGAAATGCAACAGGCGAGTGGAAGGAGGGATAAGCGTAGCAGGGAGATTTTCAGTCGTTTGCAGAAAATGGGTCGTCAACGCTGGCAGACAAGGCTATAGGATAGAGGGAGTAAACAAGCAATTTCATGCAAACAACTGTCTGATAAATACACAGCAAATGCACGCATACAGACATAATAAAAAATAGTTTCAATTATTTATGGGTAAAAAATAGTTGCCTGCATACAGACATATTTATATACTGAGAAAAAAGTTACGAGTTTAATGTTCGCTAGTGTAACCTGAGGCTTAAAAAAAGTATTTCAGCTTAATAATTGCGATTGGCGATTAAATTTTTTGTATTTTTTATTTATTAATTTTTTTGTTGCTTAAATGGTTAATGGGGTTAAACGGGAATCGCTTTTAAATTTGATGTGTGTCTTTAATGTGTTTATTTTTTTATGCGGAGTTTTAAGTGGTTTAGTAGTAAAGCTAATTTCCGGTCATAATTATTTCACATTTTTTTTTTTAACTAATATCGAGTAGTCGAAAAAGTCTTTTCGTATGTCTAATCAAACTTCAACTTATTTTTTAAAATACGAAAAGACTTTTTCGACTACCCAATATTTATTTTGAATATTCTGAAAAAAAAACCAAAAACTTAAGCAAAAAATTTTATTTTAACAAAAAATATGTCGGTAAATGTCAAAATTCATTCAAATATAAACTGATGGCTGATTGAAATTATTTAAAAGGTAATAAGTCAGAGCTATTTTAGGTGTCGATTTAATTTGTTTTTTGACTTTCACATTAGATCTATTCTTTAAGGGTACTTCTGCACTCATTTTCTTCAAGTCATCTGTATCTGTATCGGCTTTTCTAATATGAACTATTAACTACTCCTTTTACACATAAATGCAAAGCACAGCACTTCACAGTACTGTGGCGAGCTTAAAGCCATTAATTGCAGAGCATCATTTTTTTTTTTTTTAATTTCTGAACTCACAAATCCATATATAAATAATTTAATTATATTAAAATAGCACATATGAGTAAACATACATACATAAAACTACATTGAGTGCAAGTGTGACTTGCGGCGACAGCTGCCGACGCGTCCAAATATTTCCAAACGAAATAAAGATAAACCCATTTGTCCTGCCAACATTTTCTGGGGTGTGAGATTGCTGCCGGGTACTTCACACAGCGCCGGCTAAAGCTCCTTTTTTATTTTAAAGATTTATTTATTTATTTTTTATATTTTTTTTTATTTATTTTTTATATTTTTTTTTATTTATTTTTTATTATTTTTTATTTCTTGCATTGTTATTTTTCACACCAGTGTTGTTTTCTTTGTCACTTTGGCGCTCACCACATTAAATTCGGTTGTGTATTTAAGCGCATGCAGTTTCAAACGTACACACATACATATTTACATGCATATGTATAAACATTAAATTTTGTAACGCTATTTGTGTCTGTGGCTGGGAAAATAAGCCGGAAGCACAGCTTTTGGGCTCGTCGATTTTTGTCGCGCTCACATGCACCTCATCTATATATACATACATATATGTGTGTGTTTTGGTAAAATATAAATAAAAAACTTATCAAAAAATGTTTAATGTTCTCACAGTGTTGCCACTTTTTTGAAAAAATTATGAAATGAAAGAATTTTGTTTATAAGAAGCTGCAAAGGATTTATTTTGGGTGGCATTAAGGGGGTATTCTAGTCTAGAAATCAAATTTTGGGCAGTTTTTTGAATTTTATTTTAGAAAAAAAAAAACCAAAAAATATTTTTGCTATCCATTCTTTATGGTGTTTTAATTGGTAACTTAAGAATACAGAAAAAAAATTTTACAAAAAAATATTAAAAATTAAAATAATTAGAGGGAAGAGAGACAGGTGTAAAAAAATGGCGCATCCTGGTGACATTGATCCTGACTCTCCTGGTGGTCTGAAAAAAAAATCAAAAAAAAATTCTTAGTCAGTAAGGATGCTGTTATAGTCTCTACCTCAGGGAACACGGAAAAAAATTTTTGAAAAATGGCGACCGCCTAAAAATAAAAATCATTTTTTACGCTTTTTTTTTTTAAATCTCTGAATTTTTTTAAAATATTAAAAACAAAAATTTTGACACGATGCTGGCAGGAACGATGAATATATGATTATATAAAGAACAAAATTTCAAGTAAATCGGTTGTATAGAACTTGAGATTACGCCGGTATCGTGTGGAAAAAAGTAATTTCGAGAAAAACGCGTTTAAAGTTTGACATTATACGATATTCGCTCAACCGGTCAAGTTGCCATATCACTAAAATGGCTATAACTTTGAAAATAATTTGAGTTTTGAAAAGTCCTTTTAGGGAGATATTTTTGAATATCAAAACTATTATGAAATTATGAAAAAAAAAAATTTTCGATTTTTTTAAATTCCTAGAGTAGAATAGCCTTTAAAGTAATTTATAATTTTTATACTTTTGAATTTCTGGTTAAACAGTTATAGTATTGGGTATATATGCTATGCTATACCCTTAATAATAAGTTTTCCACGAAGTAAGTAAGAAAGGCACGCCGGTAACCCTACAAAAAATTGGGTAGTCGAAAAAGTCTTTTCGTATTTTGTCAATAGATGTCGTTGCAATCGATTAATTAATTAGTCGTTTCGAAATACGAAAAGACTTTTTCGAATACCAATTATACCAGTATATATCAAATAAACTACATATCAGCGTGACGAGCTGAGTCGGTTTAGCCATGCCCGTCTATCTGTACTTTTGAGATATCGATCTGAAATTTTGCACAAGTCTTTTTCTTCGCAAAACATTGTTTATCTATCGAAATCGCTTATATCGGACGACTATAGCATATAGCGGTCATACAAACTGAAAGATAGGAATAAAGTGTTTGTATGGAAAACTTTTGTATTTGACAACATATCTTGACGATATTTGGCATAACTTATTGTCCAAGCTAAGACTACTAACTCACAATATATTGTTCAGTTCACACCACTATAGCATATATGTAGCTATCATACAAACTAACCAAACCAAATCAATTCAAAGATATTTTTTTAACGTTTTGCTTTACGAAGTGCACCTGTGAAGCGTAATATATCTTCGGCGCAGTCGAAGTTAAATTTTCTGCTTTTTTTTCTGCATATTTGTATCAAATAAAATCACTATGGCAGCACTGCTTAAAAATATTTGCACGCAAGTGTACATAAGATATACACTATGAGCTTATGAGCACCTATGCATTAGCAATTTACCTGCAAACTCCTCTCACACACACTCGCATTCGCTGTCACTCGTAAATGCCGAGTAACCTTTCAGCGTAATCCCATGCAAATGCACCTGTCTGTGCGCTCGTTCTCGCTTTGCCATCGGCCGACTGGTTAGCTCTCATTGAGTGACTAAGTGTCTGGCTGACTAACGGACTAACGCACTTGACTAGTGACTAGTTGACTAACTGTCGAGTGGCCAAAGCCGACCATTCAGCCTCTGCCACCGTGTCGCCATTGTCTGTGTTGCAAAAGTTCACGCCAGCACAGTGGTCGCGTTGCATGAAAATGTGGCAATTGTTATAATTTCTCACCAACTGCCGTTTCAGCCTGCTTTTGTGGCAGCTTGTTATTGTTGTGTTTTTGTGTGTTGGTATTTATTTGTTGTATTGTTGTTGTGCTGTTGTCACCATTGTTAGTTTTTGTGCATAAATAAATTCTTGCAACATTGTACAAATAGCGGCGGATTAAAGTATTTACCCCAGTGAGTGCAACATCCTCGTACAGACACCACACACACATATATATATACATATATACAAACCCACATATGCGCTCATAAAATTTGCCCAAAATAGCTTGTGCAATATCCTTACTTATGTCGTCGTTTGCCACAAACACACACACACCCACATGCAACATGCCACTTGTCGGCATCTATTTTTGCAGCTGTTTGCCGCACAACAACGTTGATGTGCAACATTTCAGGGATTTCCTTGCTGACGTCTGAAGTGGCTTAAATTTTTTATAAACATAAAGTATGTCTTGTGGCACGAGCTTTCTGCCTGCCTTAATGTGCCACAGTGCTTTGCATGGGTGCAGCGCGGCAGCTACAAGTGCTGTGAACTCGAGCTACTTGCCAAGCTACCCAGCGTGTTGCATGGGGAATTTAGTCGTAAAATGTGTGGCATTTACCACTGCATTTGTGGCACGTCACCCAGCCATTTGCTGCAGCTCTCATTTGCCACATCTGCATACGCATACATACATAGGGGCTCACATGCCTCATATGCACGGCGTTTTTATGTGCCACCAGAGATGTGGCATGTGGCACTAGCATGCATGACGCATTTTTTAGTGTGTGTGTGTGTGTGTGGCAAGGTACGAAAAAGTTTATTGCCGACATAAAAATGTATTGTTTGGTGACAGTAACACCTCACACATACAAGCTTATCTATATATATGTACATATACACAGTCACATACATACATGTATAAGTGTATTATAAAGTTTGATTACCCTCATTCAAATATACCGTTAATTAGCTGCCGCTTGCAGGTGAGCACCGCACTTAAAGTGTTTAAAAGAGTGTTTAAAGAGCGGCAAGCCAACCCTTTACCCACCAATTTTCCTGCCACTGTATACTAACAATACTTAATTGTATATTTATTGATCATTTAATAATTACTTTTGAAAAAATAAATAATTTTAATAATATTTTTTACTACTTTGACTATTCTTAGGCAAACCATCTAAAGTCATCCACTTGCGTAACATTCCAATTGAGTCCAGCGAAGCAGATGTCATCTCATTAGGTGTACCGTTCGGTCGCGTCACAAATGTGCTCGTCTTGAAGGGCAAAAATCAAGCTTTCCTCGAAATGGCCGACGAAGTATCCGCGACATCTATGGTCTCATGCTATACCGTTACACCGCCACATATGCACGGACGCATGGTTTATGTACAGTTCTCCAATCATCGCGAATTGAAGACAGACCAGAGTCACAACAATGTGAGTACTTAATGAAAATTTAATTCTATTCCATAATAAGTTGTTTTGGATCTAAGATAATTTTAAGCAGAAAAAACCTTTTTGCTGTCGGAGGTCCTCCTGAAGATCCTTTTTTTTCGGAGGTTCTCTTGAAGATTATGATAACGAGTTTCAACGTTCTCACCGGCATAATTTTTGACCAAATATTAACCGATGATCCCACCGGCCCACAAACGGTTTAGTTATTTTTTCTAGATGAAAGGGCAGCTCTTGAAACTCTTCAGGTTTCTCTTCGTCTCAAATGCGTCAATTTTGCTTGTTTACTTATCTATTGAACCAGAAATGGGCCTCATCACTGAACTAAAACTGGAACTTCTTGAAACTTTTCAAGAAACCATAGAGCGAAGTGAAAGTTTGAAGTGGATCCAGCAATTCGTACCATTCTAATAACTTAGTTTGCGCCGCTCCCAAAACTTTTTGTTCGATCGAAATTTATTTACTACGTCCTTGAACATAATATTTGTTAGATAAAATGAAAGACATACCACTTTTGCTAATAGTTTCGATGCTTAGGCCATTCTAAAGTATAAATTCACGAAAAATCCTTTTTTTGGAAGCCGTCATTTTGTCAAAAACAAATAATTTGACTAGTCCTTCAATCATTACCTAAGAATTCATCTATTTTCCACCTCTTTTCGGAGGTTCTTCTGAAGATCGCATATTGGATCAAAGGAATCCAAAATTTCTTCGTCAACAAAAACCACCAAAAAACCTTTTTTTCTCAGTAGCAAATGGATATATAACCTTTTAAGTCACATAGCATTACCATATTTGAAGACTCTTTCACTTTTTTGTTGTTTTTGTAACAGTTATCTAGTTCACGTTAGAGTGGTAAGGTTCAGATAAATTGTCATCGAAGTCATACAACGGTAGGCCCATTCTATTTCGACTCGGTCGGTACATAGAGAGAGGGCCGTCAGATGTGTAGGCACGGAGGTGGTTAGAGTTCGTTGCTTGCTGAATATATAGTTGATATATCGAGATCGATTATAATAAGAAGGAGTTTAGACTACTGCAGTATCCAGAAAGAAACCGCGCAAGGGTTACTCGATTCTCGGGGCAACTCGAGCTCGTTGTCTGCAATGAGTCATGGTTTTGACTCCACGTACGCCATTAACAAAGAGGGTGTCGGTGAAAGTGTTTATGGCTCCACTGTAAATGCATGTCTGAACTTAGTTGCGTCCGAAGTGTAGACGGGGATTGTCGTATGTCGTCGCCTTAATTAAGTAAAGGCCTCTTGATGTTTCTAGAAAACGGTTTCACTTCAAGCAGGCAACTGCAGGGATAGTTTCTACCAAAACAGCCTAGCAGAGACTACTTGGAGAGGAGTTAATTATGCTCTTTAACTCGAAAATATCCGTGGGATTGTTGCTTCTTTAAATACCTTTGTTAATTTAATGCGTGTTCTTTTGGCGCTCGCTTAACAGCGAGCAGAACATGATACCACTTTCTCTATTACTGCTTTTATTGTGATATCCAAACATAATTCGCTATTTAAATAAATATTTTTGGTAAATAGAAAGTTTTCACAATTATTTGCACAGAAATGTATGCTCTCACACACACTCCACTGCGGTAAATAGTAAATAAAGCAAATGAAAATTCATGCAAACACGAAATGAATACCTTTGAATGCCATTTAATTTAAACATCCTAATTCAGCCCAAATATGTTTCAAACCATAATTGCGAGTGTTTGCGCTCAATGACGTCATTTGTCAACCAACACAACAACAACGCAGGGATTTGTGTCGTCGTCCCTCGGTTGTTTGCCAAAAGCACCGCAAAAGGTGGCAAACTCGACACTTTTTAATTAATCACAATTTGTAACAAATTATACCCGAAGCATTCGCTAAATCACACACAGATTCCACACACACGCGCACACACATATGCCTGGAATCTAACGCTTTGTTGTACGTGCCACACATTGTTCAAATTCAAAATTTTCGGTCGTTATTTGGGTTTCAACCCTTGAAATGTCGCCATAATTTGGAATTTAAGCCAACACGTTTTGAAATACTCGCTTGGAATTAAAACAAATGCTGCGCTGTTTGTTGTATTTGCG
Organism: Bactrocera correcta; assembly: GCA_027475135.1. Taxonomy (NCBI): domain Eukaryota; kingdom Metazoa; phylum Arthropoda; class Insecta; order Diptera; family Tephritidae; genus Bactrocera; species Bactrocera correcta. The sequence continues at coordinate 88,176,366 of CM050326.1, forward strand.
CAGAGCCGCATACGTTGTCGCGCGCTTAACTGCTTGACTTTGTTGCTGTTGTCTGCTTGTCACCTGCCTGTGTTTGCAGCGAAGAGGTCAAAGGATATCTAGCCAAGCGCTGGATGTTGGCTGTCGGAGGTGTCTGCTAAGACGCCGCAATAGGCCAGTAAGTCAGTCACGCAACAACCTGCTGTCAGGCAGACACTGACAGACGGTCCATCAGTCAGCCAGTGTGGGCATTAAAGTGTTTGTAAACATGTATACAGACATATCTTAATGTGTGAACCCATATGAATGGCAGCCTCCTCTTGTTTTGTGAGTGCGTTGCGGCTTTGCTTCAATGAATTAGTATGTGTGAGTTGTCTTTTCAGGGAGACGAGCAAATGACAGTCTGTTACATGCCACTGATTACAGCTAACATGTTGGATTGCTTTATTTGAGTCTGCCGTCTTTTTTTTTTTTTTGCTTTGTTTTTTGTTTTTTGATTCATTGTTACTTGCTGTTCATTTTTCGTCTCACCACGATGTGTTCTAAGTCAGCTGAAAATTATATATCTTAAATTATATATCACTAAAACCATGTGGCAAAGCTTTGTAGCTGTTGTGCTTTAGAAAGTACTGTATAATATTTCTATAAAGAACTTTCCTAATTAAAAATATATTTCTGTCCGTGGATGTTGAGCTTTTGAGCTTTCGACTAAGCTTTGAGTTTTTCTATAAGCTTTCACGATAATTGTTTTACTGTGATAAATTGCTAAGTTTGCTTCAGTTTAAGCTTTTGAGCTTTCTCCTAAGCTTTGGATTTTTTATAAGCTTTCACAGTAGCAATATTAGTAACCGAAAAATGCATTACTGTTACAATTTCCATTATGTATAATACTATTTCAGCTTTTGAGCATTTAAGTGAGCTTTGCATTTACTTACAAAGCTTTTGAGCTTTCACCTAAGCTTTGGATTTTTTTATAAGCTTTCATAGTAGGAACATCAATACCTGCGTTACTGTTACAAATCGCTAAGTACACTTCAATTAAACCTTTGGAGCTTTCGTCTAAGCTTTGGATTTTCATATAAGCTTACACGCAAAGATCAACAAAAGTATTGGTATCCAAAAAATGCACTACTGTTACAATTTCCATTATGTATAATACTATTTCAGCTTTTGAACTTTTAAGTAAGCTTTAACATAGGAGAACACGCAGAATTAATTATTGATTAGGTAAATGGAGACTCAATCTAAAACCAATAAATATGCCCCCAACAGTATAGTAGATATATGTAGGTGTTCGTTTCTCCTTCTACATCTATTTCAACTATATTGCTTAATTATCATTGCAGTTAGCCCTATTCTGTCTATATTCTATAGGGCAAGAAACGTTCATATCCTTTGAAATAAAGTCATTTTACAATATTTCTCTTTAATAAATTATTAAAAGTCATTTAATTACTAATAATGAAATTTTCAGTGGTGAGTAGTCATCAATAAATTATAGGTTATATTGTTGCAACCGATATGAAAAGTGCACCATTAACTAAAAACGCTGTGAAAACTATCAGCTGTTGCTCGCAATCACTCTCGCTTTTTCTCACCGAACATTTTGAGAGCGTTCGCATATATGTACGCCGTTATGAGCATACACTTGTTGTTGTTACACTTGAGTGTAAGTGTTGAAAACATCACGATAATTACAAATGGCATTCCCAAATACCATTTACCTGCACTATTATCACGCTGCTCTGCTCGTTTGTCCTTCGAAAGCGTTGAAACGATACCAATACGAAGCGTTAGGCCATCGCCATCACCCACACATCTACCAAAAGCATATAAGATATCAGCGCCTGCATGTAGGCAACACCTTGCCTCGGTGAATTTCTAATAATGTGTATATTGTTTATTTGCCTTGTGTTCAGCTGCCAATTACGCCGATTACACAAATTGTATTATACCAACGAGGGGCAATGAGTAAATATATTTGCATATCAACTGCCTACATATGTAGCATGTGGTATTTAGATGACATATGTACCTATGTGGAGCACTTAATGTGGGTACCGACATAAATTTTGCATACATTAAGGCTTCGGGCGCTGTTGTCTTGTCACACGACTCTAGTCTGTTGCATGTCATCACGAGGCAGTTGCAATGCGCGTACTTGTTAATGCAGTTAATTCTTGGGGCATATGCATGCTTATAATGTATTTATGTTTTATAGTTAGTTACAGAAACAACAACTACATATGGAGCAGTAAGTTCTGCTGGCGTCTGCTATTCAGGTTATCAACACTAAACTGAGCAAAGACAAGTGCTCATTAGTATTAATTGTTGGATTTTTTGCTTGTGACTTTATTGTCGTGTGCCGATTACATATAAAGGTATAAACTTTTGTGTATTGACGCCAAAAAGTAGGCAATTTTTTTTTTAATTTCTGAAATATCGCTCCAGAGTAGTTCTATTTTGTAATAGTCAAGTTTATATCAAACTAGAAGTAGTTTTTACACCCTCAAGTAATACAAATATATTAAGTTTGTTCCGAAGCTTTTTACACCCAGCCTTATCCTTCTGCCTAATTATAACCGAACTAGTCACTTAACTTTGAGATATCGATGTGAAATTTTGCACATGACCTTTTCTCCTCAAGAAGCTGTTCATATGTGGAAATCGTCGCTATCGGACAACTGTAGCATATAGCTGCCATACAAACCGAACGATCAAAATCGAGTGCTTGTATGGAAAACTTCACCATTGGACGATATATCTCCACGAAATTCAGCACAGACTATTATCTAACGCTGCGCTACAATCTCTTAACATATTATTCGAATCGGATCTCCATAGCACATAGCTACTATACAAACAATATGATCAAAATCAAATTATTGCATGGAAAACTTTTTTAATTGACTCGATATCTTTATGACCTTTGGAGCAGATTCTACAACGCTACAACTTCCTTAAATATTGTTGAGATCGGCCCAGTCTAAAGTGATATTTCAAGAATTGAACAAAAAAGCATGGCCTACTTTTTGGCGCCAAGACACAAAAATCCATACATGATAACCCATTAAATCAAGATAATGATTTTTATAGCTCTTTATGTGTAGAAGCAATGCACCTGTTATATAAAGCTTCGGTGCAGCCAAAGTTACCGTTATTTCTTGTTTAAAAAAAAATTCAAATTTTCCTATTTAAGAAAAAAAGCACAGTGCATGCTCAAATAAACGGGTGCCTGTGGACCTATGTAGAACCTGCCAGTATTTTTGCCGTCTGGCTATTTTGATGATCACCTATGGTCATGAGTAATTTCATGAAATTTTATTTGGGTTTTATTTTTCATATTAAATTTACGCTATACAAACACGACAATACATGTTTGATATCAAATACATTTCGAATTAACTCATGCTGATTACAGCACATTACTTTGAAGAGCTTTGAAAAAAATTCACATTACAAGCATTATTTATTCAAGAGATAATTAGTCAAACCCGCATATGTGTATGTGGACATAGACTGTTGCCCATGTATTTGTAAGCTGAATTAAGCTTGTAATCCGCTTTTGCCACTCCCGCCATGGCGCATACACACACAAATACATATATACATATGTAAACATGTATGTAGTAAAAAGCTTTGCCTGCTTTCCATTCCATTTGTATTTGTATGCTGCTCAGCGCTCACCCGCTTACCCACACTCGTACGAGTATATATTTTTGCGTTGAACCCTTTTAACCCTTTCAGCTAGTGCTTTTTCTGCCGATTGCTGTTGTGGCAGCTCAAAAATTAATTTATCAAAATTACCCACAAAAACAATCACACGTCACATTTGATCCCTAAAAACAGTCGCAACAGCTCGAAATCCCCAACTAACACACACGCACACATACACATATACCACATTAGCGCACATACGCCCGACAATAAGTAAAACAACAAACAAATTTATATTGTGTGTTTGCTTTGGTTTGTCGTTACCTGTCTCCCGGCTGCTTCACCTTTTGCCATTAGTGCCCATCACATACTGAAGCACTCGCCACCCCACCGCCGCGCACCGCCGAAATGGTTCAGTCATCACCGCCTCACTTATCCTTCAATCTCGACCGCAGCTGCATTCATCTTCATTCATTTCTTCAGCAATCTCTAGTCGGAATCTGTGAACTCGGCAGCGTCTTCGGCGCATCCACTTTTGGCAACAGAAATCCTCGGAAATCCATCTGCTCGCAGCCACCAGTGCGCCAACTGTCTTCGCAATTCACTGAGTGTTTCGCCACACACACAGAGACATACACTTGAGCACTTTTAAGCATGTGTGCGTGTGTGTGATTCTTCAGGTCTTCACGTGACATATTGCTTGCTTCAGTTGTGCGTTTCTTTTACATTCTTTTTGGTCCCATCGTACGTGTATGAATATTTATTTTTATATCTCTTTGTTGTTTTTGCTTTTGTTGCTTTTTTTCTACTACCGAAATAGCTAGCAAAAGAAATGTCAGCCCAAACAAGCTGCGCCACAAGAATAGCTGCCAGTCAGGGGAGTTCCTATGATTTGCTTGCTTTGTGCTCGCATGTGTCAGCAATAGTGGTAGTTGTTGTTGTTGCCAACATTGCTTAGCTGATTTGCTTGCTTTCCCTGCTATTGTTGTGCTGTGCCGACATGTCTTTGTCAGTGCGTGCTTGTGTGTGTGAGTGTGTGTGTTGGTGTGTTGGTGTGCTTGAACAGATGATTGCAAAATCCTGTTCTATGAGGGTTAAATCCCCGAAGGTATATGAGAAATATTCGTAATGCACACACCTTGAACGAGAAGTAGTTGGAAATTGGAACGATGCACACATGGAAGTGTTAACATGTGTTTGTGTGTCACATATGTACGTATTTTTATATGGCATTTGTGCAAGCGGAAACGCAATCTAACAAATATTTATCAAAATTTAAACGAGAAAATTCTTGCAGTGAAAATATTGCAAATAATAAAAGTGCAAGCAATTTGAATTATATAATATATCTAAAGTCACATACAACATATGTATTAGCAGTTGATTTTATTTATTTATTTATTGTTATTTTTTATTTTTTTTTTTTGATATTTCTTTAGGAATTTTCCATTATAAATAAGATTTATAGTTTTTCAAAGTATTTTCACCTGATTTGAAAATATTTCAAACAGAATTTGGTAAAATATTGAAAGTCAGGTGGCAAGGTCATAAAAATATTTAATTTTGATTATTTTCTTTTCAGCACACTCTTTTTATGTACTCACCACATATTTTTTCTTTTAGTTCTTAAAACATATGCACTTAAATATTTTGAAAGGGTGGCAACCCCTAACACTTTTTAGAAAAAAAAAATTTTTAATACAAAGTACTTTAGGTACTTTTGGTCATATTCTTAAATTTAAAAAAAAAAGTATGTATTACAAATAAGGTGGCATCACCATTAAGTTGTATTTAATTTTGATAATTTTCTTTTCAACATACTCCTTTTATGTCCTCACCAGAGTTTCATGCTAAAATATTAAAAACATTATATATATACATATATATGTATGTATATATTTTAAACAAGGTGGCATCACCATAAAATCATATTTTATTTTTATTATATTCTTTACAAAACACTGCTTTTATATTCTTTAAAAATATGCACTTAAATATTTTGAAAGCGTGGCAACCCTGTAAAATTTTTCACGACGTTTTTTTTAAGTTAAAATACGTAAAATCTCTTTTGCCATATTACAGCATATTAAAAAAATGTATATAATTCAAATAAGATGGCATCACCATAAAATCATATTTTATTTTTATATATTTCCACTCCATGTTTTCTCTTTTACTTCTTCGAAAAATATGCATTTAAATATTTTGAAAGAGTGGCAACCCTATAAAAACTTTTCACGAAACTGTTTGTTACTTAAGATACCTTTAATCTTTTTTGCCTTATTAAAAATGTTTCAAAAAATTTTATATACTGCAAATCAGATGGCAACATCAAAAAAAAACTAATGCATTTTTATTATTTTCATTACAAACACTCGTCTCAAATCCTCTCCATATATTTTCTCTTTTATTTCTTCAAAAAGTATGCATTTAAATATTTTTAAAGTGTGGCAACCCTCAAACTTTTTCTTGCTATTTTTTATGTTTTGATGTCTAAAAACCAGTCTGCCGTATGCTAAAATATTAAAAAATATATATTTATTATTTCCAATCAGGTGGCATCATCATAAAATCGTATATTGATTTTTATATTATTTACAATATACTTCTTTTATGTCCTGAATACAAGTTTTATATTATATTTAGTTCTTTCAAAAAATATCCATTTAAATATTTTCAAAGTGTGGCAACCCTAAAAAGTTTTTCATGAAATTTTTTTAACTTGTGATACTTAATAACTATTTTACCAAAAGCTAAAATATTTATTTATTTATATGCATTGCATATTTCCAATCAAGTGGCAACATCATAAAATTATTTACGGTTGTTTTTATTTTCTTTACAAAATACTCCTCTCAGTCTACACATGTTACATTTTATTTAATTAGAGAAAAATCTATTTAAATATTTAGAAAGTGTGGCAACCCTAAAAATTTTAATTAATTTTTCTTTTTAATTTTTGATACTAAACTTTTTGTCGAAATCGAGGCAAATATATTATTATGACAGATATTCAAAATATTTTTTGTATTTTTAAACAATATGGCAACCTAACAAAATATCTTTTCAGTCGCGACTTTTTTTTAATAATTGGTAAAGAAATAATAGAAAGTGTTGAATATGCCAACCTTTTGCCAACTTATACTTAAACTCAAGCGTCTGAAGACCTTTATGCTCTGTAGGTAGCAAAAACCAATTACTCAACTTCAACCTTTAAATATAAATTTATGGCAAATAGAATGATTCCGTAAATTTGTATTTAAAACCGAAAGACAACTTCCCATAAAAGTATTTCTGTTTCTTGTTTCAGATTATTATCTTCCTTTGAATTCAGAATACTAGAATATACCAGAATTTGTATGAAATTTAAAAATATCTAGATAGTGCCTCAATATCATTCAGAAAATCTGTTTCAACTCTACGTCGATTTTAAATTGCCAAATAAATAAACAATCCAATAATGTGTTATACTCACACTGAGCTTCGTAAGGGAAAAGAAAGCATATATCTAGGCGCATTACTTATACCCAGACATTAACGAGCCACTTTTCATTATTTGTCGCCTTTTGCATTGGAAAAAGTTTAACAAGCATTAGCAGTACAAATTTAAATAAAACAAATGCGCCATAAACCTAAATCAACAGACCTACAATACACATAAATCCTTAATTCCTATGAGCAACACATAGCACTTGTTTGGCATGTTCTATTTGCCTTTTTGGTCATATGGTATTGTCGGTTTTTTTTCTCACTTCTATTTATTTTTCGTTATTTTTTGTTTCGTTTTTTCTATTTAGCTCTGATTTTTCTATTTTTCTCGGATTTTTCTATTTTGTTTTTTTTGTTTTTTTGATTTCTTTGTATTTTTTTTATTTTATTTCTCTTCTGCACTTTTGTGGCTAATATTCCTTGTTAGCTGGCTTATTTTGTGCTCCGGCACCACTCATTCTATTCGATATTCGCTGTTCGCTGCACGTAGTAACGGTAATTGAAATCCATTTGCACACGTCACACCAATCGATGACTCGAAAGACGACGGAAAGGTGAAAAAATCGGAAAGCAGCCAGCAAAAACAATGCGAACATACAGAGATTGTTTTGTGTGTGTGTGTGTTTACAAATATATACCTTTAGACGTAAGCTTAACTTATGCTTGCGCAACGGCAGCGCACAACAACAATAACGCGCCCTTACCTGTATGTTGAGAAATGTGAGCTCGATGCCACAAATCTTCACGCAACACTCGAAGGATCTGGCGCGGCGGCGGCGAAGCAGAACAAGCGAATGTGGAAAAGCTAGAAAACCACCGCACCATGCCACATACGCCTGCAACAACTGCGCCGCGCACTTCAGCAGCAATCAGTGGCCAAAGTGTATCGACAAGCACAGCAACAACAACAACAACAACGAGAAAGCATCTTGTTGATTTGCGCTTAGCGCCGAACAATACACGCGCTGCGAAAGAAAAATATCAAGAAAATAAGTTAAACAACAACAAAAGACAAACAAAAGCAAGAGCAAAAACAATAACAACAACGTATAACACAAGATTAAGCTGGCTTGTAAGCGCAGGGCGAGCGCAGGCAACAAGTAACGGCAGTCTCGCAAGCCAGTGCTCCTAACCGAGGCGGGCATTGCCTAACATACACATGTGTGTGCATAAATTTGTGTCTGCGTATGTGTGCGCCGAGTGCTAATACATCAGCGCAAATCCTTTAACCTCTTTCGGTGGTTTTGTTTTTGTTTGAAATTTTCGTTGGCTTATTTGTTTGGCACTTCGGTTGGTCTTTTGTTTTTATTATTTTTATAATATTGAATTTGCGCTGCTTACGCCACCTCCTGGCTGCCTCGCTGCCAGGCTGGCTGATACGGTTACGCGTTGATGGTATAACGGTAAAGCTTTTTACGCCAAATAAACACAAGCGCAAACTTTGGCGCGCACATAAACACACTTACTCTTATGTATATATGTGTGTGTGCGTGTGTGGCGCGACGCGCACGTTGGCTCACAAGCAGACTCATGCGTGCTGGCGCTCACACACATAAATCAGCAAAGTGCCTTATAATCCCGCAAATGGACAGAATACATGATGCCATTTGTTTGCACATACGGTATGTGTATGCACGTATGTGTGTGTGTGCGTGCGTGCGTGCGTTGTTGCTGCAAATCTTTTCTCGCCTTGTTAGATTGAAATAAAGTAGAAAATTAAATAAACACGCTGCTTACGTATGCTCCGCCAGAGATAATATTATTAGCGCAAATCAAACAACACATGCAACAAAAACAACAGCAACAACAGCAACAACGCATGTAACAACAAACACATGCCACAACAACAGTCACATTGTAGACTTCTGTGTTTGTAGGCAGGCAAAGAAAACCAGAAAAGCCAGGAAGGATTCATAGGCGACACGTCGTGCTTGTGTGCTGCTTATGCGCCTATATGTATGCATTGATTTTTGCTTTCTTCATTTTTCCTGCCTGCTCGTGTTGACGTATCACTTTAGCGTTGTTATTGTTGCTTGCGCCTTTATTATCATTTATTTTTACGTTTGCCGCTGTCTTTAAGCCGCGTTCGTGCGCTTTGCCGCCTTTAATCCGTTGCTAATAATAGTAATCCTTTTTGCGGTTTAATCGCTTGTCGTTTCTTCGCGCTTATTTGCTTAACTTTGCGCCAATTTAGCAGTTGACGTGTTCTATTTCTTGCACAGCGTGCAGTTGTGTGCCGATTTTGCCTTATTGTAGCTGTTGCAAGTAGTGTTGCAAAGGCTGCTGACAAGCATTAGTTGCATGTCAACATATTCGTCTGCCAGGATTAACAATTCAATTAAGCTTACAGGCGAATTAACACCTCAGCACGCGCTACCTGGTAGAGTTTGATATTTGATCGGACATATTTACAGATTAGTGCCACCGTTCTAAGCTATATATTCATATATATGTATTTATAATATGAGCTTTATGTATATTAAAATGTCTACTAATTTGTAACTGCATGCCAATTGATTTCTTCTCGGCTTAAATGTTTGGAAACTTAGGAGTCCTTTAAATCCTTTTTAGCAAAAAGTTTTACCTAATACCTCTTGTTTCAATCTGATATAACAGTCAAGTTTCAATTTAGCTTATATGATAGTTACTACATCCTTCCAATATCGTGCTAATTTTGAAAAAGAAATTTCATTTATTTTTTCGAAGATCTGACTTTAACCCTTTGGAATAAGTATTATTCATGGTAGAGCAAACAATCTTATAAACCACTGAAACAAGAAGGAAAAGTGAATAAGATCCATATTATTACTTTTCCACGAACTTACATGCTATAGATAATAACAAATTCAATAATTCTAACTTCAAAGACAAATTTTTAATTTTGGAGGCTAACTCCGAAAAACAGAGTTTATTTTCAAATTATGACTCAATATGTTCTTTGGTCCAACACCCAAAAAAGTCTTATGGTGTAATATTAGGTACTCGACAAAGATGTAGTTGCAGTCGTATATCTCCAGCGCTACCAATCAAATGGTGTCGTACCATATAATGTTGGAAAGATGAGACTTTAAGCTTCATTCCATCAAAAGAAAAAAAAAATCGGGGAAGTTGAAAAAAGTTACAGCTGCTCATAAATTTGTGAAATTAATGAAGAAATTCGTTATATTATGAAATTTTTGTATAAAAAAGAGAATGCCACGCAAGCCACAAATGAAATTTGTGAAGTTTACGGAGATATCAGTTCGTGTAGCACAAAAATGGTTCGCTCGCTACCGTTCTGGAAATTTCTATGTGGAAGATGCACCGCGCTCTGGTCAACCTAACGTTGTAAAAGTCGATGAAATTATGAAGAAGATTGACCAGGACTGTCACAAAAGCAGCATGATATCTCCAAGGAACTTAACATTCATCATCACACCGTTTTGAACCATATAAAAAAGGCTGGCTACGAAAGGAAGCTCGATGTTTGGGTACCACATGAATTGTCTGTGCAAAATTTAATGTACCGAATTAACATCTGCAATTCCTTGCTGAAACGAAATGAAATCGAACCATTTTTGAAGCGAATGGTAACAGAAGACGAAAAGTTGATCAAATACGACAATAATGTGCGAAAAAGATCATGCTCCAAGCGTGGTGAAGCTCAACAAAGGGTTGCAAAGTCAGGATTTACGCCTCGAAAGGTTATGCTGAGTGTTTAGAGGGATTGGAAAGGAATCACCCACTATGAGCAGCTCCAGCCTGGTCGAACGATTGATTCTATATTTTACTGTCAACTGCTGATGAGAGCCAGAATTGATCAAAAGAAAGGGTTTCGTCTTCCATCAGGACAACGCTTTGATGACTCAGCAAAAACTGGTAGAGCTTGGCTGAGAAGTTTTGTTGCATCAGCCGTACAGCCCTTGCTCCAAAAGACTACCATTTGTTTCGGTCAATGCAAAACTCTTTTAATGGAGTAAAGTTGGCTTCAAAAGAGAAGCCTGTTTTCATTTTCGTTTTGTTGCTACACCCAAAAAAGTCGTTTTTGTCTTATATTTTAATATACTAGAGACTTGGAAGCATAAAAGATTCTCTCCGCCTCTACATATATTATAAGACGAGAGATCTTTCAATTTGCATAATAAATAAAAATTCATCAACTGATTGCTATTTTATTAATGCACAGAACCAAATTTACAGCCTGGACAACAACCGGCTGAGTTAAACACAGCCAAATTTAGAGTATTGACAACAACCAGCAACTGAAATCCAATTTCAACACAATTTGAACTCGATTTGAATTCGATTAAGTATAAATGTAGTAAATTTATATTTTGATTTCATTTTTATTTTTTCCTAAACCGATCTAAGCGCATTAATGGAGCAGAGACCGATTCATTGAGCAACTAAGTCCTGAGTGACAAGGATATAATGCTGTGATTAATGAGTGTGTTTGTAACCACTAATATGTGAGTTTTGAGTACCATAGTGAAACAGCGTTCTAAGCTATAAGTAAGATCACTGTTAAAATCGATCTCAGGCTTTATTTCTCAAACCTTGAAGCCAAAAATTTTATGAAGAAATACAATTTCGTAGTGAGACAACACTCCAACCCACTCCTTCAGCAAATTCCTGCTTTTCTATGCGAGCCTTCTTAATTTCATTTCAATTTCGTTGCGAATAACTTTTTCAATTACTTTTTAATATAAAACTCTTTACTGCTTTGCATATACTCATTTGTGGCGCTATAACTCGGACTTACTCACTCTTTTACTGCCGCAAGTAACTGCCACTTACGACCCCAGATGTGACTGCGCCACACAATATGCGTCCAGTTAACTTGTTGCGGTTGCAAGTTAACTCAGTTCAAAGTGCATGCACATGAATCTATTTGTATGTACGTGTGAATATTATTTAAGTTGCAAGCGCATAAAAGGATTGCACACACATACACATACAAACTCGCATGCAAATATGGCGCGTGCGAGGGGCGTGAGTGGAAAACAATAATATTTATGAAGCTTAAAATGCGCGCAACCGCTTCTTTTATGCGCTTCATATAGTCTTTCGATAGTTCTTAACTTCGCCCAGTCAGTTTATTTTATATGCTGATGCCTTTATGCTGTTGTTGTTGCTGCATTGTTGATGACAAAAACCGCTTGCGCGCAAACAAAAAGTGCAGTAACTGTGTGAGCGAGGAGACTGAAGCGTGAGCAGCACAAATTTTATTTTAGTTTGTCACAGCTTTTTCATATTTTACGCTTCGCCCCGCCTCGCTTGCTGCCACACTTCGTTGCTTGCGGATTAAAGTTGCAAAAACACGCTTTGGCTTCTCAGCGCTTCCACAATTGATGAAGAAAACCAAAAATGTCCGCTTTTTGTGTGCTGTATTGTTGTTGTTGCAGTTGAGTGCTTATGCCCGGCATTTACTTTTTGCTCGCCACTGTAGTTTTGCTGCTCATTTAACGCTTTTTGCATAAATAACTTTTTTCAGCGCCAACAAATTTACAAACGCTCCACTTTGCTTTCTTCGACACTTCTTTTTTACGCTCCGCCAACAAAGTGCCACGGATTATCCTTCAATTTTATTTTCCACCATTTATTTGTTGGTTTTGTTGTTTTTATTTTTCGGTGTGCTTAAATTTTCGGATTTTATGCTGCTTTACGGTTGGCATTGTGGTTGCGACATTGTGGCTGTCCCAGTGCTGAAGACTGCGCGCGCTTGTCCGCTCACTTACCATCCCACCTCCCCCACCCTTCACACCTTCTTGCTACGGCTCAATTGCGCTGCTTGTAATAAAAATGAAAAACTTTGTAAATTTGCGCAAACTTTTGTTAAAAGCTTTTATCTGTGCTCACGCTTTTTGTTGCCCTCACTCTCCTTGTCGTTGTTGCTTTTTGTTATATTTGTTGCGATTTTTTGTTTTACGAACACATTTACCTTTAGTTTTTTGCCTCGTTTCATACCCGAATTGACGTCTTAGTTTTATTTCCTCTTTGAGTAAGTCCCGCGAGTAAGCATTCAAATTTACCGTAATCTGCCACCGCTTCCCGCTCATCGTGCGTATTGTCCGCATTTCGTTGACACCGGTTATGACTTTATTACGTGTACGACTTTCATTTTTTTTTTTTGAAAATGTCAACCATTTTGAGCGAGATGTTCTCACTCGCTTCCCGTTCGATGCTTTCACTGCTTGTCCGCTTCATTTTTCTCCTGGGAAGTGCCAACTGGTCAACAAACAACAAGCTATAAAATTAATGGAAATATATGAAATACTGCGTTGCAAACACGTGTTTTATACCGTTATGGTAACGTCGCAAATATTTGGTGAACTTTCAGAGTGCTTTCACAATGTGAAAGCTCATATCTTGCTATTTGCTGTTTGAAATCTTTTTTATATTCTGCCAGTTAATCGCGTGTGCTGTTTTATGTTATTGAGTTAATCTGTACGGGAGGGGCAATTAAGTGTGTTCCCCGTGAGTCGCGCAGTGGTACCCCCTGTCTGCAATAAAGTCGAAAAATATTTGCTGTTTCACCATGCGTTTAATAACAAGTTAAGCTCTTCAGATCTTGATTACCTCTTGCTTTCAGAGTAGCATAAAAAAATTGCCCAAAAAATCACCCAAATTGTAAGCATCAACACATTTGACTATTTATAGGGTTAATGAACGTGAATCAAGAAATTGATTTTTTTGCTGCTCATGCAGTTGCAAATATTATCCGAAAAACTTAAATCGAGCCGGCAAATAGTTTCGGAGATATCAGCGTGTACGGATGTGTATGAATTCTTAAACTTAGTGCAGTCGGCTCCCAAAGGTTAACCACGTCTCTCGCGATACTTTGTTTCCATAGTCTGAAGAAAATTCTTCCGAAACAGCTGAACCAATAAATATTTTATAATTTTTTGTTAGATAATGATCGAAATATTAATATCCTGAAAATAACAACAGTGGTTGACTGTAAATACTTTCATAAAAAGCCATTTGCTTTGAGAAGCCGTTATTTTGTCAAAAAACTATATTTCGACCAGGCCTTCGATCAATACCTGCACTCATTTGTGGTTAAAATATTTCGTTAGTTTTTAGATTTGAGATAGTTTTAAGCATAAAAATGTTTATCACCTCCAGACACTTATTATCTGAGGCCTTTCTTAAGCTTGCTGACGGGAGCAAGAAAATCCAAATTTTTTCGAAACTAACCACCGGTTAATAAAGTAGATTAAATTCTATAAATTTAGTATATTTTTATATATTTATTAACTAAAATGTACTGCGAAAAAAATTCACAAGAAAATATATTTTTCTGCCTTGCAGTTGCCTTCATTTAGACAATTAGCGGTTTTCTCTCTATCGATTATTGCAAACAATTAGTTAATTAACTACATTAAGAAGCGTGCTGACAACTTCTGACATACTTATAATATATCATGATAGCCCAATTAGTTAAAGCAGTAGTCCTTCAATTGGTTCGAAGTATCCAATTAACACCATATAGATTGCAAATGTAGTGATGATTCCTCGAATTTTCCGAAATCTATAAATTTACTTCCTCGAAGCAAACTTTATACTTTCTGAAGAAATTTCAAAAAAAAAATTTAAAATTAATATCATTGTAATTTTTCATGGACAATTAATAACCACTTAGTGAAATATAAGTCAATTAATGCTCAATTAGCGTATAGGTCTTTCAGGCAGTCACTTAATGTTGTCAATTAGCTAATTGTCTTCAAGTACGTTTACTTTAGTAACACTTCGTTGTTAATAGACTCAATTAAGATATGTAATTATTATATTTAAATGACTTGAATTAGCTAACTGCCATTAAGTATAAATAAAAAATATAGAATAGCCTTTTTGCACACCCAAATTAATTTAGTACATTAAGATTATAATTGAGAAAGCAGTTTTTGCCTTTTGTATAGCGATATTTTGTATTTGGTTGAGTTCTTCATTTTGCATATTTTCTCTTGAATAAAATTCAGCAGCTGATTACTATATTATTTATCAATGCACACAACCAAATTTACAGCGTGGACAACAACCTATAGAGTTAAACACTGCCAAATTTACAGTGTAGAAAACTTTCCGCAGAATTGTATTCCAGTTTCAACTCGATTTAAATGCAATTAAAAACTAATGTTGTAAAATAAAATTTTTATTTTCTGTAGTTAATCGATTTAAAATAGCGCTTTAATCGAGCGAAGGCCGATTAATTGGTCAATTAACTCTTGTACGAAAAGGCTATCAGTGGGAATTGCTAATTTACTCAATTAAGATATGAAATGATTCTGATCGAAACTACTAACTGTAAACATAGATATACGGTGGAATTTTTAATTGACTCAATTAAGGTATGAAGTTACTCTAATTGCTTATTAATTAATTATCACTAATCTCACTTTCCAGTACGCTACAAGTCTTTAAGTACATTTACTTTACTAAGGAGTAGTTACTAATTGACTCAATCAAGATTTGAAATAATTTTTATGAAATATGCTAACTGTCTAATTGCTTATTAATTATTGATTATAATCAATTACCAATAAAAAGCGCTCTCGAGCATACCACTAATATTCAGTACATACATTCAATTTAATTTACCTACAATTTCTTAATGTTTCTACAAAATCTTATGTGAACATAATTAATAAAGTAATACTATTTGTATACAGTCATTTCGATCAAATCCTCCACGATGTTTATTATGTTTGCACAGCCACATAAACAGAGAGTGTTTGCTAAGAAAATAATTCCACAAGCGTTATTTCTGTTACACATAGCCACAATATGCCAGCCTGAGCGCATGCAACATCTATAATACATGTGTATGTATGTGTGTAATTTTTTCATTTCATTTCCATAGAGTAATAAAATAAAATAAATCGATAACAACTCTTTGCATGCAAATAAAATAACTGTGCATGTGTGTGAGTGTTGTGTGCGTGTTGGCGCTCGCCAGTGCTGTGCGCTTCACTCTAACCAATACAAGCAGCGAAATTTTACGAAATAAAATAAAATACGCTTAGCTGGGAGTGATAGCAAGCGAGACTATTTGAATTGCAAAACATTCGATTTTATATAGACGAGTGATAGCTGTCGGCGTTTAAAATGCAGTTAAACATTTTGCTTCAATATTTTCTTTTGTAAATAGCAGTGCATGAATAAATTGCTATTTTATGAGAATTTGAGTGAGTAACAGAGTGAGTCAAACGTTGTTTGGCGCTGTGTTTGGGTTTTGTTTTTTTTTTTTTTTTGCGGCACTAGTGACGTCACTAGTTACTTATATGCGAATGTAAGGATGCGCGAAACAGCTGTTGGTTAGCGAAAGGACCTTGTTTATGCGCAATTTGTTGTTGTAATTTGGATTATAGTTGAAATATATTATGATTGATATCTTATTAAGGCCTTCAAGCAACATTATAGCCAGTTTATGCCACAATCATAACCAAAATCACTATCAGAACCACCAAGAAAGCACATAGAGTTCATCAAAAGTTATTTCTGAAGCGCTTTCCTTAATGCTATTAATTATGGAACGAAATTTTTAACTTGTTTTTGTAAACAGTTTACTAAACAACAACAAATAAAACAACTTCAAAGCATTGTTTGCCGTTTACCGCCCCTAAATCGGTGAATTGAAAACGTGTTTTGTGCCTTTTCATATTTCTAAAATTCAATCAACACATTTATATGTGCGATGATGCCACTTCTTCCTCACTACCGCGCCTCACATTGCACATTCTGCCATTATGTTCAATAGCGAAACCGCGCGCAATCATCTAATATCATCTAATAATCATAATCATTTAAAGCGCCATTCCACACTCAACCATTCATGGAATACGCAGCTCATTCATCTGCGTGCCAATGCTAAAACAACAACAGCAAGTGTAACAAGGAGTGGCAAACGCCCGCAGAGGAAGCGATTTTTAAGTAAAATCGGAAACGGGAAGGATATGAGTATAAGTAAAAGCAACGAAGTAGCTGAAAAAAATCTGCAAGCTTGGCGCTGACTAACACATATGTACGTGGCATTGGCTAACACATACATTTCGCAGTGAAGCGGCTGAATGAGTGTGAGTGTGTAAGAGCGGGTGTGTGTTGTGCTTGCGAATTTCTTGTGGCATGTCTGTCGACTAAAACTGTCGTCCGCGCCGCCATCCGTTTAGACTTGGCTACGATTGCCTGTCAAGTGCTGCCAAGCCGCACGAACACACGCACACACAACTAAACATATATGCATTACACATTCACACTGAGCTCTAAAAGTATGCCACCTTTGTTGTTGTTTATCTTTATATTTCAGTATACATATGTATATATGCGTATATGTGTGCATGTGTGCGTGTGACGCATATCGTGCTCTCGCAATTCTAATCAATTTTTATTATATTTGCAATCTTCTTGGCAGTAACAGCGTCATCGTCTTCGCTGAAGTGTCCTTTACCGTATACCAATACACGCACACATACACACACACACGCACAAACCCACGCGTAGTAAGTCACACTTCCTGCCGCCAGTGCACGCCCTATAATTTGACTTGGCCCTGGCCTGCTTCTCTTCCATTTGCTTTCGATTTACTTTTATTGTGTTGTTTTTGTATTGTTGTGTACTTGAGCCAAGAGCCAACGTCTTGTCTGTAGTTGCGAGTGCCGCCGCTCCAGCGCGGGTCCTCACGTCGCCGCCCAGCGTATTAATGCGAGAATCACTTGCTCACACACACACACACACACACATGCAAACATATTTATTCAGTTGAATATATTCATAAATTTATACCTTTACTTTGCCGTTACATATACGCATTTGTTGGACTGTATCGCATACCGTTATTCACTTTTATTTACCGTCGGCGCGTTCCTCCTCGCGTCGACCGCCGTCATCCGTTACCTGTCGTCAATCGGAAATCGCACACTTGGGGCATCCTCTTCAGATTTTGTTGGTCTTCTTTATTTTTTTTTTTTTATTTTTTTTGCACTACGCACAGTGCTCTTCGGTCTCATATATGTATGTATGTATGTATGTGTGTGTTATTTATATAGAAAAGCCAACGTGTTTGCGTTATGATTTTTAAATCAAAATTCAGCACGACCTGGAATAAATTCACTTCCGAATGTCATTAAATCGTATTCCGATACTGTGATGTTCTCTCCTATTGGCAAGCAGCACATATTCGCACACATACCCACACACAAATAGTAGTGAGTTTAAATTATATACTTGGCTGTGTGTGCCTTCACAATAGACTCCTCGAGCAGGTTTACTTAGTAAATGCGTTTGTGTGTCTGTAATATATAATTTGCGGCTATTATATATTTGTATTCATATTTTGCTTTTCTTTCCCTTTCTTCGTATCGATTTCTTTTCTATTTTGCGATGGCACAATATGAATTTATTGATTCTGATTGAGATTTATGCGCGAGCTTTGCTATGGCACTTTGATGGTGTGTAGTGACACTGCGAGGAATTCGTTGGTTAAAAAAATATAAATTTTAGTAAAAATAAATTGACAAATAAAATATAATTATAATATTAATGAGGATATAAAAATATAAATTAGAAGTTTCCCTAAGCGTTTATATACATAAGTCAATTAGTACCCTAATTTTGTATTTTTTTTTTTGACCATTTTGTAGAGCATTGAGTTTTCTAAACAATTATATTAAGGGAGATATTTTATATGAATTTTTCTATCTAATGATGAGGAAAAAATTTGAAACTGTAAGGGGAAGGACCTACCTGTTATTAGTAAAGCCTCATACTTCGATATATTTTCCTCAAGATGTCTACGGACCTACTTTTCAGAGTATCAAGCAAAAAAAAATATTACGTATTTTCCCACCCACCCTAATGTACAATAATATAAAAATGCAAAAAAATTGTTTTTCAGCTTGTAATTGATATTACATATTCAAAAATATTATTAATTTTTATAACAAAAATTATAAAAATAATGTAATAAAAATAATAAAAAAAAAAAATATTTTTGTAAAAATATATTATTTTAATAAAAAAAAAATTATTTTTATAAAATGATATAAAATAATAAAAATTATTTTTATAATATATAATAATATAATAAAAAATATTTTTATAAAATAATATTATTTTTATAAAAATATTTTTTTTATATTTTTTTTTAAATAATTTTTTTATTTTTTTTTTTTTTAATCTTAATTATTAAGTTGTTCAAACAGTTAAAAATTAAACTTCCGGCGAACTTCATTATTTCAAAAAAACATTATTTAAATAATTAAAAATCAGCAAAAATTAAATCTAGCTCAAAAAGGTTTAATTTTTGAATTAAAAAAAAATACAAAAAATTACTAAAATTATAGTAATAAAATACTTACTAATTTATTGCAATTATAATATGAAATGTTAAATAAGCTAACGAATAAAACCTAATTAAAATTTAAAAAATATAATAATTAAAACAAAAAATTTAAAAAATAAAATAATAAAATTAAAAAAAAAACGTTAAATTGAAAAAAATTAGAAATAATAACTTATTTAACAAAATAAAAATGATTAATAAAGTTTTAAAATTTTAAATTTAATAAAAATTTAAAAAAAATTGTGAAATAATAAAAACTTTATAATTCTAAAAACCTAATGAAAACAAATAATTATTAAATTAAAAGTATTAATTAATTTAATAAAACAAATATAAAAATAATTACATGAAAAATTAAGATAAAAGAGATTAACAAAATTTGAAATGGTAATTTCGCTTAAAAAATTTTCTGCTAATTTTGAAATTATTATTTAATAAAAATTCAAAAAAAATTTTAATTGCAAAAAAAAAATTATAAAATATTAAAAAAAAATAGTGAAGTTGAAGTTATAAATTTAAAAAAAATTTATACAAAATGTAAAATTACTTAAAAAAAAAATAAACTCTTTTAGTTTAATTTAATTAAATTAAATTAATAAAATTAAAAATAAAATTAAAATAATTAACTAAAAAAATTATTAAAAAATTAAAATTAAATAATTAATAAAAATCAAACAGCAATTCCGCATTTGTAATTACAAAATAAAAAAAAGAAATATTTTTCAACGCATTAATTGCAACCGTGTGTGATAGTAAGATACGAATTAAACTCTTTTGAAAATATATAAATTAAATAAATAAAATAAATTTAGTTAAATGTTTAAATTTTAAAAAATTTAAAGAAATAATAAAAACTTTAGGTAAAACTAACAGTTTATTCAAGCAATTACAAATATTATATGAAATTTAAACAAATTTACGAATTAAATATTGAATAAACATAAATTAATAAAATTTAAAATGTGAATTAAAACAAATTTACGTAATTTTAACAAATTTAGAGAAAGAAAAAATTGTGTATAATTAATTTAGATTGCACTAATGAGTTGAAAAACATACTTCCATTATTAATTTCAAACAAAAGCCTAAATATTACTTAAAATGTCTCAAAAATAGAAATTATTTAAGCAAATTTCACATTAAAAGAATATTTTCGAGTAGAAATTTAAAATTGAAATTAATGTTTTTGTCTCTCTTTTACAGACCGCTGTCGTGTCCAGCGATTATCGCATTCAGTCGCCAGCATCTGGCTCACCGCTACCGCTGTGCAACACCGCCACCACCACCAATGCCGATGGCACCATCGCCGTACTACAGAATAACTCGAACGCAGTCAACACCAACTCCACAGCCGGCGGACCGAACACGGTGCTGCGCGTCATTGTCGAATCGCTGCTGTATCCGGTGTCGCTGGATATCTTGCATCAAATTTTCCAGCGTTTCGGCAAAGTGCTGAAAATCGTCACATTTACAAAGAATAATTCATTCCAGGTAAATATGCACAAAAGCGCTGA
Organism: Bactrocera correcta; assembly: GCA_027475135.1. Classification (NCBI taxonomy): domain Eukaryota; kingdom Metazoa; phylum Arthropoda; class Insecta; order Diptera; family Tephritidae; genus Bactrocera; species Bactrocera correcta. The sequence goes on from CM050326.1 coordinate 88,197,324, forward strand.
TAAGCGCACAGTCATTTATAAAATACGAACTTAAATATATATATGTACATGTATGTATATATGTTTGTGTGATTGTGTGCAGTGGTTGCAAGTGAAAGGCCGCCGCTGTGAAGCATCATCATTTCATTTCATTTTATGTCAAACGACAAGTAGCAACCACAGCGCGACAGCACGACAGCGTTCATAATTGATAAGCGCGCGCACAAACACACATATATTTACGCGAATTTAAATATGTGTGTGTGTGCGTGTGTGTACAAGAGTTCACATGCTCGCTTGCGCACCAAATCAAGCGTGAATGTGTGAAGGCTTTCAACGAAATTCGTTTGTTATACTTGCTGCAGCGCGCTCATACATCATTCAATTTATGTCCCGCGCCCTCTGTACACACACACACTTATATATACAATCTATTAATATAAATAAATATATAAATAAGCTTGTCGTCTCACACCCCCGCGCAAACGCTCTCAATTGCAGGCACTGATCCAGTATCCGGACGCCCATTCGGCCCAGCATGCCAAGAACATTTTGGACGGCCAGAACATCTATAACGGTTGCTGCACACTGCGCATCGACAACAGCAAATTGACAGCTTTGAATGTCAAATACAACAATGACAAATCGCGCGACTTCACAAATCCATCATTGCCACCGGGCGAGCCGGGCGCCGACATTATGCCCACCGCCGGCGGCTTGGTAAATGCCAATGACTTACTCCTGATCGCGGCCCGACAGCGGCCATCCCTAACAGGTGATAAAATAGGTAACACTTTTACTTTTTCCTTTTTTCATTTTTTATCTTTCGTTTAGCAGCTAAAACAAAACAAAAGCGAAAAAATTAATTTTGTTGTATATCTTTCCTTTATTCTCTATCAGTTCAATATTTTTTTATAAATTTACTTGAGCTGATCTGCTCTCGACTATTTTTTAATGAAATCAGATTCGCTCACATTCGGCCGAGTTTATTTGTGAATTTTAGTTTTATATACGTTGGTTTTCTCTACTCTCTATTTGTCTACTCCGTGCTCTCCTGCTGTCCAACGCTATCGCTGAGAATTATAATATATTTTGTATTAATAAATAGTATTAATTATTCTTTAGTATTATGTAACTTGAACCCAAAACTCCCAGAGTCACTTAGGCTACAAGTACGGACAATACCAGGGACGTTACACCACTCATAACTGCGAAAATACTTCAACATTATTACTATAATATTATATAATTGTTCGTAGAACTAGGTGAATTGAGTTCTTCATGGAATCAGAAACAGGACTATAGACACCATAGTGATCTGTTAGGCTTTCAACACACACCCACAAATAATCTCGTTATATCTATACATTAGTTTGATTGAAGTTCGCGCAAGCAAAAACGCATAGATCATACGCAAAATTAACGGGTCCAACCCCCGACACATGTTCCTAATATTTCGTCCCCTCCCACCCTTCGTCAGGAATGCCGATTTCAATTTGTTTTCCTAAAAAAGTTAAAAATCAAAATTACTACTTTGCAGTGAACGGACTCGGTGCTCCCGGTGTATTGCCGCCATTCGCACTCGGCATCGGCACACCACTCGCCGGCGGCTACAACAGCGGCATACCGAATTTGAGCGCCTTCGCGCTGGCCAATAGTGGTGCTCTACAAACAGCAACGCCCGCTCTGCGCGGCTTCTCCAACGTGCTGCTGGTCTCGAATCTAAACGAAGAGGTAAGTCGCTGACGCTACAGTCGTCGCTCTCATATATATTTACATACTATAAGCTTACTATTTCATTTACTATCATGTATACGTAAGTTTCTTTGAAACCCAACAAAGAATGAATAAATTTCATCAAAACATTGTTTTTATATATTTTATGGTTTTTTATGAATAACTTATTTGTTGTTAGCGATTTTGCATTGTTTTAGTTTTTATTGTTGTTTTTTGTATTTAATATGCTTATGATCTCTTATATTTTGTTTTGTTCGTCTTATTTACTCCATTCGTAGGTTCGTTCGTTTTCGTTTCCGTTTATTTTCGTTTTGTTACACCTCATAACTGCTCGTTACTTGTTCCCAAAATATGAAATAAAATAATTGGCAAATTTTCCAAGCTATATTTCCATAACATTTCGAACTCTTTTCTAAATTTTACGCTCTCAATTATTTTATGTGTTATATAACCGATAAAATCGCCGTTTGCTAACCAAAAGTTTCACTACTTATTTTCAAATTTCAATTTTCCCGCAAGCAGCGCAAATTCTTTTCTTTATACTGAAAGTAGAATGTGGAGAAAATATATGATTTTCTCCAAATTTTAGTTGATTTTCATAATTTTTCTACTTTCACTTCCTTAGTTTCTCATCTCATCAACGACATATGCATAGATATTTAAATAGATTACGAGTAGTATCTTTTAGATATTTCCAGATATTTAAATAGATTATGAGTAGTAACTTTTTCATATTTCCAATTTCCATATCGAGTTTACTCCAAATACTCTTTCTTGCGGCAATTGAAACCCAAATGTATACTACATTTTTTAATTGATTCCTAAATGTTACGACATTTTTTAATTGAATCCTAAATGTATACTACATTTTTTTAATTGAGTCCTAAATGTATACTGCATTTTTTTCAGCTGTAAATCTGCCATTCATAACAAGCCGGCAATGAATAGTATGGAAGGTCTTACGTATAAAAATGAAATTATTTGTTATAAAATAAAATACTCTCATTAAGAATTTACGAATTTTCCTGCCGTTCTATGTAGTGAATAAGTACATATAAGCCTTTAAAACAGCTAATTATTTTCAATTTACTGAATTCTCAAAGGCATTGTTCAAATAAATGCCTCCAAAATAATATATACCTTATATAAACGCAAGTTTTATCAACACTTGCCTTTTCAATGCCCCTTTAATCTTAATTTCTCTCAACAAAACTGGTTCAGCTCATACTCTCTTCCATTCTCGCCGTCATATCAGTCGATTTGTTTTCTGAAAATTAGTGAATCTGCAAATATCAATAAACATTTACAAACTCTATTTTTAATTTTTTTGTTTTACGTTTTACAAAAAAAACAACTCTCGCTAACTGAAACTCTATTTTCTCTTTTTTCTGTAGATGGTCACGCCTGATGCTCTATTTACCCTCTTTGGTACGTCTGCACAAATATTATTAATTTTTAATTATATTTACATAGTTGAAAAGAAAAAATAATGAATGAAAATCGTCTACTTACATTACATAATGCATCATTTATATTTTTCTTATGTGTTTTATAAACTATTTTTGCTACCGCCTTATTTAATTGAAACTCTCTACTGATAACTTATAACTGTTTACATGAAATCTTTCGTTATTTTCGTTTGTTTATGTTAAAACATATTTTTTATATATATTTTTTTTACATTATTCAAAACCATTTTTATTGCATAACATATTTAGCGTAACACAGTATAATTTTAGAAAATTTTTAGTTATTATTTTTATTTTTTTTTTATTAAAAAACATCAAAAAAAATATTAGTATATTAAGTAACGGTACACAATTAGTTAGTTTTACGCAAATTTATAAAATTTAATATTTTTATTAATGTAGTTACATTTCAGAATCCTTTTAGGCAAGCTTAGCAAAAATCTAACCGAAACTCTCGAATATGCGCTTATAATCAGCCCAAACGTTAGTTTTGAAATAGATATTTAAATATAATACCAAATTTACCGTAGTATTCCATCGGTTTCATTTATGTTTTATATGTGTCCAGAATATATCGTCACCTAAAATGCAAAACAACGTATCATTAAAAAATAATTTAAAATTGTCAGATTAATAACCTAAATAACCACTTCATAACGAAAACTCAAATTTTGTTTCTAAATTATATGTGGAAACTACTTATAAGTTTACAAGCGAAGTAAAAAAAATATAATAGAAACCACTGAAAGCGAAAAAAAATTGTTTTGGTTATAAAATGGTTATATATTGCTTATATATCGAATAGAATATTGGTTATTATTGGTTATATATCGATTAGAATATTGGTTATTATTGGTTATATAGTGGTTATATCTGACAGCGGGTGGTTAAAATTTTATGATACATAGACATACGTGTATAATATGATGTAGTGAATCGTAAGCGATAAAAAACTCAATTTTGTGTTTTTTTTTTTTGATGATATTTCAGTTGACGATAGATAAGCTTGTATGAGTATTTTATTTTTATTTAAGAATTTAAAAAGTATGTATTTCTTGTTTTATATAAATTAATATTTTATTAGAAATTTGTCGACACGAAGCAATTTTGCAACAGTCGCTGTCTATAAATGAATGTGTGTTGTTGCTCCCACTTGCCACAACTTCAAATCCTTCAAAGCTAATACACTGTTTAAGGTGTTTCATGGTATACCTCGAGCAAATAGCGATCTTTTTTCAAAAAAAAAAAAAGTTTATAAAAAATTAAATATTTCATTTAAACTTTTTATTAAACCAAAGATAAGATCATAAACTAGCTATATTAGACGAAGGAAAACTAAAAAAACAAGTTTTGTGTTGTATTATTGACTGACGACTTGACACAAAATTGAAAGTTTTGTTAAAAATTTCCCGACGTTTTGAAGTTGTAATTGAAAAAAAAAAATTATTCGTTTAAGATTTAAGATCGGTTGAGTAGTTCGCGAGAAACCTTGAAAACCAACTTTGAAAACTCTGTTTCGAGAAAAATACGTTTTAGGTTTTAAGTGGCTATAAAGCTAACCTCGAGCGCGCAAATTTTCAAGGCTGTAACTCCAAAACTATTACTCGCATCAACATGAACAGTCATAAAAGTATTCTAGAAATCTTATAGAGTTAAATCAAAGCATAAATAATTGATTTTTTGAAGTTTAAAGGATTATTGCTAAGGAATCGTATAAACGCAATTGTAATTTTCAGTTAACCACAATATTTTTGGACCGTCATAAACGTTTTAATACAAAACTGATTTTTAAAAGGTAAACTATTTCGAGATTCCACACTTTTTTCGTCAAAACACAGAAACCTGAAATTTAATGAGGAATATTTCTTATCGTTCGAAAAACATTCTTTGGTATCCAATTTTCAAGATTATCTCTTTCAAATGTTGGCCGTGGCTATGTCTCAGATGGACCTTCCTTTGAGTCGGTGTTTGTTTAGATGAAGTGGCAACTCTTGAATCTCAATCAATTTTGCCTGTTTATGTACAGATAAAGTCAGAAATGGGTCTCATCGCTGAACAAAATTTGGCTCGAAAACATCGGACCTTATTGGAACTCTTCAGGAGTTCATAAAGCAAAGCGATGTCGCTTGGGGTGGTCGATCGGTTTCAGTTCTTGCGCAAACTGTATTTTATATGCTTTTAGTTTAAGATCTCGACGAAAAATGCGCAAAGTCGTCCAGACCGAGTTGCTGCGAACAGCGTCTAATTGACTCTCCACGGTCTTCGTGTAAACTGTGGACGTGGTTTATTCGGTCCCAAGATGGCTCTCTACCAATTCATAAGTGATTATTTTACGCAGCACAAGTCTTACCTAAATATTTTAGCAATGAATTCTAACTTTCATCTAGAAAATCCAAAGGATTGTTCTAAACTCACAATATTTAACTCGTTCACTTTTGGTTTCATTACTAAAATAAGTCCATTTGAGAAGGAGAGAGAGGATTTTAAACTCCCCAGAAATGACTTTTTTATCATTTCAAAACCCAAAAACCGACTTTTCCTTTAAATGAACTCATATTGCTTCAACCAACAAGGGTCTAACTAAATCATTTTCCATATAATAACTTCAAATGCGCAAACACTCATTTACTGAGCGATCCAGGAGTGTAATACGCCAACGACAACTTTGCATAGGTAGAAAGTTTTAGTGAAAATAGAACAATGCGAAATAATGAAATAACTAATACCACTAGAGAACATAAAAGACAAATACTTTCATAAATTGTATCCACTACAGCGCCAAGCCAACAAAGTTTGCACGAACAGGAAACAAACTGCAGAAAACTAAAAAATTCAGTGGCAGCACACAGATGAGCTTTCAAATACCACCGACAAATAAAGATGTGCAAAACAAAATAAACAGAAGGCATACCGAAGGCAAATGATGAACTCCCACCGGACATGCACGGCCAGCAGCTGAGCAGTGCAACAGTTCGAACCGAAGGACAATGAGATAAATGCAAAATCGAATGGATTGTCGGAAGATAGAAATTCGAAAATGTTGTAAATAAATAAAGAAGCGGCAAGCGCACGCAAAGCGCCAGGCGCTCGAGACGATAAGGCGGACGCGCGCCGGGGCGAAAGAGACCACAGCAGCTTAAGCATAACACGATCAAGGTGAAGCAGGCGGAATAAAGTGAATAGATGAAGTGCATGCACGAAAAGGCAACGAGCTGGACCTCAGCTTAATGGCCAGCACTTGGCATGGACAACAACAAGAAAGCACTTACATATATAACTACAAATACGGCACTCGAAGCGCTTAGCGTAGATCGAAGAAAGCATACGCCAGTGCGGCCAGAAGAGCCATAAAGTAGTGATGCCGAAAAAACCCCATAAAAATAGCAACAAAAAGCTTAATAAACTATGCATGCGGCTGACGAGGTGAAGCCACACAGCGCTATTTACTAAAAGCAGTTAACATGCACGTCCTTGCCGCCGCCAACGCCGCCACCGCCAATGAAGCGAGCCATAACGAAAGCGCGCTTGCGACAGACGGCGAAGAGCAGTCCACCATCCAGTTGGAGTTGTTTATTTGAAAACAATTTAAATTCGTCTAACGAATTTTATTTGCGAACGAATAACAGCAGCAATGACAACAATAACAACCACAAAAGCACAGCGCGCGCTACACGACTCCACAACTGCATGCGGCAAACGAGCAAATAAGTGAGTTTTAAAAATGCTGCAACAACAACAATGCGACAACAAAAGCAAGCAATTGCGCCCGAGGTGCAGATGGCTGGGTGTGGGAAGTTGTGAACTCGTTAGGACGGACGGACGGACCTGGCGCATCCAATTGAATGCGATAGTGGCGAGGCGGCGTGGCAGTGAGGCAGGAAATTGGGGCAGCAACTAACCGTAACGAAGCGTAGCAAATTCTATAAAGTTCCGTTACACCGCCACCCGCTACACACCCCCGTACGGCGCCACATTTCGATACGCAGTTGCGACGACCATAGATGAGAGGGATAAGAGGGTGTGCAAGCAACAATGACCAACGGTCGGCGGGTGGCAGTCGGCAACGTGCCACCAGGTGCAAATGTGTAACGAATTTTCGTGTTTATAGGAAAAGTTTTGCCTTTTGCTTCGACAAGTGAGCGCAACGAAAAGTGCGAAAGAATAACAAAAGCACTAATGCGCTTAATTATGTGAGTGCTGTTCCGGCCGCACACACAGGCATACATACTCGTACATTGGTGATGCTTAGCACTTTGGAAAGGAATTTCGTGCAGAATGAAGCAAGAAGAAAAAACAAAGAAAATAAAAAGCTAGAAATGCTCAGGAAAGGGGATTGCTGAAATTAGTTTTATTATTTTAAGCATAAAATGAAGTGAAAGTGGGAACTGGCGCTAATGGAAGGTCGGCGTAATGCAATAAAAGCTAACAACACGGGAAAAATGTGCCGCATTTTGTGGAAAAAGCACGCGCTGGCAAAAGACCTCACACCGCTGCCGGCTAATGTAATGATTTTAAAGTGATTGAATTAATTGATTGAGTAATTCTACTTAATTACTTCTTTCGCTATGCGGCAATCACATTATTAACACGCAACAACAGCGTTGTTCGTACGCCAGTGCCTTACTTTTTTTCTTCGTATGCCTCACTTGCTGCAATTGCCGCTCTTCCAATCACTTATTTCTCAATTATTTGAAGTTGGAAAATGCGAGTGTTGAAAGTGAAAATCAAATAAAAGCTTTCTGGGCCCGAGCTTTGACTTAGCAAAAATGAACTGTAAATAAAATGCAAGATGGAGCAGCGCTTCCGAGTATGTGCAAGAGATGAAAAACTGAGAGTGAAAACTAAAAGCAAAAAAATAAAACAAAAAATAAAGAAAAAAAAAATAAAAAATAAAGTAAAAAATAAAAAAAAATAAAAAAAAAGTAAAAATAAAAAAAAAGTAAAAAATAAAAATAATAAAAAATAAAAAAATGAAATGAAGTCAATACGAAATTCACGTACACTTTATTAAATTCGGTTGCATATCTGACTATACCACACACACAACTTTCCCACACACCTCACATAGCTCCACGTGCCACCAGCGCATTCGTACGTAAAACAATAAAATTAAATTTACATGCCAACATTCCAACAACAATAAAAAAAACATCCGAAAAAATATAAATCAAAAATAGCTGCGGCAAAACAATAACAATAACTCGGTGGATGTTTCATTGCCACAATACAAAATTTCAACAGTAAAAACCACTTCACCACACACTACATACATTCTCATACAGTCTGCCACGCAAACAAATGCACACATGCGTCGCCATGCAGCTGTTGGCTCGGCAAATACTTTGTTGGCCAATTCATTTGCTTATTCAGCCAGTCAGCGCGTCGGTCAGTCGGGTCATGCTACACATTTTCGGCTCGCCGTTGGTCTCTCAAGTGAACCTCAAACTTCGGTTTTGATTTAGCTTTGCATGAGTAACGGTAATAATACGTAACTGTGAGTTTATTTGATTCACATTGTTTGTTGTTGTCATTGTACAAGTTGAGTGTGTGTGCAAATTATGAGTATTAAGTGCGCCACAAATGTAGCAAGGGTCCTGCAAAGGCGGTTGTTCTAAGTAAGCAAATATTTAGCTCTGTGTAGAAATACATACCTATGAGCTTATATAGAAATTTTAAATATGAAACTTATTTTGCTTAGTTCAGTACTTCGTCTGCCATTTCTCTGACTCTCCAAGTTCTGTGGTTTCTTCACTCAGCTTTAGCCAGCTTCACGCAGTGTTCACAACAGGTATAAAAGCATAATAATAATTAAAAATTCGTTTGTATTTGCTTTTTTGACTTTAATAAAGCTCAATTATTTTTTGTACTCAGATTTATGAACACGATCCTGGGTTTTTTGTTTAACAGGTGATATAAAAATTTTGAGAAGAATTTTTTCTGCAGAAAGCACATGCGTGTTTTCTTTATACGCTTCCAATAAATGAATGAAAGTGATTATAAAATTCTACAATTTTATTTTTACAAATGCTTAAAAATCATTTTTTCCGAATCAGTAGCAAAAATATAAATTTTGGCTAACAAAACAGAATATTGCTTTATTTTTACTTTTGCTGGACCTGCTGCTTAGTTTTTAGTTTTTCATAAGTCTATGGAAAGGCTGTAGTCATTATAGTTTTGAGTTTATAAGTACATTGAAAGGCATTTTTAACTTAAGAGGATACATTGCAAGTCAGAGAAAACGCTGCCGATTACACTATGCTAAATTATCTTACAAACACGTTCATATCCCGAAGCTATTAGCAAAATCGACTAGAAATATTCATGAAATATTCTCTCAATTATGTACTGACATATCGTCGCCTCCAATGCAAAACAGCGTATCATAAAAAAATCTAAAGTCGCTGTCAGATATAATAAAATATAACCAAAACTCAAGTGTATGATAGCCAATATTTAACCACTTTTTAACCAAAACTCAAATTTAATTCTACTTGTGAGGTGTTATTATATCATTTTTCTTTGGCCTGTAAACTTATGAAAAGTCATGTTACGTGATATTGCTCTTCAGGTGACGATATACATACATACATATGTATATGTTTAAGCAAAAAACACGATTTCTGAGATTCACAAATAGAAATAAAGCCTAAAAGCATAATTTTAGGCTGCCTGCTTTGTCGTCCATTATCTAAGTGGAAAGTAAGAGAAAGTGTTTTAAAAAAAACCTTTTCTATAGTAATTTGGGGAAATATAATTTTTTGTAATGGTCTGAAGAGAAAATATTTTATTTCAATCTACAACAAAAAAAAATAAAGAAATAATGAAAATTCTTTTCAGACGAGTCCATGTCCGTATGTCTGTATATATGCGAACTAGTCCTTCAGTTTTTGAGATAATGATCTATGATTTTGCACACGCTCTTTTCTACCCAAGAAGCTGCTTGTTTGTGTGAACTGACGATATCGGCCCACAATAGCATATGGTTGTCATACAAACTGAACCATCAGGATAAAGTGCTTGTATGAAAAACTTTTCCATTTGAGGAGATATATTCACCAAATTTGGCATGGATTATTGTCTAAGACAGTAATGTAACCTCCGTAAAAATTGTTCAGATCGGACCACTGTAGCATATGGCTGTCATACAAACTCAACGATCGGTTTAAAGTGCTTGTATGAAAAACTTTTTCATTTGACAAGATATTTGCACCAAATTTTGCATGAATTATTATCTAAGACAGTAATGCAATCTGCGTAGAATTTGTGTAGATCGAAGCACTATAGCATATAGCTGTCATACAAACTCAGCGATCGGCTTCAAGTACTTGTATGAAAAACTTTTCCATATGAGGAGATATATTCACCAAATTTGGCATGGATTATTGTCTAAGACAGTAATGTAACCTCCGTAAAAATTGTTCAGATCGGACCACTGTAGCATATAGCTGTCATACAAACTCAACGATCGGTTTAAAGTGCTTGTATGAAAAACTTTTTCATTTGACAAGATATCTGCACCAAATTTTGACGCGGATTAATATCTAAGACAGTAATGTAACCTCCGTAAAAATTGTTTAGATCGGACCACTGTAGCATATGGCTGTCATACAAACCCAACGATCGGTTTAAAGTGCTTGTATGAAAAACTTTTTCACTTGACAAGATATCTGCACCAAATTTAGCATGAATTATTACCTAAGGAATCACTTTAATGTCCAAATATATATATATTTTTTTATCTGAGCACTATATCATATAGCTGGCAAACAAAACTCTTGTATTTGTGAAGGGTAGTGTAGCCTCAGTGCAGTCCAACTTACCATCTTCTCTTGGTTTAATAAAAAAAAATATATATTCAATATAAAAATAAATTAGTAAATTCCAAAACGGTCGTAGACACTTTAAACTGGCTAGTTGCAAGCGCACAAACTTTCCTTCATGCAAGTATTCAAGTAGCCTTCACGGCATTATTATCAAATAAAGTACATGAATGCATATGTACATATTTGCCATGCGCTTCATTACCAACTGAATTTATATTTCTACTTGAGTTATGGACACATATACACATGCATACATACATTCATACATACATACATGCACACACGTTCAATTTGTCTTTTTCGAGGTCTTCAATTTCGTTCCTAAGTCGCACTAACTCGACTGCATGCGCCATTATTATGCCTCAGTATTCATGTACATATGTGCCTCTTTACATGTGTGTGTGTGCGCATTTGTGAACTTATAATTCAATTCTATTTTCTGAGCACTCTAAATGCGCTAAACAACAAGCAACAGCAACAACAACGCACGCTTAGTCGTGTGTGAAAATGTAATGAAATAAGTGAAATAGTTAGAGAGTACAACAACAACGAGAACAAAAGCAACAAATAAATAAGAATACAATAAAAATGTACATTTCAATTTGTTGCATAAACATTTAATGCAATGTAGTAGAAAGGACACTGCTGGCAACGCACATAAACCAGCTACGAGAAAGCTGTGACGAGAGGAGAAGGAAGTGCACAAGAGAGGGGCATCGAGAAATGAATAAATGCTTGTGGATGTGAAACTTTATAAAGTTACTACATAAATCCAGCTGTTATTGCGCACACACACACTCATATATGCATAAATATGTGTGTGTGTTGCATGCCACTACTGTGGCCAAGGAGAACTGAGAACCGAGACCCGGGGCTTCGTTTGCTTTATTTACTTTCGGTATACTTTTAGGATAACTGTATTTGTTAAGTTCGCTTGTAACGGTTGTTTGTTTTCATTATTGTTGTTGTGGATTTTGCATTAAGCAACAAAAGACAAGACAAAAGCAACAGAAACAAGCATAATTGCCACATAATGGATTTGTTGCCACAATTGTTTTACAGTTTATCTGCTGTATGTTGCTGTGGCAAATGTTTCGGTTGTCTGCACCAATATTCTTTGCATATTTCACTGGGCGCTACGTGTGTGTGTGTGTGTGTGTTGGTGTGGGTGCTGCCACAAATCGTAGTTCATGCCGCAAATGCCTGCTTCTCCTCCAACTAGCTGACTTTGTCGCCGCCAGCCGCTGCTTTGTGTAGCAAATGCTTGTTGTTGTTGTAAAATCTAGTTTTGCTTTGATTTGTGTGTGTGTGTGTTTGTGCTCGTAAGAGCTATTGTCAAACACACTTATTTCCTACAGGCATATCGTTCACTCCCTCCCTCTCCCTCTCTCTCTCTCTCTTTATGAAGACGCTTGTGTCTGTTTGCGTTTGCTTATAACGGTTTGTTGAATTGAATTTAATTTGAATTTAAATTGCTGTCTCCAACACATGCCAGCGTTGCTGTAGCAAGCTCACTGCATAATCTGCTTCTTGCCAATCAGCAGGCATAAATAATACACACACACACCGACACAGTTACCTTCAAAGACACAGCGCGTGCTCATAACTTAAGCCAACACTTCTGCGAGCTATTCAATATTCCTGTGCCGCCTTAGTTGATATTCAACATTTGCTTGCAACTTGCCATTTTTTATGATTGCCGCAATGCTCCATCCCTCAGCCCGCTCGCTGGCCTCGGTGCTGAGGCAAGCGGCTAAGCCTCGGACAGACATTAAATAAACTGATGACAGCTTAAATGTCAAATTAAGAGATCAGCACAACAGTTACTCTGTGGTACTACGACCTAACGGCAATCTGGAGTTGAAGCGTATAAATGTTGCATTCTGTATTGTGGCAAGGCTGTGCGTGTATACGCTTGCATGCAGCGGAAATGAGTTTGTAATAAAGTAAAGTTTATTTCATTTGCATATAAATCCGTTGCAAGTACAGTTCATGCAACATGTGCGCTGTAACGGTATTTGAGAAAATTACTTTATTTACACTGCTTTTTTGTTTGTATATATGTATGTGTGTGGATAATATTGGAAAAATATTTATACTTTTTATCAAACGGACAGCAAGTAGGTTCCTATTTTTTCTTCCTTGTGAAAGGCTTTGACTGTTTTATTTTTTTTTACGCTCGAAAGACTAACATTTCACTGTGGTACAGAGATTCACGTTCAGTTGCAGACGCAATGAACAGTAGAATATAAATATTTTCGAAATTAAGTTTTTTCGAAATTAATTTTGTTTTCGAAATTCATTTTTTCGAAATTAAATTTTTTCCAAATTAAGTTTTTTTGAAATAAAGTTTTTTCGAATTCAGTTTTTTTCGAATTTAGTTTTTTTCGAATTTAGTTTTTTCGAAATTAAGTTTTATCGAAATAAGTTTTTTTCGAAATTAATTTTTTTCGAAATTAAGATTTTTTCGAATTTAGTTTTTTGCGAAATTAAATTTTTTACAAAATGTTGGAAATTAAAATTCAAGCAGTCGCCTATTAAAATGTTCGACCTGTTTCCTGGAATCTTGCTTGTTCCGTGGTGGGTGACCTCTTACTAAGAAACTACGAAGGGACTGAAATGCCGCTGGAAAAAGTGGTTAAATGCTACGAATGTCTCATATATGACTTCAGCTACCAAGACTGAAACCACCCAGGATTAAAACGATGTTGACTGAGCCCATAAGTGATACCGTATATTTTGTGCTAGCTATACTGATCTTTAGCCCTCTTTTAGTCACGACAATCATCAGAGCCACCAGTATCGAATTCATTACCACCAAATAGTGGACTCCTGATATTTGACCTTTCTTCTTCGATTTGTATACAACATTTTCGATTTTCTACACAGTTTTCGATTTTCGAATATTTTACACGCCGCATACATTACACTCAATGCCATTCACCCAATCACTTAAGTGCAAATTATATCTTAATACTACTGTTCCAGTTAGCTGATTTGAATTACCACCAATTGCCATAATCTGTCATCTGTCGTAAACACAACGTCAATCCTTAATACCCCTAAACAGCGCGCTTAACTGCCGCACCACGCCATCGCCTCTCGCTCACAGTCTCAGCTTGCGCTGGATTATTCAGTTCATTCAGTGGCTGATTCATTCAGTGACTCTGGTAGTCGATTGATCTCATCAGCCGTGTCAATCGCTGGAAATAACGGCAATCCTATCAGCGTACGCAAATCGCTCTTTACACCAGCGAGCTGCAAGCAACTGACGAGATGTGCTTTTCTATGTTGTCATAGAAGCGTTGCTGGCGCCGCCGTCGTCCATTATACGCTACGCGCCAGATTTAGTTGAGTGACTTCTTAAGTGGCAAAATAGCACATTTTATTGACTGTAATCGGATCAGCTTGTTGCTATTTATACTTATATACTATTTATACTTAAGCCACAGCAACAGTTGCGCCAGCAAAAAGCTGACATCGCAGCGTTGTCTTCGACAATTTAGTTGGCGAGGCAATCGCTATTAAAAGACTTATATCGCGGAATGGTTAAGGGGAAGCGATTGTGGAGTATGTATATAAAAAATACTTACTCTTTTACTTGTCGGAATTTAATGCTTTGAAAAACTTAAATTGAAAACTCATGAGAGTTGAGAGACGGATTTTGAGAAGTGTGAGGTAAAATCAAATTGTCTTCCTTCAGTTAGCTAACAAAAGAAATGGAGCTTAAGATAATTATCTGTGTACCAAACATCTGACGTCCGTTAAAGTATATCTGCCTATTATTCTTTGTTTTATTTTCATATCTTTCTGTAGCAACATCTTGTGGGACCGTGAATGAACTTTCTCTTAATGCTGCAATGACTTCTTTGAAAGATGGTTTAGAGCTTTTGGGAAAGAATATACCACAATAACTATATTAGAGTCCTACAGTTTATAAAATTATACATATGGCTTCAGGTTTTATAGTAAAGGTGAACACATTTTGCTTACGGAGACCAAAATAAGATACTGTGAATGTTTTTGTAATATTCAATAATTTAGTTTTGAAATTACTTTTGCTTTTATTATGCCGATACCCAACAAACGACACCAGACCATTTTCGACTGTCGCCGTAGATTAGTATGTATAACGGTTTCGTCTCAACTGAAGAAAACCTAATTAAATGGAATGAAAGCGCTGTTAGTATCGCTAGTAGGTCTTTGACAGTAAATATCAAACCTAAGAACATGCTTCTGACATAAAGAAGTCTCTAAACTTACAACGCAGATTTCACAAAGAATTCAAATACGCCACTTTGTGACTAAAATAAAGACGGTACGACGCAAAAAAAGAGAAAGAGAAGATATAAATCCAATCGAATTATTGATATATGTAACTATCTTCCAATTGAAAGCGTTAGAAAGTATGTATCGAACAGACTATGCCACCTGTTCTAACAGACTGGCAACACTTACCATGCTTTGGGCAGTCTCAAAAGCCTTTTGACCTAAAATTGATCGCTAAGAATCTTTGCTAGAAGATACCTCTTGACTAGTTTAGCATTACCTCTCATAGTTTAGGGCTTTTGGCACCAAGACGTCTACGCAGTAAGGCTGGATATCCTAAACTCATTTGTCTAAAATTTAAGTGGCTAGTGTTAAGAAGCCAAAGGTATCTTGTAGATATAATATCTTCTAGAAGTTGAGAATCGAAAACACTTTACCAGCTAGAAGACGCCATCTTCAGAAGCTGTGTGGAAGAAGATGAGGTGGAAACAACCCAACACTGCCTTCTTGACTTGAGAGACAGAGACAGAGATAAAGAAAAAGATAGAGAAAAAGAAAAGAAGAGACGAGACGGGTAAAAAGGGGAAGAAAGAATAGAAAAAGGGGAGCAAAGAGATCGAGATATAAAGAGAGAGAGAGAAAGAATGCTCAAAACTAGCGAGCAAATGGTGTATCAATGAGTGCTTACACCCAGATCATTTTGCAAAATTTTAAAATTAATATCTATTTATCTAGTAATGGCAGACATCTTCAGAGAACAGCCCTGTCTGACTGATAATAAAACTGCTAAATCTAAAAAGATGACATCTCTCCGCATAATCGCTTATTAGAGAAGTGAAACGTTTACTCCAAAACGCGCCTACTTAAGGATAATGTCTAACCGACCCTTTCGTCAACGAAAATCCCCACATTAACAAATTATTGAATGTGAGCAAAACGCTGATGTAAAAATCGAAAAGCAAAAAATACGATAATACGCAAAGCGACGCAACGAAGCAAGAAGGTAAAGGGAAAGAATGTGGCAAATATGAGGATGAAAATTTTTCACGTCACTGAAAGAGCGACACTGCGCTATCAAGCCTAATGGCAGCAATGATGACAATGCCGCCGCTGATGAGTGCGAAATCACAATAGAACTCCGCTCCAGGCGCAGCGACGCTGAGGCGGCTGAGGCGGCTGAGGCAGCGTGGCAAGCACTTTCAGATCGTAATCGAAAATTTTATGTGCAAATATGCGAGTTTTGCGGCAATTTGCGGCAGGTAATAGTTAAGCCGGCGGATGAGGTGTCGGAAATGAATTGGTGACAACAGCAACATCACAAAGTAGCACACATGCACGCACACATACATATGTAAATAGTTGTGTTTGTGTGTTAAAAGGATCTCTTGCGGCGTTAAGTGTGCCAAGTAAATAATTATGTGCGACAGCTACTCTCGCCGTCAGCTGCCACACACAAAGCCTACGCATGCACGTGCGTATGTATGTATGTGTGCTGTTGTGCGCTGCTAGCTGTTGCTACTTTGTCGCTTGCATTGTAAATGTTGTCTTTGTATTCGCATTATCAATATTTACATACGCTCCGGCGTTGCACGTAACAGCACATAGATAATGCCTGCTACGGTCGAGTTAATATACCCAAGCACTTCTGCAATTTACCCACACACACACGCACGCGCGCCTTGGTGCTGCGCCTATTCTTATGTTAATAGTGGCACGCACGCACGTAGCAACAATTTCACTTTTGTTAACAAGCCGCACGCAAATATACTTGTTTACATACACATTTACATCTTTGCGTGTGTACGTATGTGTGTGTGTGCAAACTCATTACAACAAATACTTGTGCTGGTTTCACACTCCTGCCAAGCATGCAAATATTATATGCTCTTGAACTTTATTGCCCTCCATTTAGGCGTCTTGTCTGTTGATCTGCCATTTGTATGTATGTACCAACTTGCCACCACCACCTTACCACATTGGCAAATACAATCAAAAGCAAATATATTTACATATTCAATGAAGTGCCACGCCATCATTGTAAGCTGCTTGTGTGACATGCTTATTACATTTGCTATTGTTGTTAGTGTTGTTGTTGTTGTCTCACATTGTTATGCATTCTATTGAAGTGTGTTACACTTTCCAATTCTTATAGCCGGCGCAAATAGCAAAATTTAGTGCAGAAATATGCCTGCTTTGACTATATGTGGCATGAATAGCCTTTTGCAACGCTCATTTCAACTAACGGCACCCTTTTCATGTGCAAAGATTAAACGGTTTTCTTCGTTTTGACAAACTGCTTTGTAGCGCATTTTGTTTTCTCAAACTATTATGAATTTCTATAGTGTTATCCAGGCAACATTTTGTTGCAATACATCAATGTCGGCGATATGCAAAATTTTTGCGCTTGAATGTCTCTGCTGAGCGGTCATATACAGGAATTAAGAAAGAAAAGCGTAGTTACTTACAGGCATAACACATATAAGCATGTGTTGTCGACACTCCACAAACCCACACTTGCACACACATACAGACACATATCCTCAGCTCTCATCTCCAACTAGTGATTTAACAACAATATTTTTTTTTTATTTTCTGCCATTCTTTTCTTTTGCAAACTCTTTTTGCTTCGATTTTACTTCACATTCTCATCAAATATGCCTCTTAAAATTCATTTCCATGTTGCAAGGCGATAAAAACTTAATCAAGCGCAATTGCGTCGATTATGCCCCACAGCCAATCGCTGACTCGACAGCATTCTTATTGATTATGAACTACTTTTTCTGCCAATTGTTAGTGTTATTGTTATTGCAGGCACTTGCGATTTGCATGCAAATTTCATTACGCTTCGCCGAATTCTATTTTTATGCAGCGAATTTTTTTTTCTTTAAATTTTCTGAATGAAATGGCATTTTATTATTAGTTAATTTGCCGAATGATTGATCGTTGGCATTTAATTGTGCAATAAAAATTTATGCGCATTAAGAATGTAGCAAAAAATGTTGCGCTTGAGATGCGTGCAGTTATATGCCCATGTGTTATTCACACGCACACACACAAACACAGCTGTCACTACATTTCCGCATACAACTCTTGAACAGCTATGGTACTTTTTTAAGCCAAACTTTTGCTATAAGTTCACATTTGTGCGTAATATTGACTTAGCAATGCCCCTGTCTTGTTTTCTCCTTTACCTTGTCTTTTCCCTTGCCAGCTCCCTTTAAAGTTTTTTCAAATATTCGCCACTCATCTTTTGCTCAGACTCAACTATGCTCACTGTGGTTTTAGTTTTCAAACTAAGTACCACAAAGCATAAAAACACATAAATACTATAAGCAAGCAGCCGCAAATGTCGCTCAGCAACACCACTGCGTATAAGTAATGTGATGCTGTTAGAGGTTGCGTATACGTCAAGTTGTTCATTACAGATTTGCTTGCTTTTGACATTGATGTTAGTCTAAGTTGGTTTTTGCGTATTAAACTTTTTAACAACAAACGCACAAACACACACAAACGTATTACAAGACACATGTTTGCGTATGCGTGTGTGTTGGTGCATTTTTCAAGCTTTCTTTACTTTCCTAAGATTTGTGCATTGAAGCAATTTTTTGTTGTTTTTAGTAAAACTTGTGGTTAGTAAAAGTTTGGCGTTAAGAATCCTTGAAAACAGTGGCTTATACAGATTATATATTTATAATTCATATAAGTTTTATCTGAAAAGTGAAAACAACAACAGCGGAAGATAGCTCCAAACCAATTGGTTGGTTTCAGTTAAGTTCGCTTTATTCTTAAGAGTTTTTTTTTTATTATTATTATTATTATTTTTTGTTAGGTTTTCTCTGTTTTAAGCATTTTTTTATTTTTCTTTTAATTTTTTGGTTAAGGGTTCCCGGTGGTCTAGAACGCTCAAATTAAGGGTGTTTTCTGAAATTTGTTTTAAGGTATAAGAAAAAAGCAATCAATTTAAAATTTTTACTGTTTATTTATACACTTATGAAAAGTACAAAAATACATTTTTTTTTAAATAAAAAAAAAAGAATTTAACAATATTAAAAATGGCGTCCACGAAAAGCTATTCAAAAATGACTCCCGGTGCCGTTGTTGATTTTGACTCTTCTGAATATCTGAATCATAAAAACCAAATAAGTTATTAATCAGTGGAAGTGCAGCTAACGCAGGGGATTATAACCAAAAACAAATATTGAAAATTAAAAAAATTTCGCGCTTTTGAGTTTAGGATTCTGAAAACAGCGATTTTTTTCGAAAAAAATCGAAGTTCTTAAAATTAAAATTTGATCGTAGTTCCCGCTATAGATATTGATCTTATAAACATCATATTAAAATTTCAAGTGATTCGGATGGATAGTTTTTTTTTCTTTAACGGCACGCTGAAAAAAGTAGTTTTGGGATAAATGAGTTTAAAGTATCCATTCAGAGAGCCTCTTGACCGGGCGCTACCTGCTAAAACGGCTATAGAAGCTAAAATAATGTGAATATCCTTCCAAAAATTTTACAGTATATTCTTAAAGGACTTTACTTTCGAACCAACCAAAAAAAAAAAAAATCGAGTTTTTGAAAATTCTAGACCACCAGAACCCCTTGAGTTCTCTTTAATTTTCACTGCTTTTTTTGTATTATTATTACTTTCTTTTTTGTGTCACAAATTTAATATTCGCTCAACTGCAGCCAAGTAACAGCTTCATATTAATTCTGAATATTTAAGCATTGTGCGTTTTGGTAAAAGCTCCTGCCAGCAGCACCACATAACGGTTTTACAATTTTTAAAAGCATTGAAATCCGCTTATCCTAAGCTATTATTATGCCACTATTTAGAAAAAAATTATTGTGATTGCGTTAATTGTCGTGGCAGCTGCTTTACAGAATGAGCTTTATTTGTGATTTTTTTTATGCTGTAACTGTAACTGTAAATGATAAAGTATTAAAATTAAAGCACTGGCGCTCTCTGTGTTAGTGTAATAGCTTTTGCCGTTTTAGGAAATAATAAAAAGAAAATCTTTCTGGTGGAAAATTACTTTCTGAGTACTGGCTTTTGTATTTCAAAGAGTTATATGAATATAAGAATAATTTTTAGCTTATTAATTAACTGTAAAATATGGACATGTACAACAACGCGCTAATCGTTCTTCTTTTTCGCTGTTTGGTTCCAATTGGAGATTCTAAGTATAGTCAGGTCCACCTTCAACTGGTTTTTCCAACGGAAGAAAGGTCTTTCTCTGCTTCCACCGGCGGGTACAGCGTCGAATACTCTCATAGCTAGAGTTATTCCACGTTAGATTCGAAGCTGCCGTTGTTATTGGTGTTAACGTTGGTTCCCAGATAGACGAAATTATCTGCGTCTTCGAAGGTATGACTGTCAACAGTGACGTTTGAGCCTAGTCGAGAGTGCGACGACTATTTGTTTGATGACAGCAGATATTTCATCTTGTCCTCGTTGTCAACCAGTCACATTCACTTCCATTCCTTAACCAGTCTGGAGAAAGCCGAGCTAACCGAGCGGTTGTTGAGGCGTACGCCGAGAAATATGTTGAAAACATTCCTCAAATATTTGAAACTTATCCCACAGTTTCGATGATATGAGAGCTCTCTTCAGATTCGGTGAAGAAAATATTTCCGAAACAGTTGCACCAATCAACTAGAAATTTCCACACGACCTTCTTAGCTTTATTTGTCAAACAAAGAACAAAGAAACACAATTTTTGATAATAATTTCGAGTTTGTAAGCCACTCTGGAGTATAAATGTTCAGGCAAATACCTTTAGAAAACCAGTGTTTTGTTTTTTGTTTTGTTCGATCATTACCTGTATACTATACATCTTTAGTATGAAGACGTGTGACTGAATTTTTATGGGTTAGGAATGGTTTATCTCGATTTCCGGCGAAACTACGTGTTCTATAGAAAAAAATTGTATAGCAATGTTGTAGGTAATAAATATGTCTATAACTTTTGTATACAGACTTCTTGCACTTAACCTCAAAATTTATGTGAAAAATTTATATATTCAAATTTTTGAGTTTTTTCTTTTCGTTTTCGTCGTGTACCCGAAGTTTTTTTCTTTGACAAAATTTGGTGGAAACTTACCTCCTTATATCCCAAACATATTGCATTTTTTTATATTAATTACACCGGTCAACACGATTTTTGGGTCTGACACCTACATGTTAAATTTTAGTTTCTCCTATGATAAATAAGAAAAAAATTTTTTTTCCGTTAAAGTTTGCTTACGTAGAAATTAGAGCAATTTTTTGATCTTTGATTTATGAAATAAATTAAAATATACTTATCGATGTAGATCAGCCCAAAGCAATCTTAAAGAACTAAAGATTAATATTTAAGTGTTTTTCATTGTCTAGAATCAGAGTTCAAGCATGAAAACAAAAACCCAAAAAAAAATATTTTTTTTCTTAACCGGCGTTATTTGTATCTCCTTATATTGATCTAATACCAAAAAACCCCTAATTTTCAATCAAAGGATATCAAGTCAAAAAGTCAGTGGGCTTTATTTTTGTGAAAGTCCATACTTTCTGACGGTATCAAACATACATACATACATAACTAAGGCAAACTTTTTCACAAAATGCAACAAAAGACCCGACTTAATTAATTGAAATACCTTCCAAAGCCTCAAATGAATTTTTGTTGCGGTTTCTGTTAAAGAGAATCACATTTTAAAAATCAAAATCCGCCTAAAACCATAAGATTTTGTTATTGCCGAATTGTAATTTGAGTACTTGAAACACATTGTTTTCTCCCCCACAATCTCTTTACTCTCCTTTAATAATATACTTCTAACATATAAACCGTTATTCTGCAATAAACCTCACACCTGAACGCCAATCTTGTTTATTTGAACCCTTCGCATATATTTATTATTTGCCCAGCAGCTAATGGCACGCTTGGGAATCTGCCGCAGTAATGTTGATTTGTTGCACTCAGTGCTTCGCCACACACTAACAACAGCAGCGTTAGCGCTAAGTCGACGTCAGCAAGCATTGACAGCGCTTGTAAATCAGTTTGCGCAAAAATAATTTACTATCAAGAAAAACACACACACACATCGAAGAAACATAAAAAAATAAACAAACTTTCTTGCAACAAAACACCGCAAACACAAGTTCCTCTCTCCTATTGCATTGTGCAGCGCTTTACAACTATTTCAACATTCTTTTCACCAGCAGAGCAAATATTTTGCTTCGAATTGTTAACTTCTTACTCGTATTTGCTTGTGAGGCACACAAGTCAAGCGCACGGCAAAGTGAGTAAATGCTTGCTTGCAACATTGCGACACACCCATGCACGCCGCTTCAATTGTTGCCACAGCATATGCCGTCAGTGGCCACTGTTGACTTCATTTCCGCTTCAATGTGCACATCGAAGCCATCAAGCAACCGGAAGCCGGCCATTCTGCCCGTGCAACGTCATCGACAGACGTGCAGCAGCAGCAAGCGCAGTCAACACACCTTTACCTAACAGTTTGTAGCAGCATTGACGCTGGCTACCAGCTACATGCTGTCAGTTGCCTGTTGCTGCCCGACTGTCTGTTTGACTGACTGCCCGGCTGAGTGGCAAGTGTAAGTTGCCTTGTTGCCTCTATAGTCCCCGGTGGATTTTGAATGTTGCGCATTCAACATTGAAAATTCTGCCAGCATTTCAGCAGATATTTTTATTTCACTGCCTCTTGAAAGTGCTGTGCGTATGTGCCATGTGGCGGGGTGTGTGGCGACGAAGGTTACGCTGCGCCTTTTGTGCAGCGGCTTGGCTGTGCCTCGGCTGTGTGCGGTTTGTTTATGCATTCGGCTGTGTAAAATGGATTTACTTCTTGGCATGCACAATTTTTCTTCTTCAACACAAGTGCTGCACTCAATCGCACACTCGTCCAGCCATCGCGCTCTCCTCTCCCGCACATCGCTTGGCTTTAGCTGCAAGCGGCGGGCGCTATCCAATTTGCTTGCTGCTCCCCACTGTTCGGGGGTTTTGGCCAAATAAATTCACTTTTCTACCATTTTTACTTTCGGCTTCTGTCAATTTCTTTGCCATTTTCCAAATTCGGTTTCTGCTTTGCATTTGGGAAACTCACTTTGCTCACTGTTTGTTGTGCATTTTTTTGCTTTACTTTTGAACTTTTTTTTATAGTTTTGCTCTGCCTAAACCTTGGCGCGCCGCTATCAATGCTCAACAGTGTGCTTCGTGCTGCAAGTTTGTGCATTCAACTATAAATTCATTTATGTGTGTATGTGCATGTGCCTATTGGTGTTGTATGTGTGTGTGTGTGTGTGATGTTTTGTGCGGCCAATCTTTATTTACTCTTGTTGGCCACTAAACAACAATTTGCACTTTTGAAAATCGTCTTTGGGGTCAATTTCTCCATTTGAGTTTGTGGCATTTTGTGCTGCTCTGTGGTTGCAATCGCTTTTGCACATAATTCGCTTTAGTCAATGTGCATTTAAGCACTAGTTCTATATTTTTTTTAATGCTTTGAATTTTGGTATGAGCTTTAAGGAACCTTACATTTCTCTCTCCTTGAAAAAAGTATTTATCTGCTGTATTTGTTTAGCTGCAACCCACTATTTTTTTTAAATTCAGTCTTAAGTTAGGTTATGTTAATCTGGTAGGCCAATAAGCCACGCATAGACCACTTTTGGTTCTTCGCGATACCAGATGGATTTCAGTTGCTAGGTCCGTGAGGAGTATTCATCCTTTAGGATGCCTGCGCTTGACGCGAATTTTAACAGACTGCGCCTTCGCGCCGCGGGAACGGTACTGCTTACAGTCAGTGACCAGTTAGTATTCCCATCATGTTCCTACAGTCTCTTCTATCGAATGCCAGCAGGAATTTTGTGTACTTCCGATCTACCGTTTTGTAATGACTTTTACACCCAGGTAGCTCGTTCCATCGAGTTTTGATCTTCTTTATCATGCTTCTGTCCAGATGTTCGTATAGATATTGATTACGTTTTCGGTTGTTAACCGTACATCATTATTGATAATCTCGTCCGCTATTTCATTGCTCTCGATGCCTTTGTGATCTGGCACCCAGTAGAAGTGAATTTGCCTGCTTCAAACAACACTTTCCACTGCTGTCTTGCTTCCAAAGACACTTCTAGCCGATATGCGATACGAGATTACTGCCTTGATTACTGCTTGGCTGTCTTGTTGGCTCTGCAATTGCCTGCAGTAGCATTTTGGGCCAGCTCCGGGACTTTTGCAATAGCAAAGACTTCAGCTTGAAATATACTGCAGTGGTCCGGCAATTTTTTTAATAAAAAAGTCTTATTTTATATACATTACAAGCCTTAGTGAGCTGTCGAATGAGTAAAAATATGAGTAACTTTCAAATCAAGATTCTAAAAATCGATACCTCTTTGAATTGCTTACATATGTTTTGCTTCATAAATCAGTTAAGAATTAGTAAATGATGTTTTTATCGAACGAAACTCACTTA
The DNA here is from genome assembly GCA_027475135.1 of Bactrocera correcta. Classification (NCBI taxonomy): domain Eukaryota; kingdom Metazoa; phylum Arthropoda; class Insecta; order Diptera; family Tephritidae; genus Bactrocera; species Bactrocera correcta. The sequence goes on from CM050326.1 coordinate 88,222,059, forward strand.
CTTGACACAAACTACTCTTTCTCTCACTCTCTCTCGTGGGCCATATATTGGAGAAATTTGGAAGCGGGCACAGCAACTAAGAAAAGGAGAAAATAGAATTAAGTTAACTTTAAATTTCTTTGGAAAATTTAGTCTAGACCTAGAACAATTCATGACAAAAAATCATAAACCAGTTGAGAATTTCAATTCCTAAAATGAAGTTATTTATAAGCTTCGACTTCAGTGCAAGTTATGCAATATTTTTACACTGGAAACGTTAATATATTAGCTTTATCAAGCCTGAACTGCCATTTAATTTAGATACTTACAAATTCAATCAAAATAATAACCTAATATATTCTCACCTTCACAACTGAAAGAGACACTTAATGCTAGACAAATGCGAATTGAGTCTGCCCCACTCACTGTTGACATAACATATATAGTATAATAAATTTATTGCTACCTTTCCCGACAACACAAACACCGACACAAATATATGAAACTTTCCTGACGTTTCCAATTTTGAGTTGTTGCCGCCTGCACACCGCCACCAGCGCCGTGGCATCCCTGAGGAGTTGCCTAGAAAATGTCTCGCGACAGCGCGCCGCATTTCGAGGCGAAAGTTTTTGAAATGTTGCTTTTTATCGTAATTTATTGTTTGACAAATATGCCAGCGAAGGTGGTCGGCTCCGTGGCGGCAGACGTTCTCCGGGGAGAACGCATTAGCGTTGTGTTTGACGAAAGTTGGCGGCGCTGGCATTGTAGTGCCTGTTATATGGCACCGCTGGTGGATTTCAATAAGCCAATGTCAGTGTGTGTGTGTGCGTATGTGTGTGTGACCAGAGCTGTTAAAAAGGGATTAAAATTAATAATCAATTGAATTAATATATTTTTTTAATTAATTCGATTATTAATTTTTTTCGCCATTCGTTGATTAATTAATGATTGAAAATTAATTTAATCAAAATTTAATCATGATTAAAGGGAATTAATTTAGTTTGAAAAATTTATTTACAGATTAAAAAAATTTAATCAAAAACTTAGTTAGATTAAAAATTTTGATTAATTTGGATTAATGTGGATTAAAAGGCAATTAATATTCCATTAATTTTTAAATTTATTGTTATTTATAAATCATATGGTGAATTTAATAATACAATAAATAAATAAATAATAACAAATTACAGTCATTACAATAATTCAACAAAAATTTAAACAAACAAATTTAACAATATTTCAATTATTTCAACCATAAAGATAAAAAAGATTCAATTATTTGCTTTTAACAATACTAATTTTTCAAATGAAAAATCGTTCAAAGCATTTCTTCTGGCGCTATTGATAATTCCTGCGAAAGAGAACAATCTCTCCACAGGCGCTGAGGATGTCAGAGGCGTATTAAAATAGAGCGAAGCTTGTTTTAACAAGTCATACTTCTGCCATACTGCGCAATTTTTTATTGGGTCCGCAAGATATGAGTACAACTGCTCCCTGATAATGCTTTCAAGCTCTACTTTACTATAGCCCAAGCTCTGTGAAGTTGTCGTTTCCTCGTCTGCATCTGTAATAATAGAAACTAGTAATTTTTAACGAAAGTAACTAATTTATATAAATTTACTAATCTCTTCCAAATCAAAAAAGGCGATTTCATCCTCATGGTTAGAACAACTCTGCTTTGTTGGAACTAGTTTTTCAGCAACAGCGAATTTTAAAATGCATTCTAAAGCTCGGGTGATGATAATTTCAGTGGTCACATTGGGAGAAGTCCTTTTCAGAACGGAAAGCCAATTCAGTTTGACATTTGGAGTTAGTATAGCCGCTGTGACTGCGGTATCTGCCTCTGGAGCGAGATCAAAATATTTGGAAAACCTCTTCCGTAATTTTTCATCGAGCTCAACTGCCATGCTATTCAAAGCGAATTCGTTATTTTGGCTCAACTTTTGCAGTTTATTGCTTAATGTCATATACGCGGGTAAGAGAAATCCAAATTTAATATTTTTCTCTCCTTGGAGGAAGTCCAAAGTTTCGGCTATTGGTTCCACCAGCATTTTATAGGACTCTAAATACTGGATATCCCCTGCTGTGAAACTCGGAAGACTTAACTTTTCGCTAAGGTCATTTAAGACATCTTTGTGCTGTAATAACTTTACGACGGCATCATATAATGAGTTCCATCTAGTTATTACAGGCAGAACCAATGATGAACCAAGGGTACTCACTATTACCTCCGACGATTTAGGCCAACTGGATTTCTTCCACAGGTTATTACATTTTTCAAATATCTGTAAATATGATACAGTGTTTAATTTTAAATTAGGGAAATAACGCATATACATGCAGATTACCATTTTATGCCTTATGTATGCTGGCTCATCACGTTTTAAAATCGATATAAGATCTGTTGTTGCCAACAAATTCAATGTGTGGCTCGAGCATCTGTGATGTTTCGATAACAGTGTACTTTCAAATGAAATTACCTCATCATTGTCATCCTCCATATGGTCACAATTTTCTACGCCATGATCTTTGAAAGTTTTAACAAAGTTCGACCCATTGTCGGTCACTGTCATCACAATATTGGTGGCACTAAGGCCAAAGTCACTATTTATATCACGTATTGTGTCATAGATCCGATCAGCGGTATGTTTTCCAAAAAGCCGTTTGCACGCTAATGCCGCTGATTTCCGTTCGAAGTCCTGTGTTAACCAATGGCAAGTGTAACCAAAAAAGCTTTTGTGGTTTCCAGACCAAATATCCGCAGTTGTACAAAAGTGTTTGCATGATTGTATATCTGCTTTTATTTTGGTCAGCATGTTTTCATAACGTGTTTCCAATTTTTTCATTGCAGTTTGCCTGCACATAATTTTTCTACCAGTGCCTTCAAACATACGTTCAAAGGATGGTCTGTCCACAACAGAAACAGGCGATGCTGAATCAACAATGAAATCTAAAACGCTGTCGTCAAACTTATTTTTGGGCGAGCCTTGATAGTCTGACTTCAAAATTTTAAACTTAGTGTAAATGTCCGCATGTTTCAATTTAAGATGCGTAATGAAATTGGAAGACACATTTTCAAAACCACGAATTCTTTTGCCACAGGTTACACATTTACCAATAGTTATTTGTTTTTTACCGTCATTTACCTGATAAAAGAAGCAATGATTGTAAAAAGTTGGAAGTTTTTGTGGCTACGAACAAATAACACAAATCAAGGAATATTTACACTCACGCCTTTTACTGAACCAATACATACATAAATAAATCAAAACAATACAAACTTTTTCGATATCAACGTAGAAGTTTAGCTGGAAAATTGTCTTATTCAAGTACACGGCTTCTATACAAGCTTTCTTCACAGGCGGACCATCTTCAAATACTTTACGCTTCGAAGTTTTCCTAGGGGGGGTATAAGTAACATCCTTAAAAATGTCGTCACTTGAGAAGTCATCACCACTAAACAGTTCCTCATCATCCATTGTGTCTGCATATGCGAAATGTTAGGTTATACTTTCTTCAGTTGTTCATTTCATTGTATACTGTTTTTATAATTCTTATAAAAATACTCACACTTAATTAAAAAAGTCAACAGTCGATGATAAAATGTCTTTAAACAATCAAACAAGACTTAATACAAAATGCGTTTCCTCAACAAAACAAAAAACAAAACAAAAAAAAACACTCGCAAGCACACGTGTATAAATAAGCAATATCCATTGGCGAACATATGTTTACTACTAGTAAACAAACAACAGTAGAGTTGCTAAATATTATTAATATTGCTTAGACTCATAATATAAAATATAATAACACATGAAATGATTTAGTAAATTATTATTTTTTAATTAATGCAATATTAATTGGCATTTAATCCACTTTAATCCAAATTAATCAAAATTTTTAATCAAACTAAATTTTTGATTAAATTTTTTTAATCTGTAAAATAATTCTTAAAACTAAATTAATTCCCTTTAATCATGATTAAATTTTGATTAAATTTAATTTTAATCATTAATTAAAAAGGAAATAGCATTTAATCTTAATTTAATCAGTTAATCAAGTTATGAAAATACTTTAATCAAATTATTAATGATTAAGATTATTAATCGATTATTAACAGCTCTGATGAGAAACAACTTGTGGGCGACTAAATTATTGGCTTCGTTCAAAATTATTGACCAACAACTGCTATTAGCAGCCATTCAACAAACCTTTGCATACCTACAGGCGCCAAACGACATATTAAAATGCTATTGTTGGCCGTAAAAAAATATTAAAACATAAGCGGACCCAAAAGCTGTCGTGGTGGAAATGAATTTTTTACGCTGGAATGCAATTTTATTGTCACTCAGTGCAAATTATAGCTGTTGATTGTTTTGTTACCACAAATGTGTACTTGCATTGTGGATTGTGTGAGAGAGCAGGCATTTGAGTTTTGGTAATAAAATGGTTATCTATTGGTTATTATATCAGACAGCGATTTTCGATTCACCTATATGTACATCTGATTTATGTATGTATGTGTATGTAAATCAAAAATCGAGAACTTAAGATATAAAGAGGCATATAACCCTCAATATTAAACGTAAATAAATTATGTTAAAAATATTACTCAACTCAAAAAAAAAAAAAATAATAATAATTAAAATTTTCGAAACTATAGAAATTGTTAAAAAGAATGTATGTAACTTTAGCATTTCGCGCTTAAGGACTGTATTATGATATAGTTTACGATATAGAAAATCTGTTCAGCACAGACTGAAGGCATCAAAGCTGTTTCGATATCAATACATAATATTAAAAATAATAGTTTAAATCACTTATAGATAATAAATATGGTTTAATTTGGTATACTATTATTAAAAATTATCTATGCAAAATATTTTACAAAAAAAATATATACAAAATATTTTCCAAAAAAAAAGTATATATAACTTATCGAAAAATTATTTTAAATTATTAAATATATACTTAGACATCTTTAAATACATATATGCTAGATACTCTCAACTGATTATAAATATTTCATTTAATTTTATTTTAAACATTTTCTTTATTTTCTTATCAACACACATATTTTCGACACTTTTTCAATAAAAAAAAATACATCACCACATTTAAATTAAAGTTTTCACTCAATAATCTCCATTTTTTATTTCATTTCATTGCCGACAGGTGTTTATGGAGATGTGCAACGTGTGAAAATCTTATACAACAAAAAAGACTCAGCTCTCATACAAATGGCCGAACCACAACAAGCCTATTTGGGTAAGTACCACAGCGCCGTTTGGGTCCAACAAGTGACCCACTGCGCTTTTTTGCAACAACCATGCTCGTTGTCTGTCTTTTCTTTTGTCGACCCAACACTTTATACGTATTTAATCGTCATTGACATTGGTTGCATAACAAAACCGGAAGGGTGGCAACCACTAGCTGTCGCCAACAAATTGCAATTCATAAATGAAATTTACTTTTTAATAAATACAAACGACACCCGCAACCGCTCTTGCGCCGGTCTGCCGCACAGCAAGGCGATTGACTGCGTGGAGCTGGCTAGAGCTGGCGAGGATTCACAGAAATAATTGAAATTTTCATAAGCTTAATTATCTGCATCGCCAAGTGCCCCAACCCGGCGAAATGCCTTCGTGCACGAAAATGCCAAAGCAACACCAACAAACCTACAAGCAAAGGGCAGCAAAGGCACGCAGCAAGCGAGCAGTGTCCATTGTCCTAGCGACGAGTAGCCTGAGTTTGGCACACGCTGTGTGCCCCACAATGGCTGTGGCACAATGGTCGCACACATAATGCCGCAATAAACGTCATGACCAGCAAGAAATCGCAATCATTTCATAAATAAATATTTTCAGCAGCCAGCCAACAGCGGCGGCACCCTGCCGTGTCACACCTGCTGCTCTCAGCTCTCTTGCGTCCGATTGAGTGTGCTGCTCGTTTATTGCCATTAACTGTTATTGGTCTACGTATGCAAAGCTTTATGTGATGTTTATTGGCTTTCGCGTTTTCCTTCGAAATTCTTGGCAGTTCCCCAAAAATGTAGTTTTAAAGCGGGTTTGTGCTACCAAAATGAGAGCGAAATTGGCTTTCGCTCTATTTTTATTATATATTTTTGCGAATTTCTTAATTAAAAGTGCATTTTTTCTTGCAACAGTGTATCAAAATTTTCGCTTTACCTTTTTTGAACGAATATGGAATTTATTCATTATCTTATTGGCCTGTTCCCAGCGGCTTTCTGTATTCTTGTATAATTAAATATTTGATTGCGAAAGCATAACTAGGCGTTTCATCAACATTCCCGCCCACAAGATCAACACCCAACACCCTACCAACCCCCCGGTACGTAGGTGCATCAGTCGTTCGTCTTTTTTACCTTACAGCAGGTCACTTACGCCGACTCAGCCGCCTTCCTTTCCCCCTCCACGCCGTTAGCTGCGCGCAATGGCATTTACAATACCGCAAAATATTAATAAACATAGCGCTGCATAAAGAGAGCGCACGTCGCCACGGTCGCAGGAGCTTAACAACAACCACATCCAAAATAAGAAAAACAAACATTGTTGCTTTTGTTGTGTTGTTGTGAGTATGTGTCTGTGTGTGTGTTGTGCGGAGGTGGGGTAAAAGCAATAAATGGAAACTGCTGCGGCCTGCGGTTGCATTCGATATTAAAAGCATTTTTGTTCGATTTCCGGTGAATGGCAGTCACGGCTCCCACCGTCGCCCGGACACACACAAACACACGCACATGCATACATGCGGCAAAGTACATTTCCCCCTGCTGCTTATCTCTACCTGCTATTTTATTGTCGCCGGAACCATTCGCCAGTTGGCTATAGTGATAGCAAATGCTCAGGTGGAAGCGCGGCGTATGGGGCGGGGAACGCGCTGTTGGTGTAACACAATGCAATGCCTTTGCAGCGCCGCGCTACGCTACTCTCTTTCTCACCTGCATGTAAACGGTTATGGCATTTTTATATACATACATATGCCCCTCTTTCCCACCTGCCTTATCTATCCACCCTTATAAGCGGGGCTTCGCAGCCGCACTCCTTATCCACCTGGCGATTGTTATTTAATTAATAAATTTCGGAATTTTAAATATTTCTTCAATGCATTCAGTTGGGTACACACATAACTGTATCAATATATGTGTACTATACATGCAAATGCTTATGTGCCGCAGCGCCGGTTCGTTTGCAAAGTAAGCTGCTGGCAATCCGCTCTTTTTGCGGCATTTGCGAGTGTTCTTTGTAATGTATAAGCGCAGAGCAGCGCTGAAATGCGTTCACATGATTTAAGTACTGCTTACTGTATACATATATATTTACTACCAACGTGCATATATATATATATATGTCATATGAGCTTCAATGCACAGCAGCCTAGTAACATACTTGTATATAAATTTAATAACAATAAACTGAAATATTTCTTATGAAAACAATTTCAATATTTTACAATAATTACATTCGCTGCTGAAAGCACTAGCAGGGCTTCGCTGCTGCACTTTTAATTAAGTAGCGTTTTTCAAATAAAATCATGATGTATTTATATTTCCATATTTGCTGTGTAAATTTTGATATTTTAGGCAGGAATAAAGCATATGTTTGGCATAATATATTAGCTATACCTAAGTTTTGTCTGAAAAGAGCACACCTATTGTCAGTTGTGTTGATAAATGCTTACAAATTTAGTTATATGGGGGTACATTTATAGCTAGTTGGGGTTTCTGACCCGTAGAGATAATGTCATAAATAACATTTTTATCAGCACATTATCAGGTACAGATATCGATAATAATTACTTGCGTTATCTAATTTTACTGAAATAAAGATTTTGTTAAAAAATCAACTTTTATATGTAAAATTTAAATCAAAAATGTGCGTACGAATGATTTTTGGGGCTATTTTGGGTATGAAATACGTTCTTGCTCGACTCACCCCGATAAAGCTGAATTTTTTTCAAAACGTGTGCCGTAAAAACGTCTTTTTGAACATGCTTGATCGTGCGAATTTCAAACCCACATTCATGGAGAGCATTAAAACTGACGATGAGTCAAAGGTTTACGAGTTTTACATCCAAAACAAGTCAACCCTCATCGGAATGAAGGGGAAAAAACCAGCCAAAAATCAAAAGGATGCCCACTGTTTTATTCGATATTCGTGCTTTGGTGCATCATGAATTTGTTCCGGAGGGACAGACTTCTATACGGAGTTCTACTTGAGCGTATTGAGGCATTTGCGTGGGAACATCCGCTGAAAGCGGCCAGAACGGCCACGATGATAATGCACAATCGCATAGAGCCACGATTGCGATCAAAAACGCAATGAATACCATCAATCAACTAACGTATTCATAAGATTTGGCTGCGTGTGAGTATTTCTTATTCCCCAACATGAAATTACCGCTCCCTGAAACCCGTTTTCAGTCTATCGAAGATGTAAAACCAAATTCGCTGATGGAGCTGAAGTTTATTCTAAAAAATGCTTAAGAAAAGTGTTTCGAAGACTGGACAAATCGTGTATAACATCTGGTGAAGCTTACTTTGATGGCGACAAAATAAATATTGACGAATAATTAATTATTTTGCGGTTTATTTACAATTTCCGGGTATTTTTTTTTTTTTTTTTTTTTTTTTTTTTGTCATGATGTAACAACACTTTCTTTTGGCGCGTATATTTGTGAGCCAAACTCCAACGTGATGTCTAAAAAATAACCAAAACTTGCAGATAAATACATACGTTAAAGTAAACCCTGCTCTACATGGACTCAATGATATTTTTTCATATTCTGTTAATAATTGCATAAAAAATAGCAGCTCGTTTTCCAATTAATTAACTTGGACAGTTTTTTCTTACTCATAGATTTCGTTCTGTAATTTGCCCAAAACAGATTAAATGCAGTTTTGTTAAAAGAAATAAATCGATAAGCTCGTGCACAAAGAAAGCAGAACAAATTACAAACAAAGAGAAATTGATAGAGAAGAGAGATTGCATATAATTAATGGCGGTATTTTAAAATACTAAAAAACCTAAAAATAATACCAGGTGAAGGAGGTGTCATAAAAATAACCAAACAACTCAGAGAAACATTTTCTGTACCTATTTGTACAACGAAGTTCGGTCAACAAATCTCCTCCGTACACATAACCTAATTTTCGCCCTTTTGATAGTAAAATAGTTGGATAGGTTAGAAAAATTGCCAGATTTCTCATGAATCCCACTTGGACTGCTATAGACGCTTGTCTGCCTTGATGCCAAGAACTTCTAGGTATGGATCAAAAAGACCGTCGCATAGCGACAAAACACCTAGAGCCGACTACGAATTAATAGAGGCGGCTAATATGAATTTGAAGAGATGCTTCAATCTTAACCTGGCGAAAATTAAATAGTTGAGGAGAAGGTATCTGGATGTTTCAACCCCATCATCCTCATTGCTACTTTAACAGGTTGCGTGCTGCAAAATCTTTAGCCTCACTGCGTGCGTGCCAGACAGTCAGGATGCCTATCATTGCAGCGATGTGAGCTCTGCTATGAGCTAGCAGTACGAGAGACCCTTTATTTTTTACTCTGGGCTAGAACGTTTTTGCAGTCCGACAAGTGCTGCTTGCTGGCCAACGCTTGTTGAACACATAGACCCAGTGGCCGAGTATACGAAAATTGAACCTCTGCTTGTTCCCACTCCGATGAAATTTTTGGTATGGGTGCCTTTTTCTTGCAAGTTCATCGGCTTTACAATTTCCGACGATTCCGTCTGTAAATTTAAATTAATCTTCTAATAAGCACTGCAACAAATTTGAAAAGTGTAGTTTTGAGAAAACTGAATTCTGAATGAGCTGATGCTGAGCGGTTACACTTTGAAGGGCTGTAACTCAAAAACTATTTGAAATATGTAGGTATATTGAAATATAAAAATTTTAAGATTTTGATATGTTATTTTTAAGAGTATAATTCATCGAACTTAACTATTTTTTTTTTTTTTTTTTTTTTTTTTTTTTTTTAATTTCACAAATGATGTATTTCTTAATTTTGCGTGTACTTTGGAAACCCCTCCACCTGCTTTTGAATTTCTTTTCACCGTTCATTAAGCCACTGAGTCTACTAAGGAGATTATTTTAAATGCTTTCTTAGCTGTAACGAATATATATCAATATTTATAGGATGCATAAAGTTCATTAAAGTACTAAATACGCGAGTGCATAGGCGCATGAAATGTGTTGGTGTGCCACTTAAGGTCTGTGCCACCGCTTAACCGCCGCCAATCTCAATTTCTCGTTCAGTCAACTCGCCTCAATGGTTGGTTTAACATTTGCCCGCAACGCAAGGCGCGAATGCAAGCCGCCACCTAATGCTTTTGTATACTAATGCACTTGCGAACGGCGCTGGTGGCATGACTGGTGTTGCCAGAAATTAAAAATACACTGTTTAATGTTAAATACAGTTAATTAGAAGCCATATTTTGGATAAAAAACTATTATTTTTTTCTCAAATAGTGAATGAAATCCAAATTTTTTTAAAGATGTTTTAATAACTTGCACTTTTGTGCCAAAAAAAATTAATTTATATTTTAATTTTTGTAAGTCTGGCAACACCGTTCACGGCACACATGTGGCACGCGTTCGTGCAACATTGCTCTATTTTCCTTTTGCGACTAATAACAGTCAATTTTGTTGTTTGCACAGCGGTTTTGTGTTTACGAGTATTCCACACACGTACACACACATACACGCATGCGCATGCTTGTACTTGTAGCTAGCCGCAGCCAACAGCATTTTGTGGCATTACACAGTGGCCATTGTTTCTGTTCATTGCTAACACTTTGTTGTCGTCACATGTTTTTGTTGCCGGCACTGCACTCATGCAACACTGTAACGTACACTCAACATGTGTGTGTGTGTGTGTGCTGGTGTGTAAGTGTATTTGTGTTGAACATTAATCGCTCGCGTTTTAAAATTACATTTTCGCCTAATCTAAAATGCATGAAATTTTCCGTTGGCTGGTCACCAAAACAAGCAACGCCCTCGCACCCACACACACACACATGCACACATACACAGACTTGACTCATGTTTGTTTGCTAGAAGCGCTGGTTGCTCTTTTTCGAGTCAGCGCCTGCGACTATTGTGCTGCATTTTGGCCACTTGCCGTTAGTCGGGTGCTCTGCTAATGTTGTTGTTGGCCGTTTGGTCGAGTGTTGGGCCGGCGCTGTCACTTGTCGTTTCCGGCGTTTTGGTGCCGTCGGTGTGTTGCGCTGTGGCTGCTGCTGGCATTGGCTTGTCCGCCTCTCGGTTAGTTGATTGCTCGCTTGGTTAGCCTTCCTGTTGCTTGCAGCACTTGCTGTTGGGGTCACCGGCTATTACACTTGCTCTGTGTGTGCGCTCTGCTACTTACATGCTTACTAATTTGCGGCGATTGCGGGCGTATTTATTTAGATTAAGCGCAAGACTAATTAGGATTTTTTTTTTTTTTTTTCAAATTATAATCGGAATATCCTTGAAACGTTAAGTGGTGCTGAGTACTCTTGCCACATGCAAGCAGCTACTAGGTGCATGGCATACAGTAGAATCTATGCTTGGCTTAAAACAAAATTATTTAGATTACTTATATTTTTTTTGGTTTGAGGCGTATTAATTAAAGTATTTGTTAAAATTTATGAATTGCATAGTTCAAAAGGACTGAGTAAGAACACAAAAAACGTAAAAAACCATTAACTGACTAGAATACCCTTCTCAGCTGCATTTCTTACAGCATTAAAGGGTTTAAAAATACCTTTAGCTTGATTTCAATAGATTAGAATGTATGGTAACAATAAGCTATAGTATAGCAACTCTTTGCTCTGGAAAATATTCCATGCCAAATTTTGTGAAGATATCCGATGAAACAAAAAAGTGTTCCATACAAGAATTTTCATCGATCAGTTTATATGTCAGCTATATATAAACTAATATACCTATATCAGCGATTCCAATGAATGAGAAGCTTCTTGTGAAGAGCAAAATTTCCAATAGATATCTCAAAACTGATAGAGTGGTTGGTGTATGTAGATACATACAGACAGACGGACATGGCTAAATCAAAGCCCATCACGTTCGTCATTTATACAAGTATATATGTACATATGTATATACTTTATAGGGATTTCAATAGTTTTTTCGGGATCCCACGAAGTAATAATCAGGTGGTGCCGTGGGCGAGTCTGGAGTTTAAAATCAGAAAAAAACAAAAACAAGTGAATTATAAAATTTTTGAAATTTAATATTTCAAATTATACTGCTAAATATTAACTTAAAATTATATTACAGTAGACTAATCTAAAATAAATATTTAAAAAAAATTTACTCATTCCATATCCCGAATGCATTTTTTTATTATTTTTATTATATTAAAATTTTAAACAAGGTGGCAACTCTTTTCAAACTTTCGCTTAAAATCCAATTTTTGAGAGGTATTGTTGCAATGACTTTTTCAATTTTATTTTTATGACAAAATTTTAAACAAGGTGGCAACTCTATTCAATTGTTCGGTGAAAATCCAATTTTTGAGCGGTACTCTTGCAATTACTTTAAAATTTATTTTTATTTTTAATCAAATTTTAAGTAAGGTGACAACTCTTTCCAACTTTTCACCAAAAATGCAGTTTTTGAGCGGTGTTCTTGCAATGACTTTTTCAAGTGTATTTTTCTCTTTCCAACTTTTCCTCTAAAAGTCAAGTTTTTACACGTTATTTTTGCAGACTTTTTCAAATTTTATCTTATTTTTATTTAAAATTATTATTATTAAAATTTTAAACATGATGGCAACTGTGTTCAACTTTTCGTTAAACGTCCAACTTTTGAGCGGTATTCTTGTAATGCCTTTTTCAAGTGTATTTTTCTTAATAAAATTTTAAGCCAGGTGGCAACTCTTTTCAACTTTTCGATGAAAATTTATTTTTTGAGCAATATTATTGCAGTGTTTCAATTTGTTATTTAGGCGCAAATCATTTTTAATTTAATTCAAGTCAGAAGGCAACTTCATTAAGTCAACTTTTCGCAGTAAAACTTGTCTAATTGAGTACTTTTTTTTGGGTATATAAGTAATTTATTTTTATAATTTTTATTAAATTATTATTTTTTATTTAATCAATTATTGTTTTTTTATAATTTATTTAATAATTTTTTTTTTTATAATTTATTTAATTTTTTTTTTATAATTTATTTTTTATTTTTTAGTTCAAAAATCCAAAAAATAAACTTTCTGCGTCTCCCTAGTAAGGCTTTAATGACTTATTGATGCTGTATTTATCTTCTATACATACATATGTACATACATACAAACGTACATACATACATACATGTGTTTACATATTAATATACTACACATACATTTCAACAAATGTTGCTCGCGTCTTCAACATTTTGTATTCGCATTCAATTTTCACCTGTAACCGCAACACGAACTTTCAAATGCGCTTGTGAATTACTAAATTCGTTATCAGGATAATTAAACTTGCTGCCGCTGTGTATTCCCTACTGGGCTGTCGATACACAAATACACACACACATGCATGGCGGCGCACAAATATTGCCGCGACATGCGGTCGTGTGAACGCGCACCAACTCAATTGTCAACAGCAGCGGCGGCGCGTGGGAGCGGCGGCGGCAGCGACACTTCGCCAACAGAAGCTCAAAAGCTCAGCGGCAGCCAGTAGAATTGTGCAAATAATGTTGCATATTTAATGGGGCAAACGGTGTATTTAACGGCTGTCAGGCCAACACGTTCGCTGCGCATCCACAGACAAACGAGCGAGCGAGCGAGCGTGCCACGCGCTCCACACGGCAGGGTGCATACAAATGGCGCGTCGGTAGGCTGCCAAACACACACACGCCAACAGACAGACACGCAGACACACAGACAAATAGATAATCAAATGGCAGCCAGAAAGAATAGCGAGAAGAACCAGCAAAGCGAGCGTCAGACAGACGGAGCGCATACTTTTCGCTTGGCATGCCGAATACGCGCGGGTATTGCATCCCGTTGAAAGCGTATTGACGCAAGCCAACGCGAATTGAATTGCAAATATAACTGTAATTAATGTTAATAAGTTTATAATGTTTGGCAAAGTGAAATTGCGAATGATTATTAAGCTTTCAATTACAATTACACTTAAATACAATACCTGCGCTGACTGTTGAAAATATAAAGAAGCGGCGGCTACAGTTAATTATCAGAGTAATGTGTTATTTAAAGAAGCGCAGCTTTAAGAGCGTTTGCCACTTTGGATGCCGTAAAGGTGTGAGCGCGCGTAAAGCTTGAAGGTGTAGTAAGCACATACTGGGCTCTCTCATACTTGTAGATATGTATGTATATATCGTCACCTAAAATACAAGAAACGTAGATAATAAGCTTTAAAGCTAAGGAAAAACGATATAATAGAAAGCACTCATATTGAAAAAAAAAATTGAGTTTGCGTTATAAAACGGTTATATAATGGTTACTATAACAGATACCGATTTTTAATTTGGTTATAAAATGGTTATATATTGGTTATAATTACAGATAGCGATTTTCGATTTGGTTATAAATCCATTATATATTGGTTATCATACATTCTTATTGAAAAAAGTTGAGTTTGCGTTATAAAACGGTTATATATTGGTTACTATAACAGATATCGATTTTTGATTTGGTTATATATTGGTTATTATTACAGATAACGATTTTCGATTTGGTTATAAACCCATTATATATTGGTTATCACACACGCATATTGAAAAAAAATTTGAATTTTCGTTATAAAACGGTTATATATTGGTTATTATATCAGTTAGCGATTTTCGATTTTTTTGATGACACGCTGTTTTGTATTTTAGGCGAAAATATATAGACACCTGCGTTTGTGTATGTGTGTGTGTGTGTGCCTTACAAATCCCAGCCACATGAAAAGCCAAATTTCGTCATGATTAATGTTGCATAAATGAACAGTATGAAAAGTTTTGCATAGTTTGCCACAAGTTGTGGCACTTAACTACACATGATTATGTATGAGTGCGCCGAGCTATGCACATACATGTATGTGAGTGCGAGTGTGAGCTTCACTTATGAATTACACAAGTTAATACATAATTCTATATAGTATAACGGTAAGCTAGCTAGCTGCCTGCCTCGTGCTTGCATGCCACAAAGGAATTCGGCAAAAATTTAGCAAAGTGAAATATTGCAACGACGCCCAGCTGAGATTAAACTTACAAATTGAAGTGGAAAAGTTGGACCGTTGCCTGCACTTTTTGCCAACTCCGACCTTTTTGACATTTTTTTTTGCTTTCCACACACATACAGCGTGCCACCCACACAAGTGGAAGCTAATGCAGGCGTGTTGTTGTAGTAATTAACTTTATGTGTGTGCAGTAATTAGAATATAAAGAATTCAATGAGTTTTGGGCACATAAAAACAGCTGCGTCCTAGCTGCAGCTACAACAAAAACAACCATTTAAAAAAGTTTCACAGGAAAATAAGAAAAACTCTGTGGAAATGGAATATTTTAGTAATGCAAAAGGAAGCGTTTATGCCGACTGGCAATTGGAAATGTCAAAGTGAAAAAGTTTACATGTCAAATGAGTTGAAAATAACAAACACACATACACGCATATATATTTATGTATATTTTGACACTTTAAGTGCATGTCGAATTTGTAGTTTGCGCATGCAAGAGCGAGTGTATTAAATATATTCCACGTATTAATACACACACATGTACATATGTATATAAGCTCGAATATAAGCATATTTATATATATGCATTGCACGCTTCGGGGAGATTAAAATGTAAATATTACATGGCGAACAAAGAGCACATGTGCGTGCATTCGTTTTTAATACACGCCAACCACACACACACACACACACACACACACACGCATGTGCGAGCATTTACAAATTGAACAATACAAGGCGCACTAGCGTGTAATTGTAAATAAGTGTAAAGTCAATTATGGCAAAAGCTGCACATATTTTGCCGCTGGCCAAAGGCTATTTGCACTGTAATTGTAATTGTTATAAAATATTTGCAATAATTTATTAATAAAACTTGCACACAAATTCCCCAAAATGATTACAACGTCACAATGCCAAGCTAACGGTACAACGGCAACATTTGCACACGCACACACCGAGGCAACAATAGATCTTTTGGTCTTATATAATATGTATATGCGCACGAAATATGTACAAGCGTAAAATTAATCTTACAATGCTCTTAGGTATAATATACATATAAAGGTATATGTGTATTACATGAAGTCTATAAAAGTGGTCAGTGGTACAATAAAAAAAAAAAAATCTAAAATTTATGAAATATTTAAACAAATTTGTATGCGCAAATTTTACATGTTTTCTTAATGTTATGAGTTCTGAGCTAACAAAAAGTTCGTGCGAAAGACTTTGTTTGGCTTTGAACTTGATTTTGAGCGGTCAATTTGTATGGCAGCTATACCATATAGTGGTCCGATCTGAACCATTTTTTCGGAGCTTGTAGCGTTGGTTCAGACAATAACGCATACTAGATTTCGTGATAATATCTTATCAAATGAAAAAGTTTTCCATACTAGGACTTGATGTTGATCGATCTGTTTGTATGACAGCTATTTCTTTTAGTGGTCCGATCTGAACCATTTTTCAAGAGACTGTAGCGTTGCCTCAGAAAGTAATACATACCAAATTTCGTGACGATATCTTGTCAAGGAAATATGTTTTCCATAGAAGTACTTGATTTTTGTCTACCAATTTGTAATAATTGATATATATATTAATATATTATAGCGGTCCGATCTTAACTATTTTTTCGGCGATTGTAGGGTAGCATTGGACAATAAGACGTACTAGATTTCGTGACGATATCTTGGAACATAAAAAAGTTTTGGATACTAGGACTTGATTTTGAACGATCCGCTTGTATGACAGCTATACCATAAAGTGCACTAACCTGAACAATTTGGTTTGAGATTCTAGACTTGCCTTAAAAAACAACACATATATTAATTTTCGTGATGATATCCTGTCAAATGAGCAAGTTTTCCATACAAGCACTTCTTTCTTATCGAACAATTTGTATGACAGTGGACTGATCTTAACAATTTGTTCGAAGATTATAGGGTTACCTTGAAAAATAATACAATTCGTATGACAGTGGACTGATCTTAACAATTTGTAGAAGATTATAGGGTTGCCTTGAAAAATAAAACATATAAAATTTCGTTGTCACATCTTGTCACATAAAAAAGTGTTCCATACTCAGTCTCGACTCAGCTTATCACGCTGATATTTTATGTAAATATACCTTATAGAGTCTCCGACGCGTTCTTCTAGTTGTTAGAAACTTCTTGGCAAACTTAATACTGCATTCAATGTAAAATGTAATTGTCTACATTTTAATAAATTTTTTCAAAATTTCATTAAAGTGAAAATAATTTTTTTTAAAGTGAACTTATTATATTGCTCACACAAATATTGTGGCAAGCCGGTATTAGAAACGTTGTGTGGCCACAACTTATTCAGCACGAATTTCAGTTTTATTTTATATCAATATCCCAGCCATTAGCAGTTGAAATAAGTAATTTCTCATTGGGAATTAACACCTCTTTGACTACGCTACTACTATCTGGAAGGTGCGGGTATACAAGTTATCAGAGCCGTCCATAGCAGCCAAAAGTGAAGAGAGAGTTTAACAATAAGGCCGCACTGGTAGCAAACCTCGCTCACAGAACGGTATACCCACTAGAGTGACTCAAAAAAATTTTTTTTTTTCGATTGGTACTCGGAAAAATAGGTTCCTAGACATCTCTAAGAAAGCCTCCAATCGAAAAAAAAAAAATTTTTTTTGACTCACCCTAATACCAACAGACTGACAACAAGCATCCACTCGTTGATCGACAGGCGATATGATAACCCGTATATCTAGAAATTTTGACAACACTCATGTGCCAGTACACTGAATACGGGAAAGCTGTCAGCGAGGCGACAGACTGAATCATGACAACACTGAGACATATAGAGCACATTAGGCCTCCGTCAGTCCGTGCCTTAGAGGTGACTTTTATCAGTATGTTTTATTAAAATATTTTCAGTAGGGTTTAAGTGCCTCGAATGTTTTATAATGTTTCAACTTGAAATATTTCAAAAAATTGTATAATTAATTATGGTAGATACCTGATATCTTTATGCTTGCCGGTATTGAGTTCAATAATTTATTTTATTCTTTAAAAACGTATCTCGTTTTCACTGGGAAGCTAACTTATGACATAGTTGTCAATTGATTAGTCAAGTAGTAAGTTGTCAATTTACAACTGAAACTAATCAAAAAAGTTGTATACGAAAAATTCTTCAATAGCCAAATGCGTTTAGATATGTGGAAGACTTTTTTCACACATTCACATTTTTACTCTCTATGATATGATATGATATGAAAAGAAACTTCCTTGAGCAGTAGAGTACTGCTGAGCACTTTTACTTTTGTATTACTCTTCTCGACCTGAAATCGTTCGCAACATATGTTTACATTACTATAATGAATAATTACAATAAAAGCAAGAATATCGCTTAAAATCGATTGGCCCTTCATTACTCGCTTAAAGTGCTTAAACATATGTACTATATATAAAAATATATGTATGTATGTAACTGAAACTTTGTCTGCGCATATATTCAATTGTTTAAATAAATAATTTCCTGCACATTTTCCACTTTGTCAGCGACATTTGCTTCATTTGCAGCTCGCATTACATGCCAAAGTCCTGCTTACAGGCATACTTAACTACAGAGGCGAGGCTTTCTTGCAGCAGCAGCGACTGTCCAACGGCAACGAACTTAAGTTGTTAACTCACTTTGAACAAGGTGGCAGTGAAAGATGAGAAATCATGTTTATTTTATGCATGTAAAATACAATTTTGTGCTCAGCCTGCAATTGTCCAGCTTCAGTCAAGTGTAACGGCTTCAACTACGAACACGGACACAAGAAAAAGCATTCAGGTCAGTCTGCGAATTTTGAGTAGAACCCTGAAGGAACAATGCCACTGGCATTAAAGCTGACGATATGTACCGACAAGAAACTTCGAGGTTTTGAGTTTGGATTGGACGCCGTAGTTATTATTGTCAATGCTGCTGATGAAGTATATACTTCTGTAGAAAATTATATGTTTTGAACTGCTGACAATATGCTTACTTTACTAGATATTCACATACGATTTTCAGTTTTTGAGAGTCTTACTAAAATTACTTGTAAAGCATACCTTCGTTCTACCGAATTTTTTCCAAGCGAACGCACCATTGACGCTTTCTTCCCTACAACTGTAAAATTATACGCCTTTGCTCCATCTTAATGCAAAGCGCGCTGCTTGAACTACGTCCACTCGGCGCTGCGGAAGTGTCGAGTAAAGTAACGAATGAATTTGTAAATATTTTATGAGCATATGTGAGCAAATGAAAGCCCATTCCGACAGCAACAACTACAGTGCATACTCAAAAAACGCGCGTTTCTGGGTGTGAGTGTGTGTGTTTGCACTTTAGTAGTGTGCGAAATGATTTTACTGCCCTGGTGGCACATTAGTAGTCTATATGGGGTCCATTAATATTTTGACAGTCACAGGCACAGCAATCGGCAGCGTCGCGTCTCCAACGCCGATGTTCTTTGGCAACTGACACTGCCAAGACAACGGTATGTTTTCCATTACAACTCACAGCTGGTTGTTTTTGTAATCCTTACCTTGGCAGAGATACACATATGTACCGTTAATATGCCTTCAGCTCACACATTCCATTTGATGGCGGCCCGCTAGCCTTTTTCCTTCTACTTTTCTCTACTTTGGTGCGTCTCTGGGGAACTGCACACCAGGCATTCCACCTGGAAGGTGCGATAAATAAGTGCAAGCGAGCGTGTAAGTGAATTTTTTATGCACTGTCATGTGTGTGCATGTGTGTGTGTGCAAATTAATTTGCACTCGCCCATTTGTCTGCGATATGTTTATTTTCACGATATTTTCCTTAACATTTCCATACGAAGTTATTGGCGTGATGTGCTTTCAATACATTGGTACATTGTCGAACAACAACAACAATAGCGTTGAAACACTGGTCGCAAAGTTTCATTGTTACGATGGCATCTTTGATTATTGCCGAAAAGTATTTGCGAGTGTTGCGAGAAGCTGGGGATCAAGCCATTTTCGGTAACTGCCATTTCGTATGCAACGAAAGCGTGTTATTAATATTAATTTTCGATATGCAATCTCATCGAAATATAAAATACTTACATATGCGATTTTTACATAACATTATATTTTATATAATATTACCGTTGCATAGTTAAGTATGGATTAAGCAGATTAAAACTTGTTATTTCTACCTTGAATGGCTCTCATAAATATTTATGATAATTGTATGGCTGATTGTGCAGCTTTCTCAATCAGGTGCTCAAAGTTGAGTTGGATGCAGTTCATTTAAGAGGTGATATCCATTTCTGAATTTAAACAAATTCAAATTTCTTTGGTTTATGTATAGAATGTTCATATTTTTAAAAATACATTGTGACAAAAAAGTACCCGGGGATTTTAGAAAAGAAATTTAATAATTATTCATCAATATTTATTTTTGTCGCCTTCAAAGTAATCCCCGCCGGATGTAAAACACTTCTGCCAACGTATTTTATTGTTCTAGAAACACTTTTTTAGTTATAATTTCCGGATGCTTTTTGGTCACAATGTATTTCTGAAAATTTTGAGTTGCTACGGCTGATATGTTTGTCGGATACCAAAACTTGAAACTTTTTTTTTGTTCCAAATGCTGTTTTCAGAGTATTTGAGGATTTCTTCGAAACGGCTTTACCTATCAACAAGAGATTTCTCTTTATTTCGAAACTGTTTCGAAAATTCGAAGTTGATTACATTTTTGATGATTGATTTTTTACAAAAATTTGGATTTTTTAAGCCACTCTGAATTATAAAATTTTTGATAAAAAAACAAACAAAAAATTTTTGTTTTGAAGCTGCAAATTGTCCAAAATCTTTTAGTTAGTCCTTGGATAACTACCTGTATTCTTCTATATAATAACATATAACTATGGATTATTGTTCAATTTTTTTCGGTTTTTGGATTTGAGATAATTTTAAGTAGAAAAATCTTACTCACCGCTAGAAGTTATTTTTCAGAGGCGCTCCTGAGGATAGGCTAATTAATCAAAGGAGCCAAATTTTTTTAAAATGAGTCATGGATTACTAATGTACGTTCAATTTCTTTAAATGTGCATTGTTATTATTTATTTATTAAATTTATTACTAAAATATGATATTTCTTTATTAAATTTTCTAAAGTAAATACACAGAAAACGCATTTTTTCTAACTTGCAAGTGGATAGAATCTTTAAAGGCACTTGTTTGTTTTTCTTGATGACTGCTTAGTGCTTGAACAGTATTGAAAAGCATGTCAAATTCAATATGAAAAATGAAGTATTTAAATTTATAATCAACGTTGTTATCTCACTAACAAAGAATATATTTTTACTCGTTTAAAAATTTTTTTAATTGCATAGGAAAATATTACTACTGAAAATAGTACAGAAATTTAATCAAATTATTGCAAGTGAATTGTATGTAATTAACATACGCAAAAGTACTCAAATTCCCCTAAAAGTATGCACATAAGTTCGAAATTTTTCAGTATTATGCTTCAAAACATGCGAATATCAATGTCATAACTGCAAAAAAAAATTCGCAACTCACTACAAAAAACTAACTGCAACTCAATAATTAAGTTTTAGATATAGTTTTGCATACTTTTAGGCGCATTGGGCATTTGACATTGTCTACAAATCAGTAAATAAAATTTTAGTTATAGTTTTGCATACTTTTAGGCGCATTGTACATTTGACATTTGACAATTTCATTTTTTGCTTTTTTAACTGTGCAATTTTCAGACAGCCGATACAGATTTGGTAGCTGCTTAGAAAAATTATCAGTTTCAATTATATTTGTGGCACGAAAAATAATTCAATTTGTGCAACAAAAATTTTATTTAAAATAAACATCACCGTTATGTCGCCTAAAGGCAACTTCTTGCAAAGAAGAAGCACACACTTGCGAAGATTTTTTCAGTCGTTGATTTTCTCAGCTTGCCACATGGTAATTTTTACCAAATTACGGTATCGATAATTTATTTTATTATGCAACGTAGCATTGCATACAACTGTAAAAGTTTTTTTAAAGAGTTTTTGACATTTACATTTTTACTTGCAAATCTGTCAGATTATTCAAAAGAAAGCGGTTTCCTGCTATGACCGCAGGCGCAATGTCATAAGATGAAGTTGCAGCTTGGATCTGATGCAAACAGCTTGTTGCCACATTTCAGAAGAAAGGTTTTCTTAGTCAATTAAAGGCATGCAGAATGCGGAAATGCAGAATAACATCAGTGTATATATACTCGTATGTATATAAACACAGTGTGCCACAGGTCACTAAACTCAGCGGCACTTTAGCTGCATATTTGCTGCATTGTTTTACCTACCATTTTACTGTTGTAACAACACCTACAAGTACAAGTATGTCATCAATGGATACTTATAGAACAAATATATAGTAAATACCTGAATATGAATAAACTTAAGGCCAAAAGTTAGCAACTTTTTCCATTTCGATTCAATAGTCAAACTGAAGCGCCCGTTTTTGCCACAACACCTTTGCATATCTTCTTCTCTTTCTTCTTTAAACCAACACTTGTATATGGTGACAGTTACATTTATTGCTAGGAATTTATATTCCGCCAGAAAAAAAGGTGCACAATTTGCAACTGAAACCGGTGACCAATAAATAAGTTCGAAACGTGCAAAGTTGCTTTAACTGCGCAAACATATTCCTCTCCAGCAAGTTTATGCCTACACAAACATACATATTTTACGACAAACATAAACAGTGCCATCGAACTGATATTTATTTGCACATGCCTGGCATTTGTAAGGTCATTTATCTCCTACGTCTTCCACTCGCATAATATTTGTTAGCCAAATTTGCACCACATAAACCGACGAAAGTGTACCTTTGCTATTTTAGGTGAAATATTTGTAAATATGTATATATATATATTTGTACATGTATGCATGAATTCACGAATTTGCCGCTCTTTCAACTATTTTGCAGCTATGAGTCACCTTGACAAATTGCGCTTGTGGGGTAAGGCGATACGTGTTATGGCTAGTAAACATCAGGCTGTGCAGCTGCCGAAGGAAGGACAACCGGATGCCGGCCTCACACGCGACTACTCACAAAATCCATTGCATCGATTCAAGAAACCGGGCAGCAAAAATTATCAAAACATTTATCCACCATCGGCCACATTGCATTTAAGTAACATTCCGTAAGTACAAACTCGAAATTACTTTTTATATTTGTAGAAAAAATATTTTAGTTCAAAAAAAAAAAAAACAAAAAAAAAAAAACATGTTATCGATGTAAAGTATGTGTGATGAAGGTCTTTGAACCTCATCGGTTCATAATTTATGTGCTCAAATTTTGAGGACTTTAAAGTCATGGAACGCTTGACAGCTTAAAAAAATTATTATTTTGTACACCTCAGAGGAAGGGCACCGAAAAAGCCGCGAATCCAAAGGCTATACATATTATATTGAAGAAAGACATTTTACCGAACCAAAAAAACAAAAATATTTTTCCAAAAAAGGAACTATGCTCAACTTCCATTAGAATTTCTTGAAACTTTTCCTCCTTAGGCAAATTCACCGTACCTAATAAAAACCGTCAGTAATTATCGTCCCATCTTCACCTTGACCGCCGGCAGTACTTAGCTTTCTTAATACATTACAAAATGAAGCGCTTGACCCCCATTATTTTTGTGTAAACTCCAGGATTTTTTCACCAGCACAACCAATACCCCATGATGCCACAAGACCGTTCCTACGACAGTCGGTTCCAAGTAACCGCAGCGAATCCATATTTTTAACCGGCCAAGGGTTGTCAACTCGGCATCTTTCCTCAAAATTCGGTTGTATGTTGGTTCCATAGGGCTTGCGCGTCAACTTCTGCACTGCCACTTCATTATTGAGTATTGTTTCACTCCAACCGCGTGGTAAATAATACTTACACAGCGGACTCTGCAGGCCGCTTTGCATGAGCGTCAGTTCCGCCACTATAACACCACTGCATCTCATCTTTCTGCGTATTCCTTTACTCGTGAAAGCTCCTCGGCGTTCAAAATGTGTTGGAAGCAACCCAAAAAAATCGACTAATTGCGATGGATCTTACCATCACACCCATCGGCGACACTCAAGTCATTGTTGATGGAGCTCATGTGTCTACCTTTCCGATCTAGGGATTTAAAGCTTTTTATCTAGAAAACTGAGAACTTTTTGTAAGTTCAATCTCAAAGCTTAGAAAGCAAGTTTTTTCAAGTATTCATTCTATAGGAGGTACATATAGAATTTTGATTGTAGAGGCGCTTTTTGACAGTTTGACTCCCGACTGATGCGGTTTATGTTAAAATCCCTAATGAAAATATGAAGATAAGTTTTTTATTAACGATGGAGATCCGTTGTGGATAACGTTCACTTCTGGCGTGCTTTGATGAAGCAGTCGCTCAGAGCTTTTAATAACATCTAGTGCGCTCTAATACTTAGCTTAACTTATACACATACATATATGCGAATAACGACCTATTAAAGATAAAAAATTTCAACTTAAATTCTTGAAACCGAAATTTTCTGGCAACAGCAAGAGCTTTAGCTTTCATAGCCCACACAAAAGCACAGCTGCATGGCGACGTTTACTACGGCAGCGCATTACAGTGCTTCGTGTCTGATCGCATGCTATTGTATTATATCCGTAGAAGCACCGAGGAGCAGCACCACAAGTTTCCCCCAATTACAATTACCGTTATAGTACGCCTGTTGACTGCACACGAATAGCGCAACAACACGCCCATCAAAGCCATCAGCCATGCGCTCATGCGACACAGCGCATCTTCAGCCAATAAACATAATTTTAGTATTATTTCATTAGCTCCTGTTGTTGAAAGCACACGTCGAAGAGGTTCAACGGTTAAACAACAAAAATCTCCTCCACCTTCTTGCGCCTCCTATCGCTGTCTTCGCACCTTCTTTCAAGCAAATTGGCTGTTTTCGTAAATTTAAGCTTCGACACCTGCTCATGCAACACCGTCGCAGAGCACGGTTGGTCACCTCGCCGGTATCATAGCAGGTGGCAAAGGGGCTGCGCGTCTACTGGGTGCCGCCTGCCGCCTGCCGTTAAAATTATTAAATTTCTACTCACCTGCTGTGTGTCTAGGGACAACAACAAAAACTATCATGACGCAAAAATAACAAGCGACGGCTAAATTTAAACGTGCCACACTCGACGCAGCGGCGCTTCAACGCCAAATACAATGGGCGCAGCTTAAAGGGTAAACGGTGGAAGCGCACACAAGTGGCTGATTGTTGGCCACCAGTCGGGGGTTAGCGCGCGCCAAGGCGGTAAGGGAATGTATATGGATGGTTACTTTCAAGTGCGCTTACCGGCTCGAAAGCTGGAACGCGCTGCTCAAAGCTCAAGTAGCTGGTAGCGTGAAATTGAAAAGATTGTCGATGGCGCAGATGGCTAAGTAAAGAAGCAATTTGCAATTCGGCAAGAGCGCCGAGAGAGGAGGTGTTGGTGCGTGGCAAGGATTGTGCAGTAGCTAGGAAAATTGATGCGAAATTGCAGGAAGATGCACGCAGGCACACATACAGACACATACATACATGCATATGCAAATGTTATATATACTTATTAAGTGCTTTGAGAAATTTTTAATTTTTTTTATTAATTGCTTTTAATGCTCTCTTCTTCTATTTTGAACAGATCATCGTGCACTGAGGAAGATATCAAGGAAGCATTCACCTCCAACAATTTCGAAGTTAAAGCATTCAAGTTTTTCCCGTAAGTTGACATCTTAAGGAAATTACATAATTAAATATTAATTTTTTTTTATTTTTTACTCTTAAAATTTTTAGTTTTATTTGACTTTTATATATATTTTTTTTAAAGTTATGTATTTTTATTTGCTCTTGTGAGTGAATATTTTTTTGGTTTTTTACTTAGAGAGCCTTTTTTAGAAAAAAATGGTTTTTGACCCATCCTAATGTATACATATTTTTAGATCGGAGAATCACACCTCTTTTTAATGCCTTTTCCATGTGGTTGAATTTAACCTTTGGAGCATTCAATTTCCTAACCACAATAACCTCAAAACGAAATATGTTTTCAAGTAGTTTAAAAACGAGATTAGAAAACCGTTACCCATTACAAATAAGAGCTCATACTTGGTGAGCTTTGTTTTAGAGGTGTCTATCAAACAATTTTTCAGAGTAAAAAGTGAAAAACAAATTCCAATTTTTTTACCCACCCTGAAGTAAATTTTTTTATCTGAAAACCTAGCTCGTTGTAATATTTTTTCTAAGAATCAATTCTGTTGTTCAATTTAACCTTTAGAGCATTCAATTTCCTAACCACAAAACGAAATATGTTTTCAAGTAGTTAAAAACGAGTTCTGAAAACTGTTAGGCGGAGGAGCTTCCCGTTACAACTAAGAGCTCATACTTGGAGAATATTTTTCAGAGATGTCTATCCAACAATTTTTCAGAGCACGAAGCGAAAAAAACATTCGGTTTTTTTTGGACACACCCTAATGTATATTTTTAGATCGAAGAATCATTCCTCTTTGTAATACCTTTCCTAAAGTTCAATTCTGCGGTAGAATTTAACCATTAACTCTTTCTTCTGATTCTTTTTAAAGAGTTATTGAAGTCACTTATTAAAATAAACCCTACGATCGGGGGATAGAGGGTTTACAATTTCCAAGAAAGTAAATCTTCTAGGATCCACTGCAACATCGCTTTTTTTTATCTGATTTGACACCTTATGTGACTGAGAAGTGAGCTCCAGATTTGTTAGTTTCTACGAAAGGCTTTTCGACCTTCCGAACTGTTCTCTGCATGGTCTCTATTTCAACCGTTAACAGCCTGTCAAGTCCATGTGTTAGACGATGTACAAATCATTGTCGAAATTGTTTGACTTTTGTTAGAAGTATCTCCATCTGTTCATGAAAGTTCACTGAAGCCAAGGTCCACCCGTAATACGAAGTTATAAATTATTATACCCTGAACAGGGTATATTAACTTTGTCACGATGTTTGTAACACCCAGAAGGAAGCGTCGGAGACCCTATAAAGTATATATATAAATGATCAGGATGTTGAGCTGAGTCGATTTAGTCATGTCCGTCTGTCTGTCCGTCTGTCCGTCTGTCTGTATATATACGAACTAGTCCCTCAGTTTTTAAGATATCCTTTTGAAATTTTGCAAACGTCATTTTCCCTTCAAGAAGCTGCTCATTTGTCGGAACGGCCGATATCGGACCACTATAGCATATAGCTGCCATATAAACTGAACGATCGGAATCAAGTTCTCATATGGAAAACTTTCGCATTTGACAATGTATCATCACCAAATTTGGTATGGATTATTTTGTAGGAAAAAAATGTAATATCCGAGAAAATTTTTCAGATCGGTTAGCTATAACATATAGCTGCCATACAAACTGAACGATCGGAATCAAGTTCTTGTATGGACAACTTTCACATTTGACAAGATATATTCACGAAATTTGGTATATATTATTTTCTAAGGCAACAATGTAATCTCCGAAGAAATTGTTCAAATCGGTTAACTATAGCATATAGCTGCCATACAAACTGAACGATCGGAATCAAGTCCTTGTATGGACAACTTTCACATTTGACAAGATATATTCACGAAATTTGGTATATATTATTTTCTAAGGCAACAATGTAATCTCCGAAGAAATTGTTCAGAACGGGTTACTATAGCATATAGCTTCTATACAAACTGGACACATAGTTACTAGCAGAAATGCACCTGTGAAGGGTATTTAGCTTCGGTGCAACCGAAGTTAACGTTTTTTCTTGTTTTTTTTAACGTCAGTTTTAGAATCGATATTAAATCTTTCATTTTCAGTATCAAAGCGTCTAGTGTCTTTTTTCATGCTTATTTTTATAAATTAAATGTTTATTAATTTTTCAGTACTATTTTTAATTTTTTTTTTCAATTTTTTTTTTTATTTTTTTATTTTTTTTTTTTAATTTTTTTTTTTAATTTTTTTTTTTAATCTTTATTAATTTTTATTTTATATTTTTAATTGCTCTAATTTTTTAAAAAACTCAAACTAATAATTTCTTGTTCTCTGCACTCGCTTTTACAGTAAGGACCGCAAAATGGCGCTCCTGCAGCTCTCGTCGGTGGAAGAAGCCGTCTTGGCGCTCATCAAAATGCACAATCACCAGCTCTCCGAATCGAATCACTTGCGCGTCAGCTTCTCCAAGTCGAACATCTAAGCCACAACAACAACAACAACAACAACAGCACAACTAGTTCATACACATAAATGCATGCAGAGGCATGTGCAAAGTGTAATTAGCTGCAGCGCGCATAAGTAAAGGCATAGATGTGAAGCAACAACAACAATAACATAACAAACAATAGACAGAGGAAGAGGAAGCAATTGGTGCAGAAATGTAAAATAGGCGACTACAAAACGACCACATAGAAAAAATCGCAAACAAAAAATCCAGCAAACAATAGCAACAACAACAAATAATAAGGAACACAAGAAGTACAGCAACAACAAACAAGTAATCAACAAGGATCACTACATATCTACAACAACAACTATACTATTCTAAATAGCAACGGCAGCAGTAGCAACAACAACAACAACAACAGAATTTGTAGTGTACTCATTTCATGATCAGCCCCAACTACGGGTACTCTGTACAACAACAACAAAGAACGAACTCTAAACAGCCCCAAGCACTAGGGGATAGATCTATATTTCATATACATATGTATATATGCTTATATATGTGCGTCACTATTACACTTTTTTTTACATTTGTAGTTTTATTCAGCGAAAATTATTGCTACACCCTTTATTAATTATTACTTTTATTATTAATGATACAACTTTAACACATAACACACAAACATATACAAGTGTACTACATACATATTGATAGATTAGATATTTTTTTGAGCAAATTTTACGCGTTAGCGCTAAATCCATAGAAAAATCCAGAGAAAAAAAATAGCACAGACAAGAAAATTCGGAAAAACCCCCCCAACTAACCTCTAACCACCCCCCACCCATCAACATTTCGCAACTGCTCACATGCAAATGTACATGACAACCGCTAGAAAACTAAAATCAACAACAACAACAATAGCAGCAACTAACCGAAATTTTGGTGTTAAATCTATTACATAAAACAACCACAACAACAACAACAAAAACAAATTATATTAATATAGTTATACTGTAATATTTTATGTAAGCACAATAAGAGAAAGAAAAACAAAAACAAAAACAATTTCAAAATTTAAAATAATATTAATTATATGGTAATATGTATTACATGTATGCGCTGAATTGAGAGGAGTGAGTATTCACGGTATTGTTAAAGAGCAGAGATGTTAAAGAGCAAACGCTGATCAAACAGCAAATTGCGAAAAAAACTAAAATTAAAATTAAAAACAAAAACAAAATAATAATAAATTTAAATATTACATTAAAGAAAATTTATGATTTTTTTACTAGGCATAGCAGAAGATATATACATACATACATATACATAAGTGAAAGTAAAACTTAAAGCAGAAGAGAGAAATATGCGTTAAATGCGATAAATATTTTAGAGAGCTGTGTTTCGTTTTAAAAAACATGCAGAACAAAAACTAAGCAAACAAAATAAAAATAAATAAAATAACGGACAAAATGCAACTGAAGGAAGTGACAATTGAAAATATGCGCCTAAAGCTATGCAAAAGCGCTGGTATGGCGACAGATATACATACAAATAACTTGCATTAATGCAAATTCATGTCCTTGCTGCTAAATGTTATTAATTAAAGTTTAATTACACATAAATTATTAATATTGAATATTTAATTATAGACGAAATGGAATTTTATTTTAAATTAATTGATTTAGGCTTAAGAAAAAAACCGTACTTTAAGCAAAGTAAAGTAAGGGCGGGCAGATTTACACACACATGCACGCGTGCAAAAATGCGTGAGCGCGTAAGAGAGGCGCTGACTTTGTATTAGAGCGCAGCTTGAAAGGGCAACAGAACAAATTAAAAGTAGAGCAAAGTCACGAAAAATAAAAATGACAAACAAGAAAAGTGAAAGGAAAAAAGAAAAGCGAAGTTTAAAGTGTAAAAGCAAACAAAAAAATGCATGTCTGTGCAAGGATGTGTAAAATTTATGAATTATTGATAATCAGCTGCACACACATATACATATGCATGCACCACTGAGTTCGACAACCTAATCAATAAGTGAAGTACCACAAAAAAATTAAAAAATTAAAATAATTATTAATTGGAATTAAAGCTGCGAGTTGCAAAAACGGAGTAAAATGCGCATAACTGCAAAAGAATAGAAAACATTCAAGCATGATCAAGCTTGTTCAAGCATGATCAAACATGTTCAAGCATGTTCAAGCACGTACAAGCATGTCCAAGCACGTACAAGCATGAACAAGCATGTTCAAGCATGTACAAGCATGCTCAAACGTGATCAAGTTTGTTTAAGCAAACATGTTCAAGCATGCTCAAGCATATTCAAGCATGCTCAAGCATATTCAAGCATGCTCAAGCATATTCAAGCATGCTCAAGCATATTCAAGCATGCTCAAGCATATTCAAGCATGTTCAAGCATATTCAAGCATGCTCAAGCATGTTCAATCATGCTCAAGCATATTCAAGCTTGTTCAAGCATATAAGTTGTAGCGTATTTGATTTTAATTTTCTTTTTAACACATAAATATACCCGAAGCTGCGGTATTTTTAGTATTATCCCTTAGCAAGCAAAGGTGAATGTGAAATTTATTATTAAAAAAATAAGTATCAAGAAGAACAAAATTTATTAGAGAAATTCAAAACGCAGCGAGCTTGGCGGCAGCGCTTGAAGTGGCAAATCATAACTGTAAATGTAACAAAGCATGCATATATACACATAGTATATTGTAAAACTGAAAAGAATTTAAACAGAACAAATACAAATCAGTATATTATTATATACAAAAGCAAAAAAAAAATACAAAAACAAAAAACAAATACAAATGCATAAGAAGAGAAGTGAAAACTATAAATGTGAAATTGTATTGTAATTTTTATGTAAACCAATCAAAACTGTTTGTTCGTTTTATTATAGTAAACCTTAAGCCAAGTATGATAAAAAAAAAAGAAACATAAAAATACAATAAAATCAAACTTAAACTGACTTATACATACTCTTATGAAGGTGGTAGAGCTGATTTGAGATTGTAAGCGCTTTGGGCAGGTTGAGGGCGAAAGATTGGCTTAGTCGAATTTTTAGGTTAGGTGCGAATTTTTTTATATTTGTTGCAACGAAACAAGCAACTTTGGGAAATGGAGCCAGAAAATGTTGGGAAAATTTTAGTTTTGCTCGCACTTTTGCTAGCTGCACTTTAAATACAGCAAACTAAAGTGGATCTTAAAAACCATATACCATATAAGGCAGCTATGATTATTACAGATAAGTTGCTCGATTCAGGGAATCTAAAACCATTTTTGTTTTAAATAAAGAGTTCAACTTTTTTGCGTCACATTTTCGAGTCACTGGTGGCTCCTTCGAAAACACATGTCTGTAAATGTAGTATATTCCGACTATAGTATTTTAGCTAACGAATTCCAAAGGGGCTGCTAGTGCTAGTGAAAAGCATTCTAATTGCCAAGAACGCTTTATTTCTAACGTCAAAAAAACGAAAATTCAACATTTAAATATTTCTGAGAAATGGAAAAAAACCAGATCAAGAGAAAGCGATTCAAAACTAATTTAAAATATTCCGTTTCTAACCTCATAAAGTTGAAATTTAAATAACCGTTGAAGTGCAAGCGAACCTCAACAACTGTTCAGGGGCAGTAAAGTCAAATCAGCAGCAACAAAAGAGCAAGAATAATCTCACTAAAAATAAAAAAAAAACAACAAAATGAAAAACAAATCACAAATACATGAATAGCATCGCCAATCAGCTCAAACCAACTCACTTTAAAGTGAGCGATAATTAGGGAATATCTTAAAAAGAAACATAATAAAAACCGTTAAACAAGTGGAAGAGGAGGCAACGGTGCAGCAGACACTTATAAAGAAAACATGAAGTATTCAGAAGCACAACAACAACTGCTGATAAACTTGAATGCTGTGGATAGCCGCGTGTGGACCCGCAATTATACATAAGTATTTTCAAAGCAGTGGAGTGGAAGCATGGAACGGCCTGCACCGAACTGGCGAATAAACCGTTAAGCGGTCAAAACTGGTGTTCAGCACATAAACTATATGTATGTGGCAGACAATTTACACACATACATACAAACAAAAAAGCAGTTAAAGATTACAAATTAAAACAAGCGAGCAAATGTGGATATAATTATTATAAAGCAAAAAAAAAACAAAACAAAACAGAAAATATATACATACATATATATATTGCAAAAACCGCAACAAGAAATTGCAATTAAATTTTGAATGTATTTTTTAGTTAAAATATAAATTTACTAATATTTAAATAGAACAAATACAAATACAAAAAAAAAAAAATAAGTAAATAAAAAATGCATTAATATATAATATACAATATTATATATTATATACTAAGTAAGAAGTGAATGTATTTAAATTTATTAACGTACATATACCTATACATACGAGTACATAGCAAATAGTGGCATGCAGACGACGCATTAGGCTAAACGAAGCAAAACAAAAACAAAAAGTGAACAATTTTAACTGTGTCGTGTTTTTGAAGCAAATTTGCGAACAAAATAGAATTTATTGTAACACGTGGTCATAAGTATATGAAATATGAAAAATATATATTGAAAAAGATAAATATATACCAGCGAAGAAGTGTGTAAAAGCCGACGTAAGACATACAAAAATAACACAAGCATGCAAATCATATGTACTGTTATATGCTTACATAATTGTGTGTGAGTAGTGTAAAGTATCTACAAATATCCTTTATGGTGCAAAACATATGAATATCATATTTATATGTAATTTAATTATATTTTCAATTTTAAGATTTTTAAACTTCAAAACAGTTGAGTTTCGTTACTTTTGCCCTGAAAT
The DNA here is from genome assembly GCA_027475135.1 of Bactrocera correcta. Taxonomy (NCBI): domain Eukaryota; kingdom Metazoa; phylum Arthropoda; class Insecta; order Diptera; family Tephritidae; genus Bactrocera; species Bactrocera correcta. The sequence goes on from CM050326.1 coordinate 88,255,283, forward strand.
ATGTTGCAGTGATTTTTGCATATACTATTTTTTATTTATTTATTTTTTAATTCAATTTTTTTTTTACTTAGCGTTTTTTTTTTTTAATTTAATTTCTAAGTAATTTTTTACTTAGTGTTTTTTAATTTAATTTTTAATTAATTTTTTTTTTACTTAGTGTTTTTTTTAAATTAATTTTTTTTAGTAATGTTTTTTATTTGTTCTTTATTTTAATTAAATTTTATATATATTTTATCGCATTTTTTTAAATTTAATTTTTATTTATTAACACTTATTTTATTTGCTTTAATATAGTTTAAATATTTTATATTTTTTAATTTAATTTTTATTTTTCACTTTTTTTACATTTATTATAATTTTTATTGATTAAGTTTTTTATATTTTACTTTGTCTTCATTTAATTTTTATTTTATTTTTTTTTGTTCTTATTCTTATTTTTATATATATATATTTTTTTTTTGTTTTTTCTTTGTGACAGATATTCCTTTTATTTTACATATATTAGTTTTCATACTATATTTTTTAATTTTTTATTTATTGTTGTTTTTAGTTTTTGAATTTTTTTTTAATTATATTTTTTGATATATTTTTTCTGTTATAGCTTTTTTTATTTCATTTCTTTATTTAACTTCTTTCTGGATATTGTATTTAATTTCTTTTATTTAAAAATATTTGTATTTTAATTGTTTATGTTTCTTATTATTTCGTGTTTCCTTTTCAATCATTTTTTTTTTTTTTTTTTGGATGTGTGCTATATATATTTTTTTTAAATTTGATTTGTGCTTTCTTTTTTGTATATCCTTTCTCCTTTATTTTATTTTTCCTTTTTTTAACTTTTTACTTTTTTTATGTTTCTGTAGTTTCGTATTATTTTGTGTTTCTTTTTTCAACATTTTTTTTTTGGCTTGTGATATATTTATTATTTTATTTTTTGTTTTCATATTTTTATTTTTTATTTATTGGAATGTTTTTTTTTTTTTTTGGTATCTTTTGGTATATTTTTTGTTTTTATTTTATTTTTGTGTTTTTTTTTTTTTGCATCTATTTTGATCATTATATTTTTTACATTGTGTCATTTATAAAATAAGTTATTTATAAATAATAATTATTTTAAAATTAAAAATTTTTTTTAATTTGATCTTTGCTTTGTTTTTGTTTTTTTGTTCTTATTTTGTTTATACTTCGTTTTTATTGTATTTTTTTTTATTTTGTTTGTACTCTTTTTTTTAATAGTATTTCGTTATATTTTTTATATTATTTCCATTACATTTGTGTTTTTTTTTTTTAACTTTTGTTGTTTATGTTATTAGATATATTTTTTGTTTATTTTTTTATTTTTGACAATTCTTTTTGCCTTTTTTTTTTCTTTTTTTGTTATTTTTTTGCATTCGAGTTATTATTTTCCGAATTTTTTTATACACATCTAATTTCATATTTTCATTTTCTAACGTTCATATGTGCTGCAATCCGTTATACATCACCATCACAGCAAAGCCCATCACCACAGACGACAAAACCAACCGAACCCACTGCAAACAATCTTTTTCACACAAAGCTGAACAGGGTTGTTAAACTAAAACTACTGAAGAACAATCGTTGAACACAAATCATTTTAACTAATAAAACAAAAAAAAAAAAAAAAAAACAAAACAAAAAAAAAAAACAAAATAGAAAAGCAAAAAACAATTATATAATTATTAAAAATAAAACATTATAAAAATGCAAAAATATATATAATAAATAAAGTGTACTAAAAATTAGCTAAAAACATAAACAGGAATTATAAATTGAGAATAATATATTTGAATAATATATATATATACATGCATACATACATACATACATATATATTCGAAGTGTAAAAAATAGCATTTAGAACATGTATTAATTAGCAATTATGGGAAAAGTGATTGATAAAAATATTGAGGAAACAAAAACAGAGGAAAAACTAACTATAAATTTACAACAAAACGGTAAACTCGTAGCTGACGGCAGATGAAAAGTTAAATTAAATTAAATTAATAAAATGTTAGAGAAAATTAAAACAATTTAAAATACAGGAAACTTTGAGAAATGAATTGATTTTGTAGAAACTAGTGGTAAATACACACACAAACATGCTGACAAACATACATACATACAAACAATAAGCAGGACAGTGTTTTATTTCAATAAAATGCGCATAAAGTTTACTTTTGCTCGGAAAATGTACACACACACACGCAAAATATAAAAAAAAACACGAAGGGCATTCAAACTATTAGAGAGAATTTGAAAAAAAAAATTATTGTTACGCTGTTGGTTAGCAAAAAAGCTTGATTTTTGTTAATAAAAATTGTAGCAAAGATTTTTTATGACTAAATTTTCATTATACATTTTTTTGATAGCAAATAATAGTTTAAATATGTTTTGCATAAAATATTTGCCATTCTTGTTTAGGAAAAACGAGCTACCGTTAGTTAAATTTTTTTAAAATAATTATAATAATAATTTTGCAAACTGCTCATTCCAATCATATAAAATAAGGATGACGAAAGCAAACAAAAAAAAAAACAACAAAATATGAAAAGTTCCTATGTTTGTAAAACTCATACACAATAACAACAATAGCGGAAATAATTATTAAAGCGTAATAAAAACAACAAAAAAATTATTTCAATAAATATTCAATATATGCAGCTTAATTTAATGCGAAAAATTCCAGTATTAGTTGTTGCTATTTTTTTCAATTAATCGTTTGGGAATGAGCGCTTTTTAAATAAAAAAAAAAAGTTAAATTAAAAATAAATATGTAAATTATACAGTGCTTATATATTTCACAGAAATTTGGTATATCATAAATAATTGATTATTAAATGCCCTACAAGAAACAACCGTTATCTGAAATACATTTTTTTTGCATTAAAGTTGCCACACTTTTTTCATTACTTTATTTATAGTATATGTGGCTAAAATCATTTGAGTACTAGGCAAAAAGCAAGTATTATAAAAAGCTGTGAGATTTTCATATCAGCGCTGATGCATCAGACCGTTGCCAGTTGTCATAACTGTTGTGAGAACGAGTACTCAATTATGGTGGCGACTCATGCAAAAGTAATACGAAAACATGCTCTCAGTAACAGTTTTTGGGTTTTAATGTAAAATATAATATTTTAATATCGATAAAAAAATTAATCGATATTTTTTCGATAAAGTTTCGATAAATTATAGATAAACTTTAAATCGAAAAAACGATATTTTACTTTCTTTATTTATTTAGACCCATAATTTTATCGAACAAATTTCATGTTTGGCGATTTTTCATTGAACAAATTTAGTTGTTTATCGATTTTTTTCGTTAAAAATTTTTGTTCAAGTTTCTTAAAAAGTTATTGGGTCATTTTTGAAAAAATTTTGACTTTATCGATTCTTATAAATCGATTTTTTTCAATTTTATCAATATTCTAATGTTTATTTATCTTAAATTTTTATCGAGTCATTACTCAATAAATGACGATTTTTCATCGACGGTGTTAAATTAATTATACTTAAATCTTTGTCGAACAAATTTCGATTTTTTATCGTTATTTTTAATTAGTTAAAGTTTTCATCAAACAAGTTTTGTATTATATCGATTATTTATCAGAAATCTTATGATTTTGATCGATATTTTACGAAAAATAAATCGATTTTTATCGATATTTTAATATCTGTTTATCTAAATTTTTATTGAGTCAGCATCGAAAAAATAACTATGTTTGTTCAATGGTTTTAAATTAATTGTACTTACATTTTTATCGACACCAATTTCGATTTTATCGTTATTTTGAATTATTCAAACCCAAATTTTCATCGAACAATTTTCGTGTTATATTGATTATTCATCGTACAAATTCTGTATTTTAGTATCTTAATTTTTTATCGATTCGTTAGAAACCAAATTTCGATATATTATCGATTTGATCGATATTTTTTGAATCATAATTAATTATTCTTAAATTTTTATCAAAGACATTTCTATTTTTAACGATATTTTTTCGACGAAATTTTAGTTAAAGTATCTCAAATTGTTATCGAAGCATTATGGAACAAATTTCTATTTATTATCGACATTTAATCGATTTTTTTTTTAATTTTAAGATGTTTTATAATTGAAACTCAAAAACTTTTAGTGAGACAGACCACTATTGTACATACATTGTCGATATTTTATCGATATTTTTTGACAACATTTTAAGTTTACCAGTTTTTCGGGTTTAAAAATATAATATATGTTAAATTATATGCCAAGAATTTTAACACACATCCATTTATGGCACATCCATAAATTCAGTTGAATAAGGCGAATTAATTTTTGTAAATTAAATTTCTAGTGAGAACCCTTTTATTAAATAACGGAAACAACACTTACATGGTCAGCAAACAAAATAGCTAAAATAACGGTGCAGACTTGAACTTAACAATTTTAATTAATTAATTGAAAATACAAATAATAAAGAAATGAAATTAAAACTATCGTAAATATGCATATGTAACATATTTCTTACAGATTTATTACTTCAGTAAATAAAATCCAGCAAATTGAACCATATATGTGTGTATTGTATGTACATAAAATACAAAAAACAAAACAAAAAAATAAAAACATATAAAAAAATATATAACAAAATCAATGTTTATCAAGGCTAAAAACGAGACATACGAAGTAAGCAGCAATCAGTAAGCAAGTCAAATATACATATATACAAACAACAAGAAAAACAATATCATTAGAACCCAAAAACAATTAAATAAAAAAAAATATAAAATAAAAGTTAAAAAATATACATTTTCGTATTTAAATTAAAGCCCAATTTTGGATTTACACAGAAGCGAGAAGAAGTCGTATTGGAGGTTATACCAAAACAATAACAAAAAAAAAACAAAGAAAATAAATGTATTTATTTAAATCCTTTTTGCTTACATTACAGTTATTGAAGTAAAAAAAAAAACTAAAACAAAGCATACAAATAAAATAAGAAAATGAAGGAAGAGAAGAAAATGAAACAGCGCAGCAGCCACGAGCGCATTATTGAGAAGCGAGTACAGTGGGTAAAGCAGCCAAAAAAGCATTAAAATTAATTTCATTTCGAAAGCAAAAAACAAAAATAAAAATAAAAGTAAAATATAAAAACGAAACACAAAAAGTAAAAGAGTAAAACGATAGCAAAAGCATCAGCGCGTCACACCGAGTTGGCAGCGAGCAAATGTTTTTAATGAAAAAATAGTTGAAAAATGGAAATATGTATGTGTAGTTTACATATGGTAGCGAATATGCATGAGTTGATATCATGAAGATACATAAACATACATATATTTGTTATTATGTTACATTTTTGAATAATTGATTATTAATTATTTATAATATTATTAATTATTGCACTAAAATAAAATTGACAAAATGAAAATGGAAAAAAACCAAAAAAAATGTGCAAAATGCAGGAGTAAAAGGAGAAGACAGCGAGCAGGCAATGCGAAATGTTAAATATTGAAAATTAGGACTTTAGAAAAAAATCTATGCTACTTCAAACACACTTCTCTACATGTTACTACTCGTTATTGGTTCATGCCACATGCCACATGCCACTTTCACGCGATTAAGCGCCTAATTTGTGTGCAAGAAGGAAGAGAACAAGAATGTTTGCAAACAAAACGGTACTTTATATAGCACAAAATGCACGCACACACATGCTGATGTTTAAACATTTATTTTTGAAAACTGTTAAGAGCATTATTATCATTATTATTATTATTATTATTATTATTATAATATTTAATATTATTACTATTATAATTATTATTATTATAATTATTTTTATTATTAAAACATATAAACAATTAGTTAACAGTGTTGTTTTACCTTTGCGCAATACCGTTATGTTAGTTAGTTACATTTAAGTTATATGTTTTAAGAGCAGTCTGTGAGAAAAAATGCCTAAAAAGTATGCGAACCTTGAGAGAGACGCGGAGAAACACAATAGGAATGTAAAAAACCTGAAAATAATAAAATTTGACAGTTGAAGATTTCTTTTTGAAATAATGCCAACAAAAAATGATGATTTTAAAGTTGACTTCGCTCATTCTCTAAAACGACTCTCTTGAGAGAAACAATTAGCGCAGCAAGCAGTTATTACTATTTAATTAATGATATTAAAATTTATGCTTCGTGTATATATATATATACATATACATATATAGAAGAATGTATAGTACATACTTATATATATATATATATATATATATATATATATATGTTTACGTATACATAACAAAAACAAGAATATTTGTTAAGTTTAAATGTAATGTATTTTTTTGTCTAGTTTAATGCCTAGCCACGTAAGGCGTACATTTAATTAAAATTAAATTAAATACAAAAACAAAAACGAAAACAAAAAAAACAAATACAAACTGCTTATAAGGTAAAATAAAAATGAACTTAAAAAACTTTTGTTGAAATGTCAGTTGCATAATTGAAAGCATGAAGCATTATTGCAGACGCAGCGTTCAAAACAATGAAGAAGCTGTTGCATAAGCAGTAAACAAAAGCAGAAAGCATGATATAAACAAATGAATATATAATGTGCAAGAAATCGCCAAAAGTTATGTGAAAAAGTAATACAATTGTGAGCAAAATGTGAATAATATGAAAAGTATGAAGAATACGAAAAATATTTTGTTAGTTGCTTCTCCTCTAATGATCGATGTGTGTGTTTTTCGATACAATTTTTTTCACTCATACATATATACATACATGTGAATGCTTCGTAAATGATAGTAAACAGTTTTTTTAAAGTGTCTTCAATTTAAATTTTGTAATTTTAAAGCAAATTGCTTTTATTTCAAACGTTTACGAAGCAAATATTTTATAAATAAATAATGAATTCATTGTCATTGCACTTTATAATTGTAACTAGTATTTTACATTAATACATACATACAATTTTAAGTTAATGTTTACGTTTGTTTAAGACTTTATTTCAATTTCAAGCAAAATCTTCTTGTATTTTTAAATGGAACCATTCTTAAAAATAAACATAAAATGTGTTGAAAAAATATTAAAATTTGCGTTTCTTTTATTGTGGAATACATAGTGCTGGATCTGTTGGAATTTTTTAAGTATGTGTGTTAAAATTTTTCTTTAAAACTTCGAAGTAATGTAATTTTTGAGATAACTGTGACTATACTAATCCGTAGTAGTACCAAGCTGGAGTACAATCGATTTATGTTAAAGAATTAGAAACTTAGCCCAGAGCATGTGAAGTTTTGTTCTTTTATGCCACATTGGACGTCGTTGCCAAATTTAGATAATATCAAACCAAATTCTTCCATAATCAGAAAATATTTTGATCATACTTTTTTTTGCGTCCAAAAAAAAGGGTGCAATTATAAACTAATAACCTAAAGCTGATCGAATTGATGCATCGAAGTTATAAAGAGTTCTAAATCAAAAGTGGGTTTCTTTTTCAGGCCGAACTCTCCCAACGCTTCCCTTGCAATATGTTCGAATTGAACACAATTTTAATGATTTCAAAATTGTATTTCGAAGTACGGCTACGTAGAAGCTTTAAAGTAAGGGGCTATACCAGTGTGACGCATGAAAAATTGGGCGATTTTTGTGAATTTTTTTTTAAAGAAAGTACCAGGTTGAATGTTTCGACGTTCTATGGACGTATTAAAGTATATTTTCAGTTATATTAATTTTTTTTTTTACAAAAATATTGAAAAATAACGGAGTTATGTGCTGTCTGCGGAAGTGCCGACAAAAAAGTGCCTCAACAGCTGGCATAATTCCGGTCGAAAGAGTAGCTGAAACAAAAAAAATTCAAAATGTTTTTTAACTTAAATATATTTTCTATACAATGAACTACGATCTTTGAAAAATATCAAAAATTAAGAAAATGGCGTAAAAAATTAAGAATTGGCGAATAATTTTTTGTATTGTTTCTGTAAAATCATAAAATCGTTAAATTATATGTTTTATATGATAAAAATAAAGTTTACGGAAAAAAAATTTTTTCATTTTTTTTTTAAATAAATAAAAACAAAAAAAATCGGCCCACTCCGGGATTAGCAGGGATAGTTGTCAAATTAATTGAAGTTTTTTTTTAGGAAAAAAAACACAAAAAATTGCGAACTTCCAAAAAAAATTACGATTTTACTTAAAAGAACCGATTATTTTATATATGTAGTTGATCGTTTTAAATTTTTTTCGTGTATGTTTTCGAAAAGTTCATTCAAAAACAAAAATGTAAGGAAAAAGGTCCCCAAAAGTGAATTCTAAGTTATGGCTATTTGAAAATAAAAAAGCCATTTTTGAGCAAAAAATAGCAAAATTCATAACTTTTTTTAAAGTTGGACAAAAAATTTTAAAAAAATTCTCAAAAATGTTTTTCAAAGGGTAGAAAAGCATGGATAAGTTTCAACAAAATCTAAAGGTGTCGGGTTCAAAAGTGGTCGAATTGGTGTGGAATACCCCATACTCGTATGTTTGACCCTCCGAGCGGTCGCTCTTTAGAACGCTGCCATGCAAAAACTATTCAAGATACGACCTTCCTGATTTCACAGGATATTTTTGAATATATAAACTATTGAAAAAGCAAAAAAAAAACAATGTTTTTTGAAAGTGTCCCATTGGTATAGCCCCTTAATGCCCTTCACAGGTGTATTTCTTATAGTTAATAACTATATGTAACTATGTTTAATCTATACTAATATTATAAAGAGGAAAGATTTGTACCTATTTTTGTATGTTTGTAATGAATAGGCTCAAAAAGTACTGGGCCGATTTAAAAAATTCTTTCACCAATAGAATGCTACATTCTTCCAATTTGACATAGGCTACATTTTATTTTGAAAAAATTAGGGATCCTTGATAAAATTTGAACAATGTAACCGAAGGAGCAGAAAAATGAGTCTTAAATGTCTTTCGTCGAATGCGCTGCCGAAACTATTAGCGATAGAACAAAATAATGTACAACAATATTGAAGAACATCATAATGTCTACAAAAAACTCCGCGGTAGCACATGTCCAACTATTGTAGTTATGTCACTACAAAAACTTTTTTCATTTTAAACATTAATGCTAACCAAATTCAAACCATGCTATTTATGTGTTTATATTAATCCTTATCCAAATAAATTATTTTATGGTCAAGACCATTTAACTATCTATAAAATAGTATTTAAAATGGACTTTCCATTCAAAAGATATTACGAATTTAAAAATTCAAAAAGTAAACAAAACCGCCATAGCGCCGTGGCCGTTGTTTGCGATACATTCTGAAAAGCGCGCCGGGCCAGAGAATGTAAAGTATAGAGAAGGTGCAAATTGAATTCTGATGTTCGATTTGGCGGCTAACAGAGCCGATAGAATCAAAGTAAGGAATTCGACGTTGTCGCTGCTATTTAGCAGAATTGAGCACGTGCAGTGGCAAAAGTACATATATGTAAAACGAATTCATTATTTATTACTGGTATTTTAATTTTTTGATTATTATTATTTTTATTTTTTAATTTTTCAAAAGTGCCCGCCACTTAAACCATCAAAGAAATTGAACATAAATAGACTTACATACAAATATAATTGTGGGATTTTTTTTAATACAAATAAAAATATTTGTGAAAAAAAGTTTTTATATCCAAATTTCCAAAAATAAATAATTGCCTACCCCGTGCGATGTCGGGACGGGCTCCTAGTTAAAAATAAAATCATAACTGTTTAACGATTTGAAGTTCATTAGATTTTTCTCGCTCAGTTTGTATGACAGCTTAGTGCTGTTGTGATACGATCTACTCTTTCGAATGTTGTACCGTACGCATTTCGTGAAGATATCTTCTCAAACAAAAAAGTTTCGCACACAGAGCCTTGATTTTGATCGATTAATTTGCATTTATAAGCAGCTTCTTGAGGAGAAAAAGAAGTGTGCGAAATTTCACTGAGGTACTAATTCGTGTATATACAGACGGAAAGTTTAAATCTACTATCGATCTTCAATCAAGTTTTTCTGCTAGCATCTCCGAAGCTCTACTATCAGAAGATGGGAACGCAAACGGGTAACCTGCATAATCTTATGGACCTGATTATTATTATTAAAATTATAATACTCGCAGTGGATAAAGCGCTGATATGTGTATACTCTTGATATATACAAATCAATTTCCGACTGGAGTCTCTTATGAGATTGGGCTACTTAAGATAAAAAGCAGTATGTTAATGGAAAAGGCTTATACATAGCAATAACAAATCCACGATAGATAAAATTGCTCTAAAATCACGTCACATCGAATACCATTAATTTACTGATTCTTTAAAGCAAACCTTTGAGTTTATCCTTAAGATGTGATAAGTCCCTTATGAAAACTCGTAAAACAAATACACATATTCGCCAAGCTTTTAAAAATATCCAATTAAAGCAGATGTCCATCCTCGCGCTCTTTATAAAAATGAATATTTTTCCACAATTCACAAAACTTTGAAGAATTATGAATCGAACGAACAATTAACATAAGATCTAATAGATTAGATTAAGCCCTGTTAGGATCGATCTCTGGACATTTCAGAACGCCAGTCTGTTGTGGTACCTTAAAAACTCCTCTATACTGGGTCATAAGACCTTTAAAAATCGCCAAAGCGCTTTGAGTCTCTCAATAGTTTGTTGAGGTAGCTAATATCAGCTTCTGGTTTTCCGAAAATAAGACTACCGGTATGTTTTAGCCTCAGTCGTGCAAAGGCTGGGCTGGATTTATTACATTAATATTGTTAGAATGATCTGACTTCTGTTGAATATACACTGTTTGATAACTTGTTGCTATTATGAAGATAATATTATAATGTTACACTCACAGAAACCCTCGTTCCTATTAGCAAAAATTCACAAATCTTTCTTAATGCTTATTTTTCACCGGCAAAATCTATTGCCATAGACGTTCCAGGTCCGAACTATAAGGCGGATGCATAAGAAACTCTCAAACCAGTTGCTGGAGCTTCTGGCATGTCACTATTGATGTGTGTGGGTAAGCGTTGTCTTGATGAAACACAATTAATCTGCTATTCGGCAAAGCTGGCCGCCAATGGACAATTCCTTCCCTCGCAGTAAAACTGTCCTGACCATCAATCCCGGCTTGGCCACCATTTGTGAAAATGCACCGAGGTTCGACCATGTCAGTTTTTACAACACTTTTCATAACCAGTGACCAAATATGTATCGATTTTGAGATATACTATTCAAATCTTCTTCAGCTTGGCTTGCGTTTTCGACTTCATGGAAGAAAAACTGTAAAATATTGCATTCTATCTTTTAACAAGATGAGAAATTTTTAATTCGAGGTCTTGTCTTTCTAACGCCACGCATAACCCGATCGCACTTATACAAAGGGAGATTAAGCTAAAGCTAACAGGTGGAAAACTAATGGATTTATTCATACTAGACTTTATATAATATAAATGCAAATATTACTGTGGCCAAAAAATAGGAAGACTTTTTAGTTTAAATTTCGGGCGAAAACTCAATCGTCGAAATACTTTTTTCTAGGTTGGGGTGTCACATTAAAAATAACACAGCCCGAAAAAAAAAAAAAAAAAATGTTTGCTTCTTTGAATTGATCAACTGATTCTAGTTAATTTGGGCGCGCTGAATTCAAATATGTAATGAGTTTGTCTCTATCTTTTCAGGTCATAAGTTAAGTGAAGGGTATAAGAAAGCTACATATATCATGAAAACTAGAGCTGATAGAAACAAACTGTTTCCAGATTTGAATTCAGCGAACCTAACCTGATTCTAGATCAGTTGATTAATTCAAAGACGCAAATTGAGTGTTGGCCAGTGTAATCATTTGTGCTTAGTACGCGCTTGTCTTTCTGACGTAAATAAAGTGCATTCGGTGATTTTCACGTTGAAAGAAACAAAGACTTTCCATTAAATTTTGTGTGCGGAGTCGAATATCTGTTGTTGGAAAATGCTTTCGATGATAACTTTTTGTCATGAGCAAGCATTTTTGATGGCACAAGTGTTATACAAAGAGGGTAGAGAACGCGTTGACGACGAGGCGCTTCCATTTCAATAAAATAAAATAATTGGTGGTTGCGAATGAACGATTAACAGTCAAAGATCACACTGGCATCGGCACGATTAGTGTAAACTATTTTGTAAGATCATTTCGGCCAAAGAAAAGTAAAAGCACGATTGATTCCAAATTACAAAATTTTTTCGAAAAACACCGTCGTGTTAACATCAATGAAACAATGCTTTCCGACTACAAGGATGTCATGAAACGTATAATTACTAGCGCTGAGGATTGTATCTATACTTCTTCTTCTTCTTCTTAATTGGCATTGGCACCGCTTACGCGATTATAGCCGAGTCAATAACAGCAAACTATACTTACGACCCGTATATTGTATCAAAGGTGAGCAAAAGCCGAAAAATACTATTCCGGAAATTAACTTTAACAACTCTTTCGAAGATTGAAAAAATTAGTTTATCGGGGCCAAGGGGGATTGCTTTGAGAGAAGACATAGATTTTGAAAAATAAATTAAGAATTTTGAAATTATGAACAAAGTTTTAATATTTTTTGCGCATAGTAGTATATTGGTATATCTTACTTGAATTCAACCAACTGAATAAATGTGTAGATGCTTTCAAAGCCAATTTTCTGACAAATTGGCAGAGCTCAAATCAGCAACACTTTTATGGCGAATCGAACACTGTCATTTATACTATATGTGCAATAACTTACCATTTTTTCTTATGACACAAATGACAAAACAGTTGGGAATATTTTTTATGATATATTTTCTTTAAATAATGTAACATCGTTTTATTCTCACGCAAAGAACTATTTTTTTCATTTATAGTTTTATCATAATTGTATTCATCTCATGTTGTGACTCATTGCTTCACATCTTCATTACTAATTTCATTTCATTTCATTTTATTAATTTTATGCCTTAGTGTTGTGATTGTTGTTATAAATAATATCGTTAGCTTATTATTAGTATTGGGCTGAAGTTGTTAGTTTCATTTAATGATTATTTGCCATTTCATTTGCTTTGACTATGAATGAAAACGAACTTCACATTACTTAAATCATTAATTAAATCAACTCATTGTTTCAATAATAGTAATAATAATAATAATAATAATTTATTATTATTTTAATGCTATGCTAGTTTTGTGGTTACTAATTATGACTCATACTTTTTCACTGTGGAATTCAACATATTTTTTAATTTTTTATTTTTCTTTATTTTTTTTTTTTTGCTATATTTTTTTTATTATTTTATATATAGTTCCTCTTTCTTGCAATTTGTTATTAATTATTATTTGTTAATTTCACTATACGCACGTAGTATATGTATGTATGTATGTATATTAAGTATGTGTACGTACTATATATGTATGTATTCATATAATTAAACTTTAATGAATGAATGCCTGGTTGTGATTATGCATAAACGATTCTTGCGATTGTATACATATGTGCTGTTTGCTTTTCACTATTTACTTTAATTTACTTTATTTTTATTTACTTTATTTACTCAGTTTCGCTTAGTAAAACAATACAAATATTCCCATACACTGTGCTAGTCAATAATATGTTTTGGGTATATTTTTAGTTAAATTTATATTTTATTTTATTATTTTAATTTAATTTAATATTTTTTTTTTGTTTGTTTTTTGTTTTTGCATTATATTTTTACACTACAATACAACTGCTTAATCGTCAATTCTTCAATTAGTGGCAGTGGTAGACCAGAGTAAGTATTCTTTATATGTTTATTCCTCGCCTCTGCGCTAGATGTGCTTCACTGTGCTCTAACATTCATATGCTTCGCTATACTTTTCACCCTTTGCTCCCCTTTCTTCTCTTTCGCTAATTGATTGGCTGTGCTGTTAGACCGTTTACCCGCAAACATTATGCATATCTTTATTATAATATGTTATTGTTGTGATTTTTTGTTGTTGTTGTTGTTGATTTTTTCTTCATTTAAATCTACTGTTTTCGCATATTAGTTCGATAGAATATTTTATTGCTATTTACTTTTGCTATTTAGTTTCGGTGTCGAAATGCATTGCCACGAGTGGCTCGTTCTATTCGTTCATTATTCATTTAACTACAATGCTTCGCTTTTGTACGACGAGTATATTGTTGGGGGTTGTCTTCGGCTGCTCTTCGTTCGTGTGTTTCAGCTGTGACATAAACTTGAGTTGTTCAAGTGGCAACATAACCGTATAATTGATTACTGGATTACTGTTTATTTAACTACTCACATTTGCTCTAAGTTAAAAACTAACACACATTTGTTGTTGGTGGGACACAAATCAACTAATTGCAATATATGATATAAACATAATTTTCTCTTATACAGACATGAGTGTACTGATAAGATGACTATTCGGTTCACTAATTAGAAATAATGCTTTTGGTATGATCGCTTTTGGTGACCTGCACTTTTTTTTTTTTTGATGGCAATTCTTTTTGCTCTATGCTTCGGTATGAAAATTGAAATGCTTAGAAATGTTTTTGTACGATTTTTTAGAATGAATATATTTTAAAGAGTTTACTGATGAATTTCAAATGTGCTTAATGTGGGGGTCTGCTCTGAGGAACGCAAGTAATTGCTTCAGTTTACGTGGCTGCTTTATTCAAACGATTACTTTTATATTTTCTTTGAACTTGTAATGAAAAAACTCGAATTTTGTAATATTAATTATTTTAAAAAATTTTTTATACCATTCAAAGGAGAAATAGAAACTCTTTTAAGGTCTTGATTACAATGAGTTTAAGAAACAGATGAGATGACGGTCTGCACTCAAAAGCAGAGCTCTTAAAGTAAGTGTAAAATTAGTAATCTAACGATTACATAATTTCAGTAATTACATTAAATTACAATGAGTAATCATAATTATTACCTATTTCAGTATTTATAATAAATTATGTTAAACAATTTCATTTCGTTTTCATACTTTTGTCAGTTTAGTAGTTGGTCGTCGTTTGACACATACAACTCTTGATAACAACACAAAAATCCTGCGTGTTATCAAAACACCGCCGCTAGCATCACAGTCAAATCAAAAATAATTGTAATCTAGTGTTATCAGTACCTACAGCTCTGACCTGAAGTCACAACAATTATTTCATTCAATACTTTCCAAATTACAATTATTAAAATCCTTGTTAATGAGTAATGCATATAATTACAGGAATAGTGTAATATTGTAATCATTAATAATACTTTAAAATTTCTTTAGATTACTTCTGAATGGTAATATTTGTTTAATGACGTTAAAAGAAATTGGAAATCTTTGCAATTAAGCCTCTTTTTGTTGAAATTTTGAAAGACGATATAATCGCTACCAACTCAACCTGTCAAAACAAAAATCGGTTTAAGTATTGGGTTGATCTGAAGTTAGAATGCTTCTATTAAAGTTTTCAACTCAACTGAATTTTGGTTGAAGTTTACAAACAAAATATTAAGGATATCATTTCAACCTCAACTCAACCTGTTGAAACGAAAATCAGTTGAAGTATTGGGTTGATCTGAAGTTAAAATGCTTCTATTAAAGTTTTCAACTCAACTAAATTTTGGTTGAAGTTTACAAACGAATTATTAAGGATATCATTTCAACGTCAACTCAAGTGTTGAGTTGAACTGAAGTTGAGTTGCGTTAACTACAATTCAACTTACTGGAGTTGAAAACTGTGATCAGGATATTAATTATTTCTATTTACGGCCCCGCTCGGAACCAACTCGACAATTTTTGACCATGCAATCTTTATGAAATTTGCTTTCTGAAGTTAGGAAAAGAGATAATTTAATTTGAAAACGCTATCTTAGCCAAATTTTATTTTGAGTTTATATAATGCGAGTGACTATGCAACAAGTGAAGACTATGAAACAGCATCATGCAGCGTCATTAGAAGTATTGATGGATCATTAAAGACATTTTTATATGAGCGTTTGAGTTAAGGTTTAATTAAAATTGTTACACATGATCTTTATACATTTTTTTTATATTATTCATAGTTAAAAAAGTAGATTTATAGGAGATCAGTTAGTAAACGAATAAAACTCGCAAGAACTAAACAACTAATTCAGCAAACAGGACGAATTGGTTGAGTTTTCAAACCGAACTCGGTATAAATAACGGTATTCGAAATGCCTCAAAACCGATCTTCATAAAATATTCAGTCTTGCTTTGCTTTTGTTCTTTTGTAATTAACTTTTATTTAGGTTAAATTGTTTTGGATTGTTTCTAGCGTTACTCCTGAATCTTGTTGCTCTGTTGTGCGGTTAGGCTGATAAATGAAAAACTCAAAACAGCGAAAAATATTATTTTAAATTGTTTTTTTTTTTTTTTAATTTAGTGTTTTTTTTGTAATTTGTAATACTCGTTTTGGATGTGACTAAAACGCGCAGCAGCCCACTGCTAGATTCATGTGATTTATAAGCTGCTAAATACTGCCTCTTGACCATTATATTTGGGTTTGTTGCTTTTTTTCTGGGTTTGTGTTTGCTTTTGATGAAACTTATAATTTACTGATTTATTTTTCTTTTATTTGTAACATTAATGGTGCTTACAGTTATTTGAAATCCAATGAGTTGTTTTAAAGTAAAAGCTTAAACATTAGTGTGCTTGTCTTTAAAAACTCTCCACTTTGACTTGCAACATTTTTAAAATACTCCACTGTTTCGAAATGCAATTCATAAGAATAAACTGACATAGAGAAAATAAGGCATTTCATTTTTCTAAAAGCATACCAACACACATATGCATTTCTCTTTTTATTATATATGTGTGTAGAAAGCAATTTTGAACCGTAAATAATAATTCCTTCGAAGCGTCCAATATTTATAATTATAATCTAGGCACATTCAATACATACACAACTCATGCAATATACATATGTAAATACTATAATTGCATTCTATTCGCTTTTGCTTTGAAATTCACTATATGTCCATTCAGCTAAAGTTAATCTATTCATTTTCATCTACGATTTTATTATATGTAAGTAATGCATAGCTGTTAATATGTATGTATATATGCTTCCGACAATTTACGCAATATCATACAACAATATTTATAATAATACATACAAATTATAATATTATGCTGTAACACTTCATGAGTGACTTCGTATGCTCGTCACTCCATTCGTTCATTTACGAGTAGTAACTTAGGTGAAATAGGAAATTCATTACTACTTACTTAGTTGCTTACATAAAATACAAAATACACTTTATTTATATTTATTATTGTACGAGGACTTTTCAAAGAACTTGCGCACTTCTCCTAAACAAATATTTTTTAACGAAAACATATGAATATAAAACAAAAAAAATATGAATATTCTATCGTCAAAAAAAAAAATTAAAAATAAATCCTTTTACGAAGAGAGTATACATATTTTTAGCGTAAAAAAGAAATGAAATAATGTTATATAACTTAGTAATAAATATAATCATATATTTGCATTGTAAAAAACTCAGTATTTTTCACTTGGCACTCTGCAAAATTTGTTCTTAGACACCGCTAAGATAGTCGCTCCAAGTATGAACTCTTAATGGATGGATCCCCCACATTGCAGTTTTCAATTTTTTTTTTTATTCTCAGATAGAAAAATTCACATCTCACTTCCGACTACGTGAAAAATAGCTCACTATATACAATTGCACGAAGGAAACCGATCGTTACAAAGAACATCCAGCGAAGACTATCATCTGCGAGGGAGCACCAACAAAAAGACTCAAAATTCTGGGATTTTGTGGAATGAAATGACAAATCCAAATTTAATGTCTTTGGGAACGATGGTAGACCCTATGTCAGGCGACCACCGCTGCAAGAAATGAACCCACGGTATACTAAAAAAACTGTCAAATATGGTGGATCAGCAGGCATGGTGTGGGGGTGTTTTACTGCATGCAGAGTAGGACCACTTGTACAAGTAGAGGACAGAATGACTGACAGTATGTACAAAGACATTTTAGTAGAACATTTAAAGGGTAATTACGCTGACGATTTACCACTAGCTTGGACCTTACATCCAGGATAACGACCCAAAGCGCTGCTCCAGGGTCGTTAAGGACTGGCTTGCGACGAACCGCATCAAGTGTCTTGAGTGGCGTGCCCAAACCCGGATATAAACCCCATAGAGAATTTAAGGGGGATTATTAAAAGGGCAGTTGCGCCGAGAAACCCGTCAAATAGGGCTACATTATGGCAAATTTTATTGGAAGAATGGAGCAAAATGACTCCGGACCAATGTAACACACTTTTCTATACAATGAGCCAACACTGCAGGGAAGTAATCTTACAAAAGAGGTTCCTAATAAAATATTAGTCCAAATAAGGCAAGTTTTTTTGAACAAAACATCGAATTCTTTTATCCGAAAATATTTTCGAAGTGTTTCAGGATTCGATAAGTAATACCTTTTAAAAATCAGTTACTACAATATTAAGTCGATATCTCGGTTTTTCAGTAACAAACTTTAAACATGTGCTTCTCAAACCCAAATTTTAAATTTTCTTGAGTCGGAGATAAATGAAACGATCACTGCCATACTCGTACGAGTAATAAGTGCTTTCCAAACAATATCAAGCGACGCTGCTGTACTTCTAGCTAGTATGCCGCCCATTGACATCTAGGGAGACAAATTCGCACGATTAGTCCAGCTATTAGAGCCAGTCGGACATCCATTCGTGGATAGATAGGAACCGAGACTTCCAGCTAAACCAAATACCGATTTGACATGGATTCTTTAGAAGCTATCTGTTCCGATTCCATCACGACCTTAGACCGTACGTATTTTTTCAATGCCCTCGTTTTTAAAATGGAAGAAAAAAGTTAAAAACTTTACTTGGCGGTGGTTTTTTGGTGGAAAACTTGACACCACTCATGTGTTAGTTCTCTGGTAAATGGATAGCTGTCAGCGAAGCATCAGTTTTAATTATGACAAAACTAAGTCAGTAAAACAGTATACGAGTACTAGGCGTTAGTCAGTCCGTACAACAGATGAGACTTAAAGTCTTTCTCGCTTCCATGAAGAAATACTTATGCGGTGGTTCCGTGGGAGAGATATAAGTTGGGAGGAGGTTAGTTTTAGTGGCTTCCGATGCTTCCTCTCTCTCCAGTTTTAGTACTTCCTATTCGACCATATTTTAGGTAATACTCAACTTTTTCTTAAATATCATATTTTTGACAATGTTTGACTAGATTTCTGGATCGTAGGTCATTGTATGAACAACATTAAGATACTTGTTTTTTAAATTTCATTCACCGGTTTCATCCACGGAGATGGCAGCAGTGGAGGATCCTGTTTTTATGCTGCCAGAGTTCGGGTATAACTTAAAACGTATTAAATTTTTTTCAGAAATTTTACTGTATATGCTTAAAATGCAAACATAAACCTAAAGTCTTAATAGAATATAGAAAGTGACAGCAAGTACTTTCAACGGAAACATAGAATGATAGAATATCAGCAATAATAAAATAATTAAATTGCGTTTATAAAGGTTAACACACAGAGCATACTTGCACGGTAATGTGCTTAAAAAAATTAAATTTCGCATTTTGCTTACACGTGCGATTTATTATTGATTTTCCTTTTTGCTTTTAAATTTCTGTTGCGCTTGTTTTGATATTTAACTGGATTGTGTTAAGGTAGATGTAAGCAAATATTTTTTTGTTTTGTTCCAAATTTTGTTTAGCGTTTTATTTAATGCAGATTTTCGTTACAGCGAACTTTTCGCCGAATCTTTTTTTACTCTCTTTCTTTTTCGCTTTTTTTTTCCTTTTCTCTATTTCTATTTCTATTTCTCTTTCTCTCTCTTTCTCCCTTTCTTTCTCCCTCTCTCACACAACATCTTCTAACATTTAGTTGCCTTCCACATACTGAATTTCTGCATTGTGCTGCAATTATTGTTAATTTCATACTCCTTTTTTGCTTACTTTCGTTTCGCTACATATTTTTTATATAAATGTACGATAATTGTGTGTTGCTTTTGTTTTTGCTTATTTTTTCCACTTTTTAGTTCTAAATAGTTGTTGTAATACAATATGTTTTGCTTTTGTTTCAATTTCGTTTGGAGTTCATGTTTTTGCTTTATTTTTGTTTTTATTTTTTTTTTTTTGGTGTATTCATCTATGTAATTACGTCAATAATATTGATAAGATGATTTTAAATAACTATAATCAATTTTCATTTATTTATATACCATATTATGCATTACTATTCATAAATGTACGATATGACACAGTGATATTCAATAATATATATGTAGTAATTATATATTATCAAGCAAAGCTCAGAACAACACTCAAACGTAAGCGTGTGTATATGAATTCTTTTGGTTTTGTAGCACAAAAAAATGCTTCTATGAACATAAATCAGTAACAAAAATTGTCATCACTTCAGTTTTACGTGTGTAATAACGGTTTTCGTAAGTAACATATATATTTTAAGCACCCAAAGAACACTCACAATGCCACGCCGCTTTACTCACTTGCCCCCAAAACGCAACACTTCGCCAGCAAACGATCCACAACATCATTCTTAGCCAACTTTGTAACTATATTTGGCGCACTGCCCTCACCACCACTGCCACCAATCGCGCAAACGCGGCGTGCAGCGCCTTGGTGTATGCTAAATTATTCACCGCCGCGCAGACACAACGCCATTTACCTATCATTAATATTAATATTCATTTAACTATGCAAGCGTCATAAGTGCGCCTCTTGCGCCTCGGGATTTGTTTACCATATTCTATTCAATTGCGTCCTAGTTAAAACAATTCAACTATAATATTTGGGAAATTCTTGGTATGTATGTGTTCGTTTAAGGTAACATATATCGCTTAAATGCACACATATTACACATATGTATAAATATTTACATACATATGCCTGTTTCGCCTTGCAATAAGTATATATTTTCACTTTTGTTTTTGTATTTTTGTTTACTTCGCTTGCTGCTTTCAATTTAATATCTCCCCTGCTAGCATTTGATTTAGCGAACTTATCATCTCTCCAGCTCATCAATATTTAAGTTATTTTAGAAATTCAATGCACATCATATTCAGCTAAAAGTAATTCGTTTGCTACACAGTACTTCTTTCAGAATATTTACATATGCAACATTCGGCTAATTGAATACTTATATTTATTTAACTCTTGGATTCGATCCACTTTTGCAGCTTTACTTTTATCAATTTTGAAAAAGAAAAGCAAAGTTAATTTGAGTAGAATGTGTATGTATGTGTGTATGTAGTAGCAATAATGGCGAGAAAACGGCACTAATTGTTATTAAAAATATGTTTAACAGCACTTTCAGTAATTTGTCGTGTTTAAGCATAGCCTAACAATAAATGTGTGTGTGTGTGTGTATGTGTAAGATTAGTTTCGTGAATGAATTTTCTTTCGAAAGAGTTCTTTATATGTTTATTTATACAGCTGTGATCATACTGAAGCGTATTAGTATCTTTTTTTTTTAATTTTTTTCGCAGTCAATGAAAGCAAAAATGTTTTGTCTTAAAACACGAATTTAATTTTTAAACAATATTATAAAGACTTTTTATTGAAAAATATATAACAAGCTATTTTTTTAAAATTTAAAAATTTTTAATAAATTAACAAAAGCTGTGAAATAAAAAAATTTCAAACAAAAATTCGAAGTAGAAACTAATAATTATTTCTTTTATGAATATTTGAATGAAACAGACAGCAAATAATATTTTTATAAAGCTGTCATTACTATTACTATTTTTATATAGTTAAAACATAATTTTTTGAATGAGCGTTTAAATTCAGAGTCTGAAAATATTGCATGCTTAAAAAAAAACACGCAAAGATAAAGCAAACAAGTTTTGATTTAGTGCTGCGGTGATTCTGAAAAATGTATTATTAAACTTGGCTTACGTCAATAGAGAAGAAGAAGAATAATTATCAATATTTTTTTCTTAAACAAGTGTTTGTAAAGTGTCGATAAGAAGCATTGAATTGCCTTAAAATAAACTTTAACAGTTTTATTTCACTATGTATGTACAAGTTTTCTCAATTTTTTTTAGAATATTATAATTCTTCGGAAAAATAATTAGCGCAATTTTATTAATGTACTTTAATTTATTTATTTTTGATTATTTTTCGAAAAAATTTGGCTCCTTATTTTTCATTATAAATTGCATTGAAATGAATTCTGTTAAAAGACAAACTTAGATGAAGCTCTTTAGAGTTTAACCCTTTTAAACATTGTCATTTCATTAGAGAAGCATAATATTGGAATTTGTAGTATAAAGTGTCTACTAAGAAGTACGACGCGATAATAAAATGAAATAAAATACTCAAACTGGGCCCAAATAGGTTTTGCGCAGCATTTTGAGCTCCTCAAACGTTGCTGGTTGATTGACCTAACACCTTGACTGAACATACCGAAAGAAAAAATTATCTAGAAGCGTTGAATTGGATGATCTTTTCGGTAGTTTGACTGGGCCATTTCTTGAAATTAACGATTCGATAAACTTTGGACGCAATGTGTCCAACATTTAAAAACACTCGCTTTTGGTGGTAGCGGCATTTTCAACCTCATTTCGAGAGAAACAAATGCCGTCATCCCACAATCGGCATCAATTTTTTTCGGTTGCAATAGCGTTCATTGAACCACACTAGGATTTGTACACTCCAAGCAACAATTTTTTATATTAATATTTTTTATATTACTATTTTTTGTCTAGGTTAGTATGACTGTCAATGACAACTGTGCTAAACATCAAAATAAACATTAGTGATTACTATACGCTTGTTCTTCTGAAGTACCTAACGAGACCTTGGCGATTTTTACGGTGATTGAAATTAGGTGAACAAAGAAGTTCCAGTAAATTTTGTCTGCGAAATCAAATTTTTGTTGTCGAAACCTTCAGAATGTTGGAAAAGACTTTCGATGATATTTGTTTGCGCGAGAAAGTGTTTTTGATTGGCACAAATTTCTCAAAGCGTTCTTCAAAGAGAATCGAAAATGCCTTGACGACGAATCACTGCCAGAACAGCCATCAACATCAACAGATGATCAGCACACCAATAAAGTAAGAAAATTGGTGCTTAAGAATTGACGATTAACAGTCAGATATCTTGCTCGCATCGTTGGAATATCGGAAGGACGTATGAAAACCATTTTGAAAGATAATTTTTGCCTAAGAAAAATGAAAGCACGATTGGTTTCAAAATCACTAATTGTTTTCGAAAAGTAGTGTCACGTTAACGTCTATGAAACAATGCTTTCCTATTACCACCAACCGAATACAAGTAATCAATCGACTGAATATAATGGCAAAGTTGAGCCTAAGCCGAAACAAAACATCAAAGTGGGAGAAAAATCAAGGTTATGTTAACAGTTTTCTTCAACTATCGGGGAGTGGTGCACTTAGAAATCCTTCGGACCGGCCAAGCTGTCAACAAGCTATACTATTTGAGTTTTATGCGTCGTGTGTGCGAAACTATTCGTAAAAATAGGCCGGATTTGTGGGCCGACAACTCATGTTTTTTGCACTGTCGCATACTGCGTTGATTCTTCGTGAGTTCTTCGCCAAATTTTCTACCAATGTCGTGCTGCTAATTTAGCTTCGTGTGACTTCTTGCAGCAAACTCAAACGACCGCTTCGTGAAAACCGTTTTGAATCATTCGAAGACATAAACCGTGAATCGCTACGCGCATGGAAGCCTAGAAATTGACTTTAACAAAAATTTAAAAATAAAAGTTTTTTTTACAAATGACAATTTCAATTTTCCAAGTGTTGGAGAGTGGTGAGTCGAACAAGCTATAGCAGTTGTGCAAACTGAAATGCAGTGAAGGAAAATTTCATCCTTTCGCCATAAAAAGCATTAGCGTCTTATTTTCGAGGCTTGCGTTCACTATAAACAACGCCACCTTATAATAAAATAAAAATCAATAAAAAGAAATTTTTGCATATTAATTTTTTAAGGGATTTTTCATATGAGCCATACACAAAACTGGTCTAAAACTGGTCTAAAATGTGTGAAACAAAATTTGGCAGCACTAAATTATACCACTTTAACCTGGAATCTGCCTTTAACATAAGAATCCGAATTCCAAACCGAATTTATCATTAAATTTTATTTAAGAAAAAATATCACTAAAAAAATATTGATTCAAAAATATGTATGATATTTTAATATATTCGATATAATTATATTTTAACTAGTCAAATATACTTCAATTTGAAAATAATTATATAAAAATTAATAAAGAAATAAATAGAAATATTTTGAAACATAAATACATACTGAAAATATATTTGCTAACTACCAACTGCCAATGTGAACGCACAACTGCCTAAATAATTGTATATATACTTGTATTTGTGTGTGTGGATGTATGTATGTACAAAATGCCTAATTAAAATGTCTAACACTATTAAACAACTTACGCTCATTTAACTTATATTTTTTACGCTTTCGGCAAACATCTACGACACTTTGCTAATTACACATGTATGCATTAATTTATTAATTTTACTATTCTATGCATTTACATATGTATGTATGTACTTGTAATGGGCTGAATAACATTTAAAAACGCATTTAATTCACTCACAATAGTTAACAATCAACATAAACTATATATATGCTATGTATGTATGTATGTATGTGTCTATGCAAGTTACTTAATTATTTGGTGTATATGAATTTATGCTCTGGTTAAAATCAATAAATATGTATGTATGTATGTATGACTAGGAATTAAATATAATTGATGCTACGTTCGTGCGCTAGGCGTCTAGCAAACTTTTTGGTTTTGGTTTTTGTTTTTGGTCTAGGTAGGTAATTACTTGATTTAATTTAATTTGAAAATTTTTTTTTAAATTTTTTTTGTTTATTTCTTGTATTTTAGCTATTCATTTTTTATATTTATTTTTTGTATTTATTTTTTAGAATTATTTTTTTGTATTTATTTTTATTTATGTAATTTTTATTTATTTTCGTTTTATATTTTTACTTTATGGCAAATTCATACTTCGTTTTTCGGTTTGGTGTTTTGTTTCAAAATCTTTCTATAGGAAGTTGTACTGTTATCGGCAATAATAATAAAGTTGATGTGTCCCAATGATGATATCCTCTGCTCATTACCTCGTAATGCAGCTCTAATAACGAGATGAGTTATGACTGTTTTGAGTTTAAAAAATAAAATTTTGTTGTTGTTCCTCTGAAACCAATTGCGTGTTAATTTGTAATTTCCTTTTCTTTAATTAAAAAATTTAACTTCTTTGGACTTTAATCAATATTGCTTCGAAATTGGTTTCAATTATAAGGATTTTTTTTTTTAATTTTTTTGTGTTTTCAATTATATTCTTCGGCTAAATATTTTTAACTACATATTTATGCTTTCCACATTACATACATTAAATTAGTATCTACATGTCTGTATATATGTATGTGTGTATATATATTTATCTAGGAGTTATAAATGCACTAACAATGCAAAGTAAATTTCTGAAAGGCCAAAACATTACCGCTAAGTAAGCATGTATGTATGTATGTATGTGTGTATGCATTTATTAATTATAAGACTAGTTAATGTTATTTATAATACATAAGTACATTATTTAACTAAAATTTATCATAAAAGACCTCTGTTTCGCATAACGGCGTGCTGGCTAAAGCATGGTGACATACATACAGATTTAACTATACACACTAGGAATTTCAATTTTACATTAAGCTAATTTATTACTGCATATCTATGTACAATATGCATGTATTATTAATGAAAAACACCAATAAGTTGCTTAACACTTTGGTTAGTATTTACAAGTTTCATAATAGTAAGCTAATATTTATCTGATTTTACACTGGATATACATATATGTTATAATTAGACTAGATTAATGAATAAGTGTTAATCGAAGCTTTGAGGAAAGTCTCTCTAGGCTTAGATTGCAATTTCCCTAACGCTTGAAGTTTAAACAATTTTTTTTAGAATTGAGCATAAAAAGAGAAGTAATAAAAGTATTTTTTTTCAGACAACTAGTGATGAGAAAACATGTTATTAAATTATTTATTTTTTTCAAGAACTTTCAAAAGCTTTCGCCACACATTTATGGCCAAAAATCAAAAAAAGATGTAATAAATATTCTTTTTTTATTAGAAATCGAGTGATGAGAAAATATATTATTAAATTATTAATTTTTTTTTTCAAAGCTTTTAAGACCTTACGCCGCACGTTCATGGACTAAAATCAGTGAGCAGCTTTCAAAAGTTTTTAATAGCTTTCGCCAAGCTTTCAAGGACTAGCATCAGCTTCTAAGTTAAAAATTGTGAAGAGCTTCTACAAAGCATTACGGCACGCTTTAACGTGCTTTTGAGGGGGCTTTCATGGAATTACATTATTTTCAGAGCTTTCGTCAAATTTTCAGAAGCTTTTGAGGAGGTTTTCTAACATTCCTTAAGTTGTAAAAATTACATCAACCTTGAATTATAAAATTATAAATTTTTTACGAGCTTTTGAAGAGACTTTCATGTAATTACAGTAACCGTGAGTTATACTTTTTGAAGAGACTTTCATGTAATTGCAGTAGCCGTGAGTTATATATTTGAAAATTTTTCATAAAACTTTTCAGTGCTTTCATCAAATTTTCACGAGCTTTTGAAGGAATATGAATTTGAAACATTTTTATAAAGCTTTTTATAGCTTTCGCCAAATTTCCACGAGCTTTTGAGAAGGTTTTCATAAAATGACATCAGCCTTGAGTTAAAAATTTGAAAATTTTTCATAAAGCTTTTCAGAGCTTTCACCAAGTTTTCACAAGGGGGTTTTGAAAAGATTTTCATAAAATGACATCTGCCTTGATTAAAAATTTGAAAAGTTTTCATAAAGCTTTTCAAAGCTTTCGTCGAATTTGCACGAGCTTTGGATGAGGTTCACATGGAATAACATCAACATTGAGTTAAAATTTTAATAAATTTACATAAAGCTTTTCTGAGCTTTCGCCAAGTTTTTACGAGCTTTTGAGAAGGCATGGAATAACATCAATTTGGAAAATTCATAAATCTTTTTAGAGCCTTCTTAAAGTTTTCGCAGCTTTCGTCACGCTTTCACGAGATTTTGAAAAGCTTTTCAGAGCTTTTGCCTTTCTCAAAGAAAATAAATTAGGAAATATAGATTTTAGACAACAAAAGAAAATATTTATGTGTAAATTGCAGCTCAAATCATTTGAAATCGAAAATATGGTATTCAGATAAAAAATTGTTTGGTGAATTGTCTGGATTTGTCAACAAAAGGGTCGGCATTTAGCTAAAACTACAAAATAATAAAGAAAATACATGTCTTTTGTCTTTTGGATCGTAAAATTGTACTACAAGTTCGAAAAAAAAAATTCTCTTGATATAACTCACTCACACAAAATTGAAATAAGCAAATGCGTTGCACTTGAAACATAACTACAGTTATATCTATGGATTTCATTGTATTCTCCTAATAGACACTATTCGTTTCGTTTCGTCTTTTGTTTTCGCAGCATTTGTGTACACGCCTACACACTAACTGTATTGTTATATGCATATCTATGTTTTCATGTATATATATGTATTTAGTTTAGTACATTTACATAGTACATGTTTGTATGTATATCAGACTTTATTCATATTCAACTGACGTTCGTGTCTCACGTGTATGTAAGTATGTATGTACGTGTCTATTTTATTTTCATTTTCTTTCTTTGCTATTTTATATATCATTTATATGTATGTATATCGGCTAATTATAAAGATAAATTCTTGAAATTTTCGTTTCGCATATACGCCAGTTGCTAGAGAGCCTATTCTGTTACCATCGACACGCCCACCTGCGCTGTCGTTCAGTCAAGCGTTTGCTCTGTTCTCCCAGTGCTCGCATAAACCACTCAAAATATCCCTCGTCCACTAGCTTAGTACCGCAGTAGCAGACTATACGTAGTACTTAGTCTGTATATAATATTAGCTTAAACTTTTTTTTTATTGGATTTCGGATTTTTATTTTCTTTGCTTTCGCGGTTTTTTGTTTTGCTCACCTTCTTTCACCGACAAATGCTGTATATTGTATAGTCGTGTATTGTATATGTATGTATACTATATATATATTAATTTAGTCGAATATACATATGTATGCTTGTATATTGTATAGTATATGGTATGTATATATAAGTATTTGTAATTTTTTTTAATTATATAATAATTTTAGATTTTAGTTGGATTGTAATATAAGTTGCGGAATGCGGTTCGGTTAAGGTAAGGTTCTTGTTGTTGCTTTTCAGTTGAAGTACGCTATGCTATGCTATGATAATGGTATGGTAGTTGTTTGTATGCCGAAGAAAACGTTGAGTGGGAGTGTGATGAGTTCGTACGTATGTTTGTTTGTTTGTATCTATGTAAATATGTTTGTATGTGGTTAAGTGTCGAGATTTTCGTAAACAATGCGTCGGCAAGTTGTGTGGATGTATGCGTTTTTTATTAATTTCTTTTATTTTTTTAAATTTTTTATAAAGACTGCTGTCGTTTAGGGCTTTCGTTAGTTGCTATGAAGGAGTTGTTGGGACTAATGCTATTTGATTTTTATTGCATAAAAACCTATAAATTGTTTAATTTCTTTCATTTTACTTTTTTTACAACTTTTGTAGCTTTTAAATACTGTTATCAACCGTTAAACTGTAATTGTCGTCTGTGTGCATTCGGGCGCGCGTCGTGTGGCGACGCCCTTTAGCGAATACTGTTGGTAATTTCGGATTTAAATTTGTTATTTTCACTAAGATTTGCGTTTACTCTTCATTTCACACGTGTCTTGCTCGGGTCTATGCTTAAGAGAGCGAGTTCTGGTAGAAAACTGTTGGGCTTAGTTTTCAAGGAAAGAAAATAATTTCTAATTCCTGCTGGGAAATTATATTTATATATATGTGTGTATGTATGTACATTAAAAAATAGCAAGTACACGTATGTATGTATGCATATATGTATGTATGTAATGAAATGTAGTCAAAAAGGGAGAGTGGAGTATGTAAATACAAAAGTTGCTTCGGTTAGACGCATTATATATATTGACTTACTTTGTTGGTTTTGTATTTGTTAAATATATTATATACTATTACTTATATAGTTTGTTAGTATGTATGTAGAAGAAGCAATAAAGTTGTCAAAAATTCACAAGTTCATATAAAATAAATTTGTAAAACTATTTTTTTTTAATTTTTGTTTTTTTTTCGGTTTATTTTTCCTTTTTGCTGTGTGTTTGCTTGTAGTTAGTTGTTGGTTAGTAGAGTCATTTGAGGCATTCGTCCGCAACTGTCTCATTTGTCTTTGTAGCTATTTCGGTCAGCGTATGCAGCTCGTATGCCGTTGTACCGTTAGTCTGTTGTGTATATAAGAATAAGTTAAATTTTAGAAAATTCAAAAAAGTCTAGTTTATGTTTGTATATACTATGTATGCATATATATATATATATTTATAGAGATTAATTTGTAGCTATGTATGTATGTATATAATTATGCACTTTGCCTTTACGCTTGCTATGTACCATATGTTTGTATGTATTGTATATATATTTATATACTATAACTGAGTTCCTATATGCCTATTACATCGGAATAAGTCTGTGTATTTATCTTAGATTGCCACGCTTTCATTGTTTGCATTTTATATTTTATTTATTTAATAAATTATTATTAATTTTTTCTTTCTATTTTATTTTTAATATTTCTGCGAGTTAATCGTCGAACCCATACAAAACCAAAAACAAATCTGTAGACACACAAATAAAGCAGCGTATTTTATGTATTGAAAATTCGTTTTCGCATCGCTTGGTGTATACGGTTGGTTGTTCAAGGTTCAGCAGACGTCTTTAAATATTATTTTATTATTATTTTTTTTTAATTTTTTAATTTTAATAATATATGCATGTATATGTTGCTATTTATATATAACTTGCTGCTGTTGTCACACCAAAAACATTTATAGCTTTTTACTCGCTCGCTTTAATTTGCATAATTTTTATTTAATTTAATTTATTTTAATTATTTTGTTTAGATTTCAACCAAAATGCTATTCGCTTGCCAGACCTTTTAATATTTGTTGTTTACCATGTTTTCTTTTTTGTTTTTGTAAATTTGTAAAAGTGTAAACATTTAAAAAAGTCAACGGTATATACAAATGTACGTATGTATGTGTGCGCACACGTGGTCGCGTGCTGTTTATCGTTCAGTTGCAACTAAAAATTATTGTTTTTGTTTATTAGGTGTATTTTGTTTTAATTTTCTTATAAAAAAACGTGCAGAGCACACGATTTCCATGACTGCATTGCTTCGTATTACCCAACTTTTTCTTAGTAGAAAAAATATATGTTAAAAATTAAAAAAAAAAAATCCATAAAAAAAATTGGGTGTATAGCTAAAAAAAAATATTTAAAAAATTATTAAAGAACTTTTTTTTTTCAAAAACTGGAAAAAAAATATTTTCTAAAATATTTATTTTATGTCAGAACATTTTTTTAACAATAAAAAAAAATTTACAAAAAAAATAATTTTATGTGAACATAATTCCAAAAATTAAAAAAAAATCTATAAATATACTTTTATGACGTAGAAATAAAACCACCTAAACTTTCAACTGTCACCTTTTTTTTCTAAATACTAATTTCATGTAAACAATTTTTTTTTTAATTAAAAACAAATATTTTCTAAAAAAAAGTTTTTTTGCGTGAACATCTTTTCAAAAATTAAAAAAAAAAAATATTTTCTGAAAAACTGATTTTATGTGAGAACATATTTCCAAAAATTACCAAAAAAAAAAAAATATTTAAAAAAAAAAAATTATTTTTTGTGTGAACATCTTTGCAAAAATAAAAAATTTCCTTTGTAAAAAATGTTTTTAAAAGAACATATTTCCAAAAATTAAAAAAAAAAAATTAAAAAAGTAAAACAATTTTCAAAAAATACAAAAAAAAATTTTTTAAATAATTTTATGTGAACATGTTTCCAAAAATTAAAAAATAAAAAAATTACAAAAAAAAAAAACAATAATTTTTGTGTGAACACCTTTTTTAAAACTTAAAAAAAAATATTAAAAAAAAATTTTTAATAAAATACTTCCAAAAATTAAAACAAATATATATATATAAAAAAAAAAACAATTTTCAAAAAATACAAAAAAGGAATTAAAATTAAAAAATTAACTAAACTTTTTACGGTTATTCTCCTAGACCAATTTTCTTGTAGAAATAAAATCTCTTAAATTGTTAATTGTCACCTTTTTTACATTTGAAATATCAACAACTATCAGCTGTCAGCTATATTGACATTTCCAAGAACACAAACAGTCAATTAGTCAGTTGGCAACCTTCTGACAACCAATGGATAAAAATATTTCGAGATTGAATCGAATTGAATCTGTAAACTTTCCATTTCTCTTTTTCCTTTCTTTACTTTAGTCTACTTCTCATTTAAGAGAAGAGAGTATACATATAAACAGCAACTTTAAACAATAATAACTTCGCACATATTGTACTAAAATGTGCACAGAAAAAATTTCGACGGTTTTGAAAGTAAATTTCGAAACTTAAACAAATTTCGAAACTAAAAAAAAACATTTCCAATTTCATATCAAAATAATGCTTCATTGTACCAAAAAAAGCTACAAATTCACCCGCTTTTAAGCGCACCAAGCAATACTGTATGAAAATCGTGCGCTCTCACTTCGTTATTTCGTTTAAGCTTTCACTTCAGATCGTCAAACTCATCGCTACCGTTCTTCGAGTCGCTGCCATGTAAGGCGGCTAAGAGCGATGTACGATTGTGACTACTACTACCACCACTACCATTACCCTGCTGTTGTCCATTAGCACCATTATTGCTACTACCGCGATTACCATTGCCCGCGCCGTTGCCACCGTTACCAGCGCTGCCACCATTGCCAGGCGCATCGAATGCTTCCAAAAAGGGATTAGTGGCGGCATACTGCACCCTGTATGTACCCAAAGTGTGGTAATTACCACCGCCCCCATTGCCGCCGCCATTACCGTAAGAGCGCGTGCTAGCCGCCGACGTATACGAAGCCGAACCGGGCGTGTAGTAGTCGTAGCTGGTGGTGGAACCGGTCATTGAGCTCACACCACTACTACTGGCTGTGTGCGCACCCGACGATGACGATGTCGAATAGTATGAGGCGGATGTGGTGGAACCGTACATGCCACCAGCGCCGCCAGAGGAACCGTTACCTGTTGCATTGGCCGCCGGACCATTTTTGGGCAATGTGCCGTACAAGTGCATGGCATTGTGAGTGCCGTTGGACGCTGAGCCGCCGCCATTGCCATTGCCGTTGGCCGTGGCAAATGGACTTGTGCCAGCCTGCGCGCTACTACCAAACAGACTACTACCATAACTTCTGTGTTCTGAACTTTGTTGCTTATTGCTAATGTGACTACTTGCTACACTTTTACTATCGTTATATGTTGCAGACGTTGCTGCTGTTGTTGTTGTGCTGCTGGCCCCCGCTTGAGGTCGTGCCTCGGCTTCTGATGATGCCAAACTGTCGAATAGTCGCCTACCAGTCGACACCAGTGACGTTGATGATGTTGATGATGCTTCCTTGCCGCCGACTTGCCTGGATGGTGATGAGCCCTTGTGATTGCTGCTGCCATTGGGATCGCTCGTACTCGGCGCGGAATGTTTACTAATGGCGCCCGTAGAAGCGGGCGTTTTACTGTTCGATGTCGTTAGGTGGTAAACGCCTTTAGGCAGACCATCGCTACCCGGTGGCGATGGAGAATCAGGTGATTTGATTGGCGTAAACTGTACACGCGGCTCCCGCTTAAGATACTTAGACATTAGTTGGGATGTAGTCATTGCTTGCGATTGTGCCAGCAATGCGTTCGTTGATGCTGAGGACTTATATGATATTAGGTCATCCGAGTCATCTGACGATGTGGTCGGTGCTGAGGTGGCAGTGGAACCTGCCGCACTCAAAACCGTCGCTTGTGATGAGGATGATGATGATGTGGCGCTCGATTTATTACGCATCGCTTTGTAATCTTCAGTGGAGAGACTCGAAAGTGCCGTCTTACTTGCACCAATGCCAGCACCAGTACCATAAGTGCTCGTGTCGCTGTAGGATGTGCGTGTTTTTGCGCCCAACTCGCCATATTTCGAGTAACTGCTGATCTCGTCACTCTTCGTATGAGGTTTGTGCGGTTCGTAAAATTCGACACCTTTTCTTGTTGGCGCTGTTGATGCTGCTGCTTCGGCACTGGTTAACGGAAATGAAGCGTCATCGATTGGCGAGTCTCTTGTGAGTTTTTTCTGCGCCATGGAATACGTACTGGCGGATTCTTGTATTTTCACATGTTTGACCGAGGAGGGCGACGCACCACGTTTTATTGTATCAGTACCTAAGGTAAATTGCTCAGTGAACAAGTTTGAACAATGTAACTTGATTTTTTGTATCTTCAATGCTACATACTTTTACCGGATCCCGAGCCGGAACCGGTCGATGCCGAACTACTGCCGGGGGAGGGTGTGCCTGGAAGTGGCAGTGGCGATTGGTCGAGAATTGCTGAGGCCGCTGAGCCCGCCAATTGATGGGGCTATAATTATACGCAAGAGAAAGAAAACAAAAACAAATACGTTCGATAAACAGACTGTACGAAAAGTGTGTGTTCAATTGAAATGCAAAATATGTTAGGTTAAACAAGTTTCGTTGGGTTCATGAAGCGTGCTGGATGAGTTAGGAGGTGAATGCACAACAAGAACTGCATTTTCATGTCAATAAAATTTCGCTTTTCACTAAGTTGCCAATCAAGTGCCACAACTAAGTGCTAGACACGTAGTAATGTCAAGGTTATGGTGGTTGTTGTTGATGGATGGTGCTCAGTGCGGGGGTAAACTGTCCGTTAACAAGTGCAGTGAAGACAACATTTGGTGCGAATTTAGGTGTTCACTAATTTTAGCAATAACAACAATGTATGCAAACAGGTGCGGTTGTGTTTGTGTGTGGGAATGGCCAATTTTTCAAAGCTTCGTGTGTCTTAATGCCATGCAAATGCGTTGTGCTTTGGAGAATGCGCTTTTGAGTGTTGCCAATGGAGGTAATTAAGTGTGATGACTTCTTGGAAATGTTTTCACTATTTGCTCTTAACTCTCAGCCAATATGTGTGAGTTGTAGGATTTTATATGTAATGTTGGTGTGTTTAGTTATTAATTTAGTAGAAGTTGCAAGACGAAAAATATAATTAAAAATAATTTTTATAATTATACATGTATATAAAGTAAGTATATATATATGTAAGTAAAAAAGATAAATTTTAAAAGTCGTAAAAAAAAAATATTTTTGTTTTTTTGAAAATTTAGTTTCGCTTTTTTCAGTTTGCCATATGAATGATAGAGCGCATTTGGTTATTGAGAGTGCTTTCATAAAGCTCTCAGACGCTTTTCCGTCACGGGAGGCTTTAAACCAGCCGAAAATAATATGTGTGAAATAATGCATGTGTTCGATAGAAAAATAAAAGCGGAGCAAAAATTAAAAAGAAAAAAATATTTTCGAAAAAATAGTTTTATGTGAACATACTTCTAAAAATTAAAAAAATATACTCAAAAAAATTATTTTGTGCAAAAATCCTTTGAAAAAAATATATTTATATTTTGTAAAAAAATTATTGTGTGTAAACATATTTCCAAAACTAAAAGAAAAAATATTTTCTAAAACAAAAATTTTAAATGAGCATCTTTATAAAAAAAATATTCTACTAAACTAAAATTATAATTTTTTTATTATGAAAAATTTAGTTCCGTCTTATTAAGGCTAATATAAATAATATGGATCTGGTAGGTATACTCCCACAATGTTCCATTTTGTTACTGAGAGTGCTTTTATAAAGCTTTCATGCGCTTTTCCGTTAAGGGAGTGTTGGAGAGCAACTTAATATATCATAATGTAGGAGGAATCCTGCATGAAAATCTACAGTTGCTTTAGTTTCGCTATTTTGGTAGCAGAAAAGTAAGATACATAACGTTTTTGATCAAAACATTCAAGTATTTGCACAACTTTCGCCTTTACTTTGAACTCTAGAACAACCGGCAGTGGTTATGGGACCAAACTTTGGAAACAACATTATCCTATAGTAAGTATTTTCTCGAGTTTTTTTGAGAAAAAAATGTAATAAAAGGTCGAAGAAAAGGTCAATTGAGAAGTCCCCGGCCTACCATAGTAACACACATTTCCTGGCAAAATTTTTTTTCAACATAGTTCCATTCAATGGAAATACACTGATTCTAGGGACCTTCCAAATTTACGATACCATTTTTGTAGTACGAGTTCTCTTCTGTTTCAAAATCGATCTCAATTTCGACGTACACTTCTTCATTGAACAAAAATGTCTTCCAAAACGAGCATTATATTGAGATCTGAGAACAGAAAACAGTCACTGGGCACCAGTTCTGGAGAATACGGTGAATGCGGAGGCAATTTAAATCCCAGTTCATGAATTTTTGCTATCGTTTTCACTGGCTTGTGACACGGTCCATTGTCTTGTCGAAAGATTGCTTACTTTTTCTTAAAATGCTTCCGTTTCTCACCGATTTCGTGTTTCAAATTGTCTAATAACGCCATGTAATAGTCGCTGTGGATGATTCTTCTAATTTCAAGACAGTCAATAAAAATTATTTCAATCGCATTCCAAAATACGGACTGCATAACCTTGTCAGTCGACTGTTGATTGTACTTCGGGCAATCAATGATAGATGTTTCATCCATTTTCCCAAATCGACGCAAAAACTCAGTTTTAACGGGTGATTTTTTAAGAGCTTGATAACTTTTTTAAAAAAAAAAACGCATAAAATTTGCAAAATCTCATCGGTTCTTTATTTGAAACGTTAGATTGGTTCATGACATTTACTTTTTGAAGATAATTTCATTTAAATGTTGACCGCGGCTGCGTCTTAGGTGGTCCATTCGGAAAGTCCAATTTTGGGCAACTTTTTCGAGCATTTCGGCCGGAATAGCCCGAATTTCTTCGGAAATGTTGTCTTCCAAAGCTGGAATAGTTGCTGGCTTATTTCTGTAGACTTTAGACTTGACGTAGCCCCACAAAAAATAGTCTAAAGGCGTTAAATCGCATGATCTTGGTGGCCAACTTACGGGTCCATTTCTTGAGATGAATTGTTGTCCGAAGTTTTCCCTCAAAATGGCCATAGAATCGCGAGCTGTGTGGCATGTAGCGCCATCTTGTTGAAACCACATGTCAACCAAGTTCAGTTCTTCCATTTTTGGCAACAAAAAGTTTGTTAGCATCGAACGATAGCGATCGCCATTCACCGTAACGTTGCGTCCAACAGCATCTTTGAAAAAATACGGTCCAATGATTCCACCAGCGTACAAACCACACCAAACAGTGCATTTTTCGGGATGCATGGGCAGTTCTTGAACGGCTTCTGGTTGCTCTTCACCCCAAATGCGGCAATTTTGCTTATTTACGTAGCCATTCAACCAGAAATGAGCCTCATCGCTGAACAAAATTTGTCGATAACACACATTTCGAACCGAACACTGATTTTGGTAATAAAATTCAATGATTTGCAAGCGTTGCTCGTTAGTAAGTCTATTCATGATGAAATGTCAAAGCATACTGAGCATCTTTCTCTTTGACACCATGTCTGAAATCCCACGTAATCTGTCAAATACTAATGCATGAAAATCCTAACCTCAAAAAAATCACCCGTTATTATGCTTGAAGATCTCAAAACACTGCTCCGAATCATCAACTCGTAGTTATGTTTGGTCAAAACTGAACTTGAGCGGTTCCCACTGCGCGCTGAGCTTTCTCGCACCCAAATATTCGTGAATGATTTGATGTACTCGTTCAGTTGAACGGGAGGTACTGTCCGGAAACTCGTCGCCAATTTTTTACTTCAACTGTATTTTTTCCCTTCAAAAAGCAATATTTTATCAATACGCGAAATTTCTTTTTATCAATTTTGTTCACAATAACAAAGGTTGCTTCACTCAAAATGACATAATTCTGAAACTGATGACCCGACAGCTGTCAAATTTATACACGCGCCGTTTGAAGGTCAGGGCTAACTAAAATTCATATGGATTTAAGGATTTTAGCAGCGCCATCTAGATGTCAGGCCGGAGACTTTTTAATTGCCCTGTGTTTGGAACCGACTAAGGAATTATTATTATGAAGCAGTTGTTGCCAAAGTAGTCTTTAAGAAATGAGTCGAAATTTGTAGATTAAGATTGAGCCAAAATTCACAAAACTTGCTTTCTTAAGAGTTTTATGAGTTATTCCTTTCTTTGAAATAGATTGATCCGTTCCAGCGTAAGTTTAATCATTCATGGGCGATTCGTGGGCAACTCCAGTCGAAAAGTGGCACCCATATACACGATAACGCGGATTCTTATAAAGAATATGAAAATATACAATTTTTAATAAAAAGTAAAAAAAATCTTTTGTTCAGAGAAAAGTTGAAAAACTCAAAATTTGTGTATTTAACTTATCTGAACATAAATATTAAAAAAAAATTAAAGAATTTAAACAGATTAAATACTAAAAAACATACACATTGTCACCTAACCAAAACAACGTATCATCAAAAAATGGAAATTAATTTTTTATTGCTTACGATTCACTACATCATATTATATATATGTAGCATAAAACTTTCAGCTTTCGCTGTCAGCTATTAACCAATATATAACCACTATATAAGCATTTTATAACCAATATATAACCACCACACTTAAATTTTGTTTCAATGTAAGTGTATGATAACCAAT
This sequence comes from Bactrocera correcta, assembly GCA_027475135.1. NCBI lineage: Eukaryota > Metazoa > Arthropoda > Insecta > Diptera > Tephritidae > Bactrocera > Bactrocera correcta. Next base: position 88,293,110 of record CM050326.1, read on the forward strand.
CTATAACCATTTCTAAACGAAATCGAAAATCGCTATCAGATATAATAACCAATATATAACCATTTTATAACCAAAATTCAAATTTTGTTTCAAAGGGAGGTGTGTGATAACCAATATATAACCATTTTATAACAAAATCGAAAATCGCTTTCAGATATAATAACCAGTTTATAACCAATATATAACCATTTTTTAACTAAAATTCAAATTAAGTTTCAATATGAGTGCGTGTTAACCAATCTATAACCATTTCTAAACGAAATCGAAAATCGCTATAGATATAAAACCAGTTTATAACCAATATATAACCATTTTATAACCAAAACTCAAATTTTGTTTCAATGTGAGTGAGTGATAACCAATACATAACCATTTCTTAACGAAATGGATATCAGATATAATAACCAGTATATAACCATTTTATAACCAAAATTCAAATTTTTTTTTCAATATTAGTGTATGATTTTATAACCAAAACTCAAATTTTGTTTAAATATGAATGGTTTCTGTTATATCGTTTTTCCTTCGCCTGTAAACTTATGACAGGTGATGTTACGTTATTTTGCATTTTAGGTGATGATATACATATATTATCTACACTTTTGATACTATATTTTTCGTAAATTAAAAAGTTTTGAATAGCATTAAAGAAGTGAAATGCGTGGTTACGTATACGCAACGTACACCTTGAAGAATTTCCTGCACCATTACTTAATGAGGAAACAGTGTACATATGAATACCACGTTGGCTTAATTTTTTCATACTTAACAAAGAATAATAGTCATAATTAAAGTAAAAAGCAAAAAGTAAAATAAAAGTATGTTGTATATACATATACGTACTTATATCATATAATGTCGGCCTGTAAAGTTCCATTTGACATAAGTACATACCGAGTACGCATGAGTTTAACAGTTACAGATATTTAAGAAGGCTAGACAAGCATGGACATATGTTCGCATGTAGCAAGAAAGGAACACACAATAAGCATTTGTATAAAGTAGAATTTTTTGTTGCCCTGCCAAAGGGAGTTGAAGTCAAGAAGGGAACCACGCGTGTGCTGGTGAAAAGTTGTAAGTTTGGGACATTGCATGTACATGTTCTTTATAACTGTATGTATATATATATATATATATGTGTGGTTGATTATATGTAGGAGAGCGTATAGCGCCTTTAATTGTACATACTACACATGCTTTCCGCTGGTGAGATTTAGAATGTGTGTACACGCTTGTATGTATGTATATGTAGGTACAGCTAAGTTCTAATAGCGTTACATATATACACGTATTTTGAGGGTAATGATATGCACATGTAAGCACATACATCTATGCATGTATATGCGGGCTTGTATGAATGACAAAACATTGTTGTGAGCGAAAGGCGAGGGACTGGCGTGCATACATAGGTATATATGTACATATGTTTTAAAGTGGACGAGCACATGAACAATGAGTTTGCATTGACGGCGAGTATTTTAAGTGTGTATGTATGTATGAATGTGAAGGAAATGCGAAAGAACTAAGTAATTATGTACATATATATTAATGCTTGTATGTATGTATACATATTACCAGTAGTGGGCCAATCATGCTAAATATCCGACTTCAAATGCACATTATTTACCACATCAGCTCCATGGGCACACACGCACACCCATGTGCACGTATTACACGTATTACGTATGTATGTATCATATTCAGTATATATATATATATCTTGCATGTACTAGTACGTTTGTATGTATATTTGATTTACAGATAGTAAGTTAAACACGTCTACTACATACATACATCGATTGCAATATATGTGTGTGTGTGTCACACCGTTTACACTTTACTCTACGTCTATTGCAAATGCGCTTTTGTTGTTGTTGTTAAGTATGTAATCAATACGCTTGCATGTATGTATACATATATGTTCTAATTACGATAATTACTGTTAATTATTGCACTTGAATTAGGAAAATTTTGTAGTACTTAAACATATATGTATATGTAGTAGTATATAGTAGTTACGCAATAAAATCAAAGCGAAAATCATTTATTTCCAGACGGAAGTTGAGAAAAGAAATCAATGCAATCGAACTGAATTCAATGACAATTAGAATGGGCAATTAAACAATTAGTAAAGATTAGTAACGTTCAAATTCACAAACGGTCAACAGGATTAGTAGATAGTAGAGTGTGTTTTCGTGTATGTGTTTGTATGTTGGGTCGTATTTTCGTGGCATGTTAGTACATATGTATGTAGGTATGTATGCAATTTTTTATGTTGATGTAAAACATTAGCGCATAATCTCAATAAATTGGCGAAAAATCAGTACAATTTTTGTTTCCCTAGCGCTAGAAATTGATGCAGTTCTTGCAAAAATTTTTTATCCAACCTTTAAAGATAATGTTAACAATTTTTATTAGTTAATAGAATTCTATCTTAAATATATATTGAACACAAGATGCCAAATAATCAAGAAATCCGCAGCTATGAACGCTTTATTCGCTCAGTTTGTATGGCCGCTATATGCTACAGTGATCCGATAATAATTTCTCCGAACATTACATTATTTCACTAGACAATCATTCTTGCCAAATTTCGTGAAAATACCTCGTCAAGCTGAATGTCCGATATCGGCGATTCCGTCAAAACAGCAGCCTTTTGTTCAGAAAATAACTGGATTAATTTCTTAGATTGATATCTCAAAAACTAAGTGACTAGTTCTCGTATTCAGGGTGTAAAAAATTATCTAAATATTAACTAAGGAACTTAACAATTTCCAAAACTCTATCGAGTTAAAAAATGTTTAAAAATAATTTTTCTGATTGCTATTTTTTTGGTTTATGCGCTGAACTTTTTTACTACTACTTTCGATTCAGTTATTGCCTTTTTGATTTTTAGTTATGTGGCAACTCTTGGTACACAACTGATTTGGGATGTCTTAAAATAATAGATGGTTAAAACTCAAACTAAAATATTTTATCCCAAACTTTCTTAATTTCAATATAGTGTTTTCAAAGTCGGTGACCAATATTACTCGAAAACGATTAAACCGATTAGTCTCAAGTTTTAACTTAAGCTTCTGAAATATGTTTTTCAGTCATATATCTCACCGACGAATATATGTGACCTGGTCTACGAAAAGGGGGCTTAGGTGTCAAAAAATCAATTTTTTTTTTTAGTTTTTTTTTTGACACCTAAGCCCCTTTTTCGTAGACCAGGTCACATATATATATTTTTTTTAACCATTTAAGGCCGATATGTTGATCAAAAATCGATTTTTTTAAAACCGCAAAATAAAAAATTATTTTACTTATTCCCACAATTAATAACTAGATTTAACTTTTTTGAAAGAAATTTTTTTAAATTTCAGAGGGTTCAGTTCAGAGATATAGTGGTCCTCGCAAAACGTCTTTTTTGAGAGCAGATCAGCAGTATTTCCTTACCAAATAAATATTTTTCCCTAACACTAAATTTTAAAATACAACTAAAACAAATTTTTGGTTCAATAAATTTAAAATCCCTTTTTCAGCCCTCTAACTGTATATAACCCGTTTTTGTGTATCAAAAGCTCTCCAATGGAGGCATAAGAGATTAGTATATCTATTCTCTCCAAATCACATTGTAATTCAATTGATTTAGAATATATGTATTTTAAACACGAATTATTTTCGACCTATTGTGAGCTAAACTGCTCTATCGCAAGCTTCATTCAGCAAAGAAATTTAAATTTTCCTTCTATTCTTAACGACAATCTCAAAAAATTTAAAATTTCAAAGTCATTTCCCTAAAACAGGATACCACGGGGGCAGTTTAAGCTCAAATCACTAAAATATGTACACTACAGAATGACTCGAGGTCAGCCACACCATTTATCATGTGAAATCCTTAACAATATATTTAAACCAGTTTTCTTTAATAACATAAAATTTTATAAAAATTCAAATGTTTAGTTTTTGTTAAAAAATAAAATGATAAAACTTGTATTAAGATCGGCTACAGTTGTAGAGTCTTATGAGTACTAAAATATGATGTTTGGAATCTTCTTGCTACAATCTCGACAATCCCTCCAACACTTACATACATTGTGACAACAAAACGCCCGAAAATTGTAATTAAATTCCCTGGGTAAATTATATTTCAAAACAAAAGTATTTTGCTAAGTTGGTAGGACTGAATGTGATCTGTAAACCAGTTTGTTTACAGTAGCTGCTTGAATCGGTACACCTCAGTAGTGCCTTGCGACATGACAACTTTCGAACTCTTCAACTTATGAAAAAATGAAAAAAGTGATTAATATGGTGCTTAGCAAACGCCAGGCAAGTGTTATAGAGTTGGCAAGAGAGCGCAAAATCTCTCGCGAGTTCAAATTTTGATCCTAAATTCTTGGAGATGCCGATGAGACATAAGTTTATGAGTATTCACCAGATTTGGGCCCCATGTCATTTTTTTTTTTGTTCCCGAAACTTAAATTGCCGCTCCGCGGAACCCGTTTTCAGTCGGCTGCCACAATGTATTTTTAAAATTCCTCGGAAGTGTTTTTGGGACAAATATCGAGGTCATTGAAAAGGCATGAATAAATGACCAACTTTAGAATAACCTCTGAAAACATAAATATCATTCTCTTTTGGAAGTGGCCAGTTTACAAGTTGCCATGCCGGTCGCACGGGTTTTAGTTACAGCATACCATAGAATTCCATGGAAGCAAAGGACACCATGCTATAAAATGGTAGACATGATAAAATACAGAGACATAAGGCAGTCATTTACCTCTCGTTGAATTTTTATACATAAAAAAAATATCAGATCTTGGTAGTATTTCGAAAGAGGAAATCAGAAATTCATATAAAAATTTGGCAGAACAAAAACTAAAAAACATCATTGAAACGCCCTGAAGAAAAACAAAATCGTGGTCCTATACAGCTTGAGCCCACAAAAATAACAAACGCGAGGGAAAGACTCTTTTTAAAAAAGAAAGTCACAATAGTGCCACTAAAACACTATTTGAGCACTCTTACTATTGCTTTAAAAATTACCGTTCAGTTGAACAAAATCTTGTATAATTTGGGCACTTGTTAATTGGCTCTTCAAGTTCAAGTTATTGGACGAGTGTAGTTGGTTATTTGTTATTGTCTGTTTGTTTGTTGATGTTGTTGTTGCTATAGTTTGTTGTTTTGCTGTTATTGTTGTCTGTTCTTTTGCTGTTGTCTATTGTTTTTGTTGTCTGTTGTTGTTGTTGTCTGTTGTGGCATTTTTACCTGTTGCACCGCTTGTTGCAAGGCTCGAGGCGATTGAGCTAACTGACCCACTACTGATTGATACAGATGACTGTTGACTGTGGCTGAGAGCGGATGATGGCCTTGTGAGAGTATGTTGGTTACCGAAGTGGACGAGCGTAGAAGATTGCCCGCCGCCATGAGCTGCGCCTGCTGCTGCAGTAGAAGTTGTCTGTCCGCTTGCAACGCACTGACTTTGCTTCCACGCTGCCCTGTTGACTCGCCGCGCCGACCTGTCTACATAGGACTCTGTATTAATCAATATTAATTTGAACTTAACGGTTAACTTATTAATGGACATTCGTCACTACTCATTTACGAATATTCCATTACAAATTATTCCCATTTTTTGCTATTTATTTTATTTATATTTTTCTTTGAATTATTTCATAAAACAACAATAGTGTGAGGTTTACTCACAACATTTTTAGGAAATAAGAATTCAGAATGAAGAAAATTGCTCGCTATTAAGGCGTGTTAATCAGCAAGTGAACGCTACATACATACAGAAAAATATATTGATGATGAGCAAAGCAGAGAAATATGTATGTAAATTAACGGTAATGACTCCCAAACTAACAACGAACATTAGGTTTTCGAAATAAATAAATGAGATGGCATTTGCTGTTGCTTGCGCAGTTAAGTGAGGTTAGAGTTAAATTGAGAAATTGCTGCATTTTAATAATGAGAAAACGTACCGCTGGCTGGATGGCCAACTGTAATGGAGTTACGAAAGTGAGCTCGCATTGAAATTGGTGCCTCTATTTACTTGCTAACAGAGTAAAGCGCTGATGAATCAAAACTAAATAGCATGATAGGAGTGGTAACCTCATGGACATAATATAATTACGTTACCTGAAACACCGCCAGCCATGTTGCTCATGCTGCCCGCGCCCGCCAGAGCACCGCCCGCACCAACCATGCTGCCCATCATGCCGGTCGCGCTAACGAGACCGCCGCCGGGCGCTTGGTGGTGCTGTGCCTGCGGCTGCGGCCAAATCTGCAGTAGATATTTCAGCACGGCAATTGGTTGGGCGTGATCGATATCCGAACCGGGTTGAGCGTTAGCGGCGTGTAGCATCAATGGTGGTCCCATAACGGTGGCCAAAGCTTGAGCTGACATCTTATTGCGTTCCGAATTGGAGACGACCAGCGACAAGTGATCGAGCAGGAATACCAAAGTCGCCTGCATATGAAAAAAAACTTGTATTAATGTACAGTAGTGTATGATAAAAAATGTCTTTCTAACCCTATTTGCACGAGGCAAGCAATCAAGTATGCTGAGCATTAGTTTCGCATTACCCTCGGGGTCGTCGGGCAGGCAAACAGCTGTAAAACAAATATTTTATTAATACCAAACCATGCCATGCTATATATGACTTAACATACCCAAAGCATCGACGGTCATCTGGAAAAGACAACGCGTAAACAGTGGCTCCGGCAACTCTCTTAGGTAGTCCTTCAGCACCCCAGTTATAACATTAATATCAGGAACATGTTCAGGGCTCAATTCCACGGCTCGACTATTGCGCTCGAATGCTTCACGCAGCAGACGCTTTTTCGTTGCTGAGCCACACAAGCGATACAGACCAATAATATCCAAGCCACGTCGCTCCACTTCCTCGACGCAACGTCGTAACACAATTGGCACAGGAGCACTACCGGGAGCGCCTTTAGACTCACGATTCACCACCGTTTCCAAATCGGCGCCGAATAATATGGGATAGCCGGCTCTTAAGCTAGGTAAGCCGCGTCGTCGATATAACGTTATGGGATCTGTATGCCGCATACGTATGTAAATAGTGCCACGTGGTTCCACCTTTAACGCTAGCTGGTGTAGCGGTGATTGTCGCAGTATGGACAAGGAAATGGCACCACGATAGCACAGCTTGTGCCGATGTTGCGGATCCCATGAGTAAACTAATACATCCAGCTGCTTATTGCCCACCAAGTCCAACTCGAAAGACTCGTCCCAGTCGAATTGTAGATCACCGGATCGCACTACTGTGCGTGCCTTATGCACACGATCACATTCAATTACACAATATAGATCACGTGTCTGTGTTTGGGCAGCATGATGTGGCCCACCAACGTGCTGTGCGCCTAGTTCGGGTGCCGAACGTAAGCCACGGCCCGCAAGCAAATGAATCCACAACATGCCCGATATACCGCCAATATCGACTATCGGTTTGTCGAGTTTGTACTTGGCAAACTCCGCTGGATTGATATCAATTTGTCTGTGCGTTCTGGGTAATGTGGCGCTGGGCGTCGGCGCCGGACTTTGATGACCGCCGGTACTCATAATACTGCCACTTGGACTAGCCGGACCAGCGGACAGCTCGAGTAGTTGCCGCATACGACGTATGCTTGGCGAACGTATCGATGATGGTCCTCCAATGTGTTGTGATGACATCGAGCGGACTGGTAATGCTGAAATTGGACGCGGCATGCCTAAGTGACGATCTAGTGTACCAGTACCGAGTATGCCCGTTCGACTGGAGTAAATGCTTTCGGTCTATTAAAATTTATAAATAAAGAAATGCTTTGAGTATAAGAAGCTTTATAAGCCAAAGCCATTACAACTTACATTTTTCAACGCATCGTGTATATTTTCAGCGCTGCACGAAAACCGATGCGATCGTGGCTGACTAAGCAGATCCCTCGTCATGCGCATTTGCTCCGCTATAGCTGAACTGCTGGGTGCGCGCCTCAACCACGCTCGGTACTCGTCCGAAGTGAAAATAGAAGGACTCGCCGTTATGCGCGATCTCAGATCGCGATCCCGACGTGCATTGAATTCCGGTGCCGATATGTTACCGTCACTTTCATCCATTATACGATCGCCGATGCGTGAGCGTATACCTTGTAGACGCACACCCGGACGTTCGCGTGGCAGTGAATTAAATTTAGCCATATCTGGCCCACCCCCAAGCATGCCAGCTCCACCGACACCTGCTCCACCGGCGCCGCGTGGCATGCTACCCACAGCAGGTCGGTTGTAGTAATAATAGCTTGGCCGTGGTCCTATAGTTGCCTCCGTGTCGCTGGAATAATCAAGATTTGGCCGCGAGCGCCGTGTAAGCGACTGAGCTCCTATATTTGGCGGTGCATACTTGGAGGATTGACGCGGTGGTTCGTAACGGCCATAACGGCCCAGAGTGCCACCTACCGCTATGGGTGCAGCTCCCGTACCCGGTTTCAAGCTGGATCGTAATAAAGAATGACGACCCAAAGAATTTGAATAATCTGCATATTCCACACGTGGTAAATGTTGATCTGATCCAGATCGCGGAAAGCGTGCATGCTGTTGCGCTAAACCAACACCAGTACCGGTAGACATACGACGTGAAGGTCCACTGGGGTAGAATGCGTGCACTTTCTCAGCTAAACTCTCCAGTGTGCCAGCATTTTGATAGTACGCATGCGAAGGAGCAAAAGCATGACCTTTAGGCTGCTCCGTTATCACCGAAGGTGGTGGCGGTGGTTTGTAACCCCAACTGGGTGGCTCATTCATCGCACTCACACCGGTGCGTGTATTGTAATACATGTCCAATTGCTCGGATTGCGGGCTATAGTTGTTGAGACCCAAGCCGAGACGAGAGCGAGACTCGGTCATTTCACGTCCATCTCCTGCAACACAAGAAAACAGAGAAACATATGTTAATAAAATATTACTAGGGATGATATCAAAATACCTGTACGTCTTTCGCGTGATGATCGGGATCTTGGCATGCGATCTGTCTCATCTAAGTCTTCATCTCTGAGATCACGTTTGATTACGACAACTGGCGGTGGCTTTTGTTCGGGCCGTGATAACGTTGGTGGTCCTGGCGAGCCGGTGGTGCGACTGTCACGTCTCTGGCGTATTGCCAAGACCAGTCGCCGGGGAATTGACATAATAATTACGACATCATCCAAGGACATGTGAGTTACGTCAACCAAATTAACGGCCAAAATTTCATCACCCACCTACAGACGAGCGTTGAATAATAAAAATTTATTATGTGATATGTGAAATTAACGAACCCTCAAACAACCGCTGTTGTAAACTGCAGATTCCAATGCTATTCGAGAGATGAAAACTCCATCGGTGCGGTCAGCTCCATTACCCTCACGTATGTATAAACCCAATGTCTGGCCCGGACGCTTCACGATCTCAACAAGCTGGAAGTAAGTAGAATATGGTAAGTGGAATTCTTTCAACTCTAAAATACTAAGCATCTACCTGTACTGTATGTCGGGCGTCTCCTTTGGACATCAATTTGTGAGCTGCCTCCACGGCTTGTTTTCCACCGATGCAACGAGGCTCCAGAATGCGCACGATCATTTCACCTCTTCTCTCCACCGCCTGCCATACAAAGTGACCATAAAATAGTATCCTAAAGCTTCAAATGCCGAAAATACTCACCTCCAAAGCGGCCGCCGTATTCGGATCATGATCATTTTCGACTGCTTCTATCTGCCGAAAGATCTCCGAACTGATACCCGACACCTTGCGAAAGTCACCTTGCAGCAAGACCGGCTCCTTACCACCTGGTCGTTGTTGTTGCTGCTGCTGATGTTGTTGTTGTTGCTGATGATGTTGCGATTGTTGTTGCTGCTGCTGATTGGCCAACGATTGCATTTGGTTCGCCGGCAAGGGACCAGGAGGCGCACGACCAGGGCTGGCGGTAACATCAGGAACTGATCTTCCATTTTCCTGCGAATGAGAGAATAAACGAAAAGTGAGTTTAAATTGCAAATTAGTTGCATTAAATTTTTTTTTTCTAAAAATATGGCAACCTTGCTGTTTATTATTTAGTATGCTACCTTCAAAATAGTTTTGGATATTTATATATTTTATATAATTTGTTCGGGAAAAGAAATAATTTAAAATAGGAAAGTAAATTTCCGAGAAGCACTTTCCTAAATCGAAATGAGCACAGGAAGGAGTCCTTCAAATAAATTGTCTAAGCTGTGGCACAGTGACAGTTGAAATAAAAAATTATAAGACGAACCGTCATTACATAAAAGGAGAAGACAAAATTACTCGTGAAGCACAAAAAAAAATATTTTCGGTTGCCACCCATTCAATCAGCAAATCAAAAATTAAACAGGTCCCTACCCAATACCGCGCTAGTACTTGCACAACCTTCCACCAGCCAAGTCCCGGTTGGCCGATAATTATTTCATCATCCTCATTTCGGTATGCAACATTCACATTGAGCTGACACGCTCCCGCACCAGCATCTAGCCTTGCTTCGCTGACAGCTCCAACAACAGGTCGACCCCATTCGGCCGCCCAGCTGCCCGTGTCACATGCAAGCAAAGGCCGACTGCTGCATTTCGGTTCGTGTCACTAAATTTCATGCATCAACCGTCACATTTAATGCGCTTCCTCAGTATTTGCTCGCTTTTGTCATTTTTTTCTTGTATTTTGCATTTGCTTTTGCCTATTTATATTTTGCTTTTTCTTACCTTTTACTCATACTTGCTGCCGCAACAGAGTCAACTTCCGTAAAAGTTTAAAATGGGTAAAAAACAAAAGCAATGAGCGCAAGTGCAATCGCAATTCAGGTTATAGGCAAAGCAACAAAGCCTTGTAACAAAAAACTGAAGGTGCCAATGTACAGTTAGTGTGCATGTCTGTCCTGCACACACACACACATACACCACACTTTCATTTGGCCATTAGTGGCAACAAGCGACCGCAACGAAAAAAGGTCTAAAAGGAGAACGAGCTTAGTGTTGCGAACCTGCGTGTGCCACGTGATGGTGACACACAACTCACACACCACTCGTCAACTTTTGCACAGCAAAAAGTTCAAGTGTGCAACACAAAAAAGTGATTTTTTCGGGCGGGTTCATACTTGCCACTCGTTTCCTCACTGCTGCGTTGCACGTGAAAGTGTTGTGGCATCAAAATTTTTGTTGTACTCCTCTCACGCTTTTGTTCTTAATTTTAGTAGCTTACTTTGTCAAGTATGGACTGGAGAAAAAATATGCAAAACGATTCTTTGTTAGCCCCTGAGCGACGATTATATGTGATATCCTTCAAGCAAAAAAAAATTTAACAGCTTTTTTCCTTTCGATTACAGCCATTTAACTCAAGTTGAGGCGGCAAATTAGCTTAATAAATAGCAAAGGAGTAAGGAAGTGCTCGGTGAGGGTTCAAAAGGAATTTGTATAATCTGTACTCTTTAAGAAAATCTTACAATAATTATAATAAAGCAACTTCTAAAATGCCTTTAAAGAAGCTAATTATTCTCTCAAACACTAATTCTTTTCGCCTTCGATTTCGAGGAACTTTGCATTTTTTTGCTGTTCATGGGATTAGAGTCCCAAATTTTTGAACACTGATTCTTATGAAAAATTTAACGAGAAATCGAGTGGAGAAGTTAATTTTGAAAAATAGTTGGGAGGAAAGCACATAAAACCGGGTTTTTTGAAAAAAAAAAGTTTTTTTTGGACTTTGAAAATTTTTTTGGATCTTGAAAATATTTTTATCAGAAAGCTGAGATTTTTTTACATAAAATTGGATAACTTAATAATTTTTTTCACTCATTTTTGAAGTCGTTAAAAAATAAAAGAAAAAGTCATTTTTTTGTTTGATCTCAATTTGAAGTGCGCGCCAAAAAACAATTGAGCAACTTTGACCACTAAAAAGTTAACAGATATTCTTCTATTGGTCTATATTATGATATTCTCAAGTTTGGTCAAAATCGGAGGACCACGGGTACAAAACCATGTCGCCAATTGATGGAATGGCCCGTATATATATATAATCAAGTTGACGAGACGAGTGAGATTCGGGTAATTGTCTGTTCGTTGGGCGGGCAATTGTTAACTTGAGTAAATATTGAGATATTTTAATATTAAATATGTTTCGTGAGGCTCAACAAAACACCATTAAAGGAAACCCCACATAACCGCCATAGGTTAAGTTAGGTTAAATGGCTGATCAATGATGGCACGTGGACTGGTATATGTAGTCCTTTGTGAAGCCATAGAAAATAAGAATTCTGTGTTCGAACTTACAGAATAGCAAAACGCTTAGTCGCCAATACAAATTTTAATAGCTGTTTAATTTCTACTCCCGCCAGTTCGGTGGGATGTCTGAAGATTAGCGCTCCCTATTGTTCAAGTGTTGAGTTGCTTCTACCTCACCTTCTTCCAAACAGCTTCCGCAGATGGCGTCTGGTAAGAAGCCTCACAACTAGATCTCCTGCGATCAATCTATGCCAGAAGGCTTTTGCGACTGCGCAAGTACAGCGCTGGCTAAGCTTCCGTTCCCACTTTACCGATAGTGGTTCTAGTGAAAGTGTCTAAAGAGCCATAACTAAGCACTAATATAAGATATAGAATTGTTATTTGACACACAGGATTCCGGTAGCAAAGAGCACCTGTGGCAAATAATTTTAAAAAAGTGGCCGTGGCTTGCCCTCTAACAGGTTTAATATACATATCTGTTACGTCTACCCTCCTCCCGCCAACCGACGCGAAGGGCACATCCGCATACATGCGGAATCAGCTGAGTCATGCAAGGCAAAATAGATTTTTAGCGTCGTGATCTTAAATCGCTCAGCCACAAAGACAAAAACTTCAACAGCTAATATTGAAAATAAGTTACAACCAATTGCTACGATTTTATTTATTGAGAGAAAGCAATCTAGTCAAGAATGAGAACTAAAATCATGACATATGCGGTGGAATATTCAGAATTTGATGTAGTAGAATTCAACAGTAAGGCTCTCGTAAACTGCCTCGGAAAGCGAACCGGAATATTAAATTTAACTTCAGAGAGTAGAAAAGAACTACCATGCTCCAATGTACCACTCATGATTTTTAGTAAGAATAGAACACCAAGCATTTCTCTACGACTGGTAAGTGTAGGTAGATTATTAAGTTTTAAACGACAAGTGTATGGAGGAAGACTCAATCTAGAATCCTATTGAAAATGTCCTAAGGCGAGAAGTAAAAATTGGTTTTGAATCGACTCTAACTTGCCAGAATAGTTTTGGTAACTATGGTTCCATACAATAGAGCCATATTTCAATACAAGTCTAACCAATGTTGTAAAAATTGTTTTGTAACATACGGATCGCTAAATTCTTTAGATCAACATTTGCTAATTTTGAGAATACCTTTTGCTTTCAAGACTATGGTATCAACATGAAGACCAAAATTAAGCATAGCGTCCATTGTAACTCCCAAATCAACAAAGTTAGAAACATGCTGTAGTTATAGTCTTTTATTACATAAGGAAAAGGAAACCCAGATCTATGAGAAAAGCACATTGACTTACATTTTTTGAGATTCAATGGCAAATCAATTCTATCACACCAAGCAACTAAAATGATTAAGTCTGTTTGCAACAGCCTTTTACCAATTGATGTATATGACATCAAAAGCTTCACGTCGGCGGCGTCGGTAATAAAATATTTGAGAAGTCTATGACAGAAGAGATATCGTTAATAAATAACAAGAACAGAAATGAACCAAGACTACCTTGCTGAACACCTGAAAAGAGATATTAATAAAATCTGAATGAGTATCCTCAAATGTCACTCGTTGTGTTATACTATAAAGATAACCATTTAAGAAATCTAAGTTGAAAGCCAAGTTTTTGTACAAGAGTCGAGAGATTTACTTTATCGAAAGCTTTGTTAAAGTAAGTGTATATAACATACGTATCAAAGAGCTGCAACGATCACAATTTTTTCAATCACACCCGATCATTGACTCAGATTTTTTGTGACGGAAAACTTTGCTTCAACAAAATTGAATGATCGTAAGCCAGCGTGCTCGAAGCGAACAATCAGTTTCAATCACTGTTGCTTGTTTCGTAGTGATTTTTCTCGATCGAACGCTTTGTGTGAGCAGCAAAGAATGTTCGAGAATGCTGCTTGTATTCAGCTCGATCACAATCATACCGTTTGGTCATACCAGATGGTTCGATGGAATCTTTGCTCATTTTAAATTTATTATTTTAATTGATATATAAAATTTATGCCACAATTATTATATGTATAGTAGTACAAAAATATGAATTCTTATTTTTCCCAGAAATACATTTGTAAAAAAAGGATCTTAATCCTTTTTATATATTCAACATAAAAGATTTAAGGAGTTCAAGAGCTCAAAACGTGCGCTACATCATATGTACATACAAACTATGTATATACATATTCGCAGGGCAATTCTCGATCTGATTGGTTCAATCACAATCTATTCAAACGCACAGTTGATCGATGTCTGAGTTTTCGTGCATCGTTGGACTTGATCGTCTTTTTCTGTACAATCACTTCCAATCATCATACCGGAACCAACCAATCAGTTTCAATCAGTAAGCAGAGCAATCCAATCAACTGATCGAACTCCTTCGTTTTGAGCACGAAACTCGATCGAACAATTTTGTTGCGAACCGCTGTGCTGAGTTGTGACCGTTTTGAGCGAGGCTGATCAAACCGAATCGATCATACTCAATGCAGGTCTCTGATACGTATGCTTGTGTTCCCTAAAACCCCATGATCCATTATTTACAAATTAGAGTAGATTTCTCTGACCGAAATGCAAGCTAAAACTCGTCATTGTGTGAAATATGTAAATTCAGAGATAATCTTTTCTTCACAATGGGTCAAGTAACTGGTTAAAAGAAAAACCCTCATAAATTTTACTAATTTCATCATAAGCTAACCTATTAAACTTTACTCTCACTTGAGTTTTTTCAACTGAATCAATAGAATTAATTTTGCATTAATTCCAAGAAGAATAGAGCAGCGCAGTTTTTAAAACCAACTTGTAGCATATCTTAGTTCTAGCATGCATGAGTCTTTTTGCCGATTACTTCAAATGCAAGCTTATATGTTTGTATGTATGTATGTGAATATTCATGGAAGTCAGTATGTGCATTTCTGTTCGTAGAATAAGTAAACATTTCCACTGAAAGGCTCGACTTAGAACGAATCACGTAAGGTCTTACCGTGATTTGCTGGCAAATAAGTGCATTACGTGATTTAAGTGAATGATTTAGGGCCTGCACAAATACTAGGATGAGTGCACACACATATGGTAACATAAATATGCATGTGAACATACTAGTATACTATATATATACATGTACACAAAAAGGTCTAGATGAAGAAAGTAAATGACATGCAATTTCCTAGAAACAGTTAGGTTTTGGTTATACCATTCAGTGAAGAAGCGGTTATTCTCGTTAAAAAATACTTAAAATCGTAAATATTTAGAAACGCATTTGCTGCAAATATATTAAGTAAAAGTGGAATTGTGACTTTTTTGCACTTAAATATTGTTCAGTCACATTTTCAACCCACCGGAAGACAATTACCAAGCAAAACGGTTGAAAAGCCCCAAAGCGGACTCTACTTAATATGCATACACAGACACATATGTATGTATGTGTGCATGCCTAAATAAATGCTTATGTATTTGGCGAATGTAATATGCAAACATAAACAAGCATAATTGAATCTTACTCTGCAGATAAATATTGAATATGCCACACCGGCAGCACGCGCCATTCACAAGCGCAACTCCGCCCCATTGCACTTACCACCTCACCGGTTGTACCGGTTGTACTGGTTGTACTAACGGCAACGTCTTACAACTCGACGGCTAAAGCGGCCCACTCACGACAAATTTGTTTGACAAATCTGTTTGAAGACGGTTGAGCACTCACGACAAACCGATTTGACAAACTTTATTTCCATTGTGTGCTTCGCGGAGTGAACATGTGTGATTATAACGCGGATGATGTAATTGCGCTGCTAGTAATACACCGGTGCATGAAGCGAAAAAGCCAAATGGAGTGCGTAATGCAGTGCGTAAACAATTAATTTTTTTTTTTCACTACATCAATTTTCCCATCCTTATCAGTTTCTTTATATTTCGAAAGTAAATTTTTCCACGACTTATCCTTTTGGCATTTATTCTCATAATTTTCACTTTTGGATTGCCATAAGGCCGGTTCCTTTTTAGTTAATTCAATAAACTCTTCCAAAAAATTTTTGCTCAAGCTTGCCATTTTTTTATCCGCTGATGTTTACTCTGCAAAAATTTCAACCAACTGACCAAATGTTTGCAAACCACGCCACTCACGACAAACGAATCCACAAATCGGTTGTAAGTTTTTGAAATTTGTCGCAAACCTTCAATCCGTTTGACAACATGCCCACTCACGACAAAAACCACCTCAAACTCAAACAGATTTGTCAAACAAATTTGTCGTGAGTGAGCCGCTTTAATAGAAATGTGTGTGTGTGTGTGCGTGTGTGTGTAAGTATGTATATATGTGTGTATGGCATCGTGCAATTGTCTACAAATGTACTACAAGTTAGTGCATTACATTATTGACCCAATAAAATGTCATTGCCATCACCAGACGTTCACATCCCTGACGCACCACGCATTGGCGTATTACTCGTAAATGCACGTGTATGCGTTGTATAATCGTAATATATGCCGCTGCTGTGCGTATATGCGTGTATGTGAGTTTCAATGCAACGAACTCTGCCTAAAGGACTCAACCTACTTTGTTTAATGCGTGTGAGAGTAAGTGTTGGCATTAGGGTGGCACTATTTTTGGAGATTTCTGAGATTACACAGGAGACCAAAGTACCTCAAATGATGCAAAAAAAAAAAAAAACGTTAAATCCGATTGCACCGAAGCTATACCTCCCTTAACAGCAACATTTCTTCACTTTGCTCTTTGTATTAAGAGGCTGAAAAGAATTTAAATAAATTTTAAATTCTTTCAGAAATTTTATTTTATTTTTTTTTTATTTTTAATATTAAAATTTGGCATTCTGTGTTTCATTTTCAGATATTTAAATATGAGCTCTGTTATTAATTAAAAAACTGACCACCCTAATGTGTTAAATTCGCTACTTACTCTACACTTTCTAAACCAAATCCATGGATTGCCATAAATGGTTGTAAGATAACGTTTGCATAAGGATAACTGTGCATGAGTACTCATAGATACGTAAGTACACATATGTGTGTGTGCACAAATATGCCTTATTATACGCATTTGTAGACGGCTTCATAATAATTCATTTTCTCTTATCCTCGTTTTACATAAGTTTTCATTTCACTTGCAAATTACCAAGAACTTTGCTTGTATGCATAGTAAATGTTCCAACAACAAATATTCCATTCACTACTCAATACATTTGCCTACATTTTTCATAAGGATTTTCAAATATATTTACATATGAAGAGAAATCCCTTACTTTCTTCAATTACAACTAAAAAATGTGTGTTAATTAGCTTTTATTATGCTAAACTACAAATGCATTAGGTGAGGGGTGGGCTCTGCATGTAGGTTTAACAATGATCTGTGAGGTGTACGTACTACTATGTGCAAAAAATGGGAAGACTTTGTTCCTAATTTTAAAATTCTTAATTGAACAAATTAAAATTAAAAATCTATGTATGTCGTCCCATTCATAGTAATGCTCCTTGGCCCAATATACTTGTGCCAACCTTTTTTTCCAATCCTTCAAACAGTCAATTTCCAGCCATCAACGTTTAATGTCTTCTAAAACGATTTCCGCGGAGCAGTTGTTTGAGCTTATTGAATAGCCTGAAGTCACACGGAGCTAAATCAGGTTAATACGGTGGTTGCGATACGATATTGGTTTAAAATTTCCCGAAAAACTCACGAAGAATCAATGCAGTATGTGACGGTGCGTTGTAAATCAAGAGTTATCGGACTCTTTTTATGAATAGTAATCCTTTTTGACAGTTTGCCAGCGGAATGAAATTCGGAGTACATTATACCTTCATAATCGAACAAACTGTTAACATAACCTGCTTTGACGTAGTTTTTTCAGCTTCGGCCAGTAAGATCTCTGACTGCCAATCACCGATTCTCAAACACTAGTTGCTTTATTTGATTGACGTGTTGATCATCAGTTCAAGTTGATGGCTGTCGACCGCCTTTGAATAATTTTACCAATCTAAAACACTTGCTGTAGACAAACAATTATCACCGGAAGCCTTTTTCAATATTCTGAACGTTTCGACAACAGAAATTTGATTCCGCACACAAAATTTAATGGAACTTCTTTGTTGAATAATTTTACTCATTGTAAAAATCACCTAATGCACTTTATATACTTCAAAAAGACAAGTACTAAAACACTGACAGTCATATCAACCCAGAAAAAAATATGTGGACGAATAAATAAATTAAAAGTCTTACTATTTTTTGCCCACATACGAGGTGTGTTCAAAAAGTATCGCGAATTTTGTGTTTTTTCAAAAATTATTTATTTATTCATGAAAATCATTTTTTTATCTTCTTCAGCTCCTCCTTCGATGCCGTCTTTATCTCGTCAAGAGAAGCATAACGTCATCCTTTCATGGGCCTCTTCAATTTAGGGAACTAGAAAAAGTCACTGGGGGCCAGATCTGGGAACTACGGTGGCTGCGGCATCATTAGTGTGTTATTTTTGGTCAAAAAGTCGCGCACAAGCAACGATGTGTGTGAGCAGGGGCGTTATCGTGGTGCAAAAGGTAATTTTTGTTCTTCCACAAATCCGGGCGTTTCTGGCGGACTGCTTTACGCAAATTGCGCATAACTTGCTGGTAATATTCCATATGAACCGTTCTTCCTTGTGGCAAGAACTCATGATGCACCACGCCCCTGCAACCGAAGAAAACTGTCAGCTACGATTCGCGATACTTTTTGAACACACCTCGTAATATAGAATTACTATATGACAGTTATATTCAAAATGTTCTTTGAGTATGAAGCTGTTCGGACTGATTATTAAGTGGAAAGTTAACACCAAATTTTAGTCTTCCAAAATATAACAAAATTATGAAATGCTTTACTAGGTGTTATACTCTATGCACTTTTGCATAAGCAATTTTTATTTCAAATAATTCTTCTGCGTAGTTTCTCATTGACTGTAATCAGTATTTATCACTCAATGGAAAAGAAGAAAGTGAAAACACAAATTATGTAATATAGTACTTCAACGTTAATCGAATTATACTCACTGCAGATGGCCTCAAAGGCAGAGATAATAAAAACTAGCCAAAGTATAACACTTTGAATGTCTCCATTAAGAAGTATCGTAAGAACAAATGCTACGGCAATAACAAATTTGATATCGTTATTAGAGAAAATGTTTAGGATATAATTGGGTTAGTAGTGTAAGTACATAGTAAAGAGTTAGCCAGAACAGAATAAATACTTTGTAATATTATTGTAATAACATTTTTTTAAATAAAAAAAAAATAACTCAGAAGCTGCTCGATTATGATGATAAAATGATTATTATTAAGAAATGTGAGAATATTTTCATTAAATTAACCAAGCATCGAAATTAATTAGATAAGGTAAATGATGTTTTGAACAAGGTGCACAACAACTCTTAATAAATCACATAATTTTTAAGAAAATTTGTTCCCACATTGTGAGCATCCCAAAAGATTTAAGGTAAGGTTATATGACGGAAAGCCCATATACATATGCTTTATTGGAGGCAGAGAAAGGTTTCGGCTAATTGCATCAACCTTTGACATTGCTCAAGTATATTTGAGAACATATTTTCAAACTATTTTTTAAATAAATAGTTCACATATTTTAAGTATTATACAATCGTCAATTTTGATAAGATATCTTACATATTAACCGATATACATATATGGCATAAGGCCAGCTGGAGGTTTGATTTTATGTATCACTATTATATAAGAATATTCGGTGTGTAAGGGTTATGGGAAGTTTCCTTTTAATTTTAACCATTTTCGGCTTGAAAAATCACATAAAACCAATTTTTCTAAGATAATTCGCATATTGGCCGATATATGAGGGGTAAAATCAGCCACATTTCCAAATTTGTTTATTAAGGGATTGGGAGTAGGGGAGTATTGGCATACTATTAGCAGGATAGAATTTTCTCCGAATTTCAGTAATATATCTCATACGTTTGCCGATATTTTCGATGATTTCACCAAAGGGTAACACAGCTTCATTTCAAGCTCGTGTGTAAAATTTGTGTGAAATTGATATACAAGTAGATAATGGTTTAGTAGTATATAAAGAGTGGCCCAGAACCAACGCCAGCTTGGAATTAAATACAATTTGTCAAAAAATATCTGATTTCATTTTTCCATGAAAACATGTCTTTAAAAGTTAAACGCAGTTACAAATGCGTGTATATCAAATATATTGACCATTCATACAATTAATTTACACAGTGTCGTTCCTCATACGACATGGTGTACTCTATGATTACAATACATTTGATGAGAAACCGAGAATAACTTTTAACAAAGTGATTTTTTTTTAAATCGAAAAACCCTTGTTGTAGAACTGAAAATTTTACATTAGAATATCACATTTCAAAAGATGTTCGTTTATTTGCTTTGAAGAAAAAGAAAATTTATTGCAAAAGAATGAAAAAAACACACATAAAATATATGGAAAAGATAAATGATTCAGGCGCGGTGTAAATTGAAAATAAACAGCTTGTTTACGTTGTATAATTTTTTAGAGCAAAATCTGAAACTTCAAGGCAAAAATTAACTTGAGAAATAACGCACACCCTAATGTATATATATTAATAGCAGCCCGAACTGGCATCGCACGGGGTAGATAATTATTTATTTTTGGAAATTTGGATATAAAACACTTTTTTTCACAAATATTTTTATTTGTATTAAAAAAATCCCACAGTTATATTTGTATGTAAGTCTATTTATGTTCAATTTCTTTGATGGTTTAAGTGGCGGGCACTTTTGAAAAATTAAAAAATAAAAATAATAATAATCAAAAAATTAAAATAACAGTAATAAATAATGAATTCAGTCGTTTTACATATAAGTAAATAACAAATTATTAAATAAATATATTAAATAATAATAATAATAATATTTCTTTAAAAATTAGCGTATAAAAATATTATAAGTAAAAGTAATAATTACGAAAAAAATAAAAAAAAATTAAATAAAAATACTAATTATGAAAAATTAAAAAATAAAAATAATAATAATCAAAAAATTAAAATACAGTAATAAATAATGAATTCAGTCGTTTTACATATATTTTTGCCACTGCACGTGCTCAATTCTGCTAAATAGCAGCGACAACGTCGAATTCTTACTTTGATTCTATCGGCTCTGTTAGCTGCCAAATCGAACATCACACAGAATTCAATTTGCACCTTCTCTATACTTTACATTCTCTGGCCCGGCGCGCTTTTCAGAATGCATCGCAAACAACGGCCACGGCGCTATGGCGGTTTTGTTTACTTTTTGAATTTTTTAATTCGTAATATCTTTTGAATGGAAAGTCCAATTTAAAAACTATTTTATAGGTAGTTAAATGGTCTTGACCATAAAATAATTTATTTGGATAAGGATTAATATAAACACATAAATAGCATGGTTTGAATTTGGTTAGCATTTTCATTAATGTTTAAAATTAAAAAAGTTGTTGTAGTGACATAACTACAATAGTTGGACATATGCTACCGCGGAGTTTTTTGTAGACATTATGATGTTCTTCAATATTGTTGTACATTATTTTGTTCTATCGCTAATAGTTTCGGCAGCGCATTTGACGAAAGACATTTTAAGACTCATTTTACTACTCCTTCGGTTACATTGTTCAAATTTTATCAAGGATCCCTATTTTTTTTTTAAATGAAATGCAGCCTATAACAAATTGGAAGAATGTAGCATTTTGCTGGTGAAAGAATTTTTAAATCGGCCCAGTACTTTTTGAGCCTATTCATTACAAACATACAAATATACAAAAATAGGTACAAATCTTTCCTCTTTATAATATTAGTATAGATACATATATAAATCGACATTTTCGAAACAAGTACCGTAATTAGTAATTGAAAAAAATGGCATGGCACATTAGAAATCATTGAATTGAGAATTCGGAAAAGCGAAAGCAAATTATCCCCATTTTTCTGATCACTAATTCGTTTTCGATAAATGCACGCAAAGCGCCAGCTGACCTTTTAACTGATTTATTGGTCAACTGCTGGCATATAAATATGCATGAGAGTATATGTGTGTGTATGTGCTTAAGTACCGCCCATTATGTGGCCGCTTAAGTGCTTAGCAGCAATAGCACAGTCATTAATACCGTTACTATGAATTATATATGTATATGTGTGTGTAAGCATATTAATACATTTACATACTCTCGAAGTTGTTGTTGTCGCATTGTTGCAGTCATACAAAATTTTACACACAAAAACCACGAAGAAATAAAAATTTTAGACGCGCATAAAAAGAAACAGTTATGAGCATAATGAGCGTAGCGTTTCAGCTTTACGCTGGCTATTAAAAAATAATAATCAAAAATTACCCAATAACAAAAACAAACATTCGAAGTGTTTTTGCTAGAAATGGTCAACGAATGCAACACTGCTGAATGCCATTAGCCATTGTCTAGTTGAAGTATCTTAGCCTGAAATTCGGTTAGTTTTCCTATTCGGTGACTGCAACTGCTGACAGCGGGGCGAAGGGTCGTCCGCGTGAGTAGCAGCAGCGCGTTTGGCGCAAAATTACTAATGGCGACGCATACATAATTACAATTTCACTTAATTTCCGTTCTAATGTTTTGGAAAATAATGATTTTATTGATTTGTCAAGTCACGCAATTTGGCGCTAACGGACTCTGCCGTTGAGTTTGGTTAAAGCGCTGAGGCATGTTGGGGCTATGATGGAGCAGGTGGTGTGTGACGTTGGGTTTGGTGGCGGTTATGTTGTTGGTAATGGTGTTGACGTTGACGTTGATGGAAACTAGAACGAATTATGAGCAATAATGGAGACTGCAAAGTTTAAGTATGGCCTGCGGTGGAGCTCGGGTGAGCTGCATGTATACGCATATACATATGTATATAGTACATGGTATATATGTATGTATATATATTTCTGCTCATGTACTTGTGTTTGAAGAAACGCTATTGAAACAAACAAATTCTATTGTGTACTTACACTTGGGGGCGCGTAAAGTCGAGCTAAGTTTTAATGCCAACCGTTATATTAATTAAGTGCTGGCGGTAAAACAACAATAAAAATAGTAATTATGAAATATTCAGCATATTGTAGCAGCAAAGCGCGGTTGGCTGAAAGTTTCTTTCAACTAGCGCTGTATTGGCTTAGGAACACAAGGGTTCCAGCATTTTATTTTTATAATATTTCTTAATAAGTTATTAATAGGAATTGTTAGAAATGCTTTTTAAGTAATAGTTCTTGGTTCAATGTAAGTTGGAACCCAATCGAACAATGCAGATTTGATTGTCGATGAAATTATATACATTATTGAACCAGTAAAATCATATTTATCCATTATAATATTATGAAAAATTTATATTATTAATAATCTGATCAAGCCCAGCATGACATGAAGATTAATTAAAGAAAGAAAATACAAGAAATTGTTATTTTGAAGTATTTACTAAACTCGGAGCTACATTATCTTGATAAATTTTTCATTAATGTCTTAACCACAAATTTTTGTAATTTCCAGAAGTAACCCTCGGATACCTTTTAAGGTATATAAATGATCAGCATGACGAGTTGGGCCGATTTAGCCATATTCGTCTGTCTGTCCGTCGGTATATATTGCAACTAGTCCATCAGTTTTTGTAATGTCGATCTGAAGAAAGCTGCTTATATGTCGAAACCGCCGATATCGGAGCATATACATATGTGGCTGCCATAAAAACGGACCGATCAACCCCACCCAGTCTTTGTATGGACAACTTTTTTATGTGACAATATATCTTCACGAAACTGAGATTATTGCCCAAGACAGCGCTATAATTGCTGAATAAAAAGCTAGAAAGGTTATTGTAGCTTCAATGCACCCAAAGTTAACGTTTATTTTATGTTTATTTCTATTTAATTTGATTTAATTTAATTCAATTTAATTTAATTTAATTTAATTTAATTTAATTTAATTTCATTTAATTTAATTTCATTTAATTTAATTTAATTTAATTTAATTTAATTTAATTTAATTTAATTTAATTTAATTTAATTTAATTTAATTTAATTTAATTTAATTTAATTTAATTTAATTTAATTTAATTTAATTTAATTTAATTTAATTTAATTTAATTTAATTTAATTTAATTTAATTTAATTTAATTTAATTTAATTTAATTTAATTTAATTTAATTTAATTTAATTTAATTTAATTTAATTTAATTTAATTTAATTTAATTTAATTTAATTTAATTTAATTTAACTTAATTTAATTTAATATACTTTTATTTTATTTAATGTAATGAAGAAATTCGGGGTTCGAGCAAAGCCACCTGACCTAGCCGCTTACGAAATGAATCGCATCGCAAACTCACTCTTCCCCCCACACAAAACTACTACTACGACTAGCCATTTTCAAGCTCAGGACCAACAAATCACCCGGCCTGGACGGGATAACATCAGAAATCGTGGAAATAATCGCTGCAAAATGACCGGCAGTTCTATTGAATATGTGCAACGCCTCGAAGCCGGAATATTCCCTGAACCCTAGAAAGTGCAACGACTGGTGGTAATCAGTAAGAGAAAAGGAAATTTCAACTTGCCATCAGCACAAGGTCCACCATGCAAGCTCGATACAGCGAGAAAATTCTATGAAAGGCTCCTTAAACCCAGATTCGAAGCAGCTATCAACGAAGCTTGAGAGCTCGCCCCTAGACAAAACGGCTTTAGGCCCAGGAGATTAATTTTAGGAGCTTTAAAATAAGCCATTGAAAGTGTAGAAGCTGCACAGGGTGGAAGACATAAATGCAAAGAATAGTGTTGCTGGCGACTTTAGATGTCGGTGGTGCTGTACCAAACTAGAGAGGGACCACGACAAATAGCTTAATCAAGTCATGATACGGACGCTTAACTCACACATTCCCCTACTCGCTGCGAAAAAAGCAGACCTACTACCCCTAACAAATAAGCACAGGCCCTTCGAAATTAGTATGCAACTACCTAAGCGTAAGATTGGACTCCAGACTAACCTTCTTCAAATACAGCCCGCCGCAGGAAAGGTGGTGAAAATCACCTCCCAACTTGGTAGACTAATAGCCAACATAGGGGGCCCCAGCCAAGAAGAGATACAGCTCCTAATGTCGATGAAGATCATCGTCCTATTATATGGAGCTAAGATCTGGGCAGATGTGCTTAAAAGAGAAAATCGGCGCAGGTAGCCTAAGGTAAGGCCAGTGTGCACCCCACCGCAGCTCTCAAAGTTACAACAGTCTATCGAAGAGTGACAGGTGATGACATTGACTTTCTGACATTCGAAAGGAAAATGTTGTGCGAGCTAAAGAAAACATCCGATAATAACAAAAGCGCAATACAACAAATAAATAAATATACAAAAACAACATGGCACCGAAGATGGATGACATTGAGTCGCGGCAGATTGGCCGTTCATCGACAATTAAAATACCTAAACTCATAGACAAGCCGTAAATTCGGAGAAGTCGACTCAGCTGTTCTCCGATCACGGAAAATTTAAAAAGAACCTCCGCAGAACGGGAAAAGTCGAAGAGCCGTCATGCCTATACAACGACGTGATAGAAGATGACATGTCTGTTCTTTGAATATGTGCGATGGCAATGAGAATTCACCCCCGAAGAAGACAACGGGACAATTTAATTAGTGCCATATTGGAGAAGCAAATAGGAAATTATCAAGAAATTCGCAGCAATTTCGCTACGCAACAACAAGCGGGGCCTGGCCGCAGATGCACAGATGTACATAAATCTTTCAATGAGAAAAATGGAACCCCACCTTGAAGTAATGCAAATGTGTTTCCAGGCAGGGCGACGGTTAGTTAGAGAGGGGTTTTTAGGAACCTGCAAGTGGCACATATCCTTGTTGTGACGACAACACTGATAATGTGAAAGGATTATCCACTCCCTCACCCGCAAAAACAAAAAAAAATTATTTTAATTTATTATGCTGTATTCTATTTATTTTTTATAATTTTTTTAATGCAATTTACTTTAATTTATTATATTTTTTATTTTATATCAACCCCTTTTATATTATTTTATTTATTTATTTTCATTTTATTTATTTTTTACTGCAATTTACTTCAATTTATTATATTTTTTATTTTATTTTATTTATTTATTCTAATTTAATTTTTTTTTATTTTTTTATTTAATTTAATTTATTACCCCCTCAACCGCAAAAAAAAAAACACACAAAAAAAATATTTTATTTTACTTTGTTGTACTCTATTTATTTTTTATTTTATTTTTTGTTTTACTGTAATTTGATTTAATTTATTATATTTCTTTATTTTATATAAATTTATCGATTTTTATTTTATTTTCTTATATTTTTTCATTTTAATTTTCTTGACTTATATTAAAATATATATTCTGTGTTTCCTTTTAATTTAATTATTTGTAATTGCAAACCAACCACACTTCAGCCACTAAACCTGACATGTGCATGCTTTAGCAATTTCTAGCAATTGAGATTTTCAATTTAGTTTAGGTATTGTTTAATTTCATTTATTAGCAATGACCTGCCACTTAGCCAACACTTAACCGCCATTTTAACTTCTGCACACAGCAATCAACGTCAGCAAGTTTCATTTGGCTTTTGTGCAATGGCCAAGTGATAATTCACTGCCAGCCAAGCTGTGGCTGACAACTATTTATAACAACAACAATAACAAAAGCAATACAAACAACAACAGAATTACTAGCCATGACGACAACGTCTCAAGTCTGTTGAAAACCATTTAAATGTTTTCTTAGCGCCACACCGCACACACACACACACATTCACAGAAATAGCGGCAAGTTGTTTTAGTGAGCATACTCGTATACACTGGGAACCACCTTACACCTTAGCCAGCGGAAACGCAGTTGGCGTCTGCATTAGTCACATGATATGCAATCAACGGATGGCGCACGAAGAAGCGAACGAAAGGGACTGCGAGCGGGCGAGTACAGTGCCTCCAATGACCAATAGTTCAAGAGCATAACTATATTTATTTATGACGACATATAATGTACGTATGTTTTAAATACATGTATATGTGTGCATGTATAGGTGATTGTGTGTGCCACAAGGTGTGAGTCCGAAAACCGCGTTGCCACAAAACAAACACGAGCTGCCAATTTGTAAGCACTCAACCTAGCCGTCTTGGGCTGCGGTGTGGACGGGGCACTTACAAGCCAGTTTGATATGCACTTTGGCACTCATACTTGTATATAATGGTATATATACATATGTTATATATATGTGTGTATATATATTAGCACGATTATTTTGAACTCCTAAGGGAGCACCAACTCTGGATCTTGATGATTTCTGAATATTTCTGGCCACATTACAAGTATGTACGTATGTAGTGTCTACAGCATAGACTAATGAGACGTCTTCGTAATTTATCGATTGATTTTAAATTTCCGATAGCGACACGCACGCACACACACACACACTCGTGAATTGTTTACGACAAATTACTTCAGCAAATGACTAGTTGCCGACATTTTAGCACATACATACGTACACACATTTGTTTGTTTGTGTAGGTGGCAGTAATCTTGGTATCTTCGTATCTGCTCGACGCAATCCCGCCATGCGTGAGTGTCATATTATGTAATTAATCTATTTTGTAGACAATTTCAGTGGCTGCCACAGCAGACGCAGCTGTTCGAGGGCATCAAGCGCCTACGAGCACATCACCAACAACCCCACAAGTGATGGCTGCGTCTGACAAGAAGAAACACTGTTGGAGGTGCTGTGTGTAAGAAAGTGGGTATGGTGACTAGGCGGCCCTTCGAGGTGAATGTAATAACATGGCAAATTACATTGGCGGGAATATGACTAAGTAAGCAGAAATGTATGCAGACACGAGTGTTCGAGCCGAAGATGCAAAGCATACAGCAAGGCGTTGCTTGCAAATAGCGGCGACGCAAACCGGAGATCACTACGCCAATTAGGCAGGCTGGAGGTGGCCGTGATGCTGAGCGCTTGGTGTCACAACTGTCGTTTGCAGTGACGAACACAAGGACGTTGTTGCAAAGCAATTGCTTTGGGGCGCAGTTAGGGAACTTGGCGATTGATGAGGTGTAACAATAATAATTTAGCGGCGCTGTCTTCAAAGCCTTGACGTAAATGGATGTCATGTCGCTACGTACTTATGTATGTACAATGTCGGGTGAAAAATTATAGTTGAAATACTTGTTTTTAATAAATTGAGTTTTCCAAAAGTAGTAACATATTTGAATTTTGTATATGTTTTTGTGAGTATTTTTATGTATATTATATTATTTTTATATCCTTGTAGCATGTTGCTAAAAAGTATACTATTTTTGTTCACCTAACGGTTGCGTGTATCGCCTAAAATTAATCGCGATAAATGTAGAGTTATATATATATACATATATATAAATGATCAGGATGACGAGACGAGTTGAAGTCCTGTTGACTGTCTGTCTGTCCGTCCGAGCAAGCTGTAATTTGGGTAAAAATAAGATATCTTGATAAAACTCGGTAGACATGTTCTTTGGCAAAAAGTAAAGACGGGCTCGTAGATGGACGTTATCAGATAACTGCCGCGGGTCCCGGTGGTCTAGAACTCTCAAATTAAGGCTGTTTTATGGATTTTTTTAAGGTTTAAAAAAAGAGCAATCAATTTAAAATTTTTACACTTTATTTATACACTTTTAAAAAGTACAAAAATATTTTTTTGTTAAACAAAAAAAATTTTTAACAATCTTAAAAATGGCGTCCAAAAAAGGCTATCTTAAAAGATGACTCCCGGTGCCGTTGTTGATTTTGACTCTTCTGAACATGTGAAACATAAAAACTAAATAAATTATTAATCAGAAGGAGTGCAGCTATCGCTGAATCTACAACCAAAAAAAAAATTGAAAATTAAAAAAATTTAGCGCTTTTTTTCAAATTCTTAAAACAGCTATTTTTGGACCAGTTTTAGATCGAAAAAAATCGAAGTTCTTAAAATTAAAGTTTGATCGTAGTCCCAGCGATAGATATCGATCTTATATACACATATTAAAATTTCAAGTGATTCTGATGGATAGTTTTTTTTTTTTGTTTCTTCAATGGCACGCCGAAATAAGTAGTTTTGAGATAAATGAGTTTAAAGTTTAGAGTGTCTATATTTTAGATACCTGCGCCACCTGCAAAAACGGCTGTACAAGCTAAAATAATGTGAATATCCTTCCAAAAATTTTACAGTATATTCTTAAAGGACTATACTTTCGAACTATCAAAACAAAACAAAAATCGATTTTTTGAAAATTCCAGACCACCGGGACCCCTTAATTGAAAGCGCATAAATTGCTATAACTAAGCATCAAATTAAGATAAAGAACTCTCGTTTGACACTTCGGATTACAATAACAAGGGAATCTGGGAGCTAAAGACTTTGAAAAAGTGGGCATGGCCCAGCTTTTTTTGATGTAAATATCTCCTAAACAACAAGACCTATAAAAACCAAATTTACACAGCTCAAATATTATAAAATCCCGTACCGGCAATGTGAAATTGGCAAAATTCAGAAAATAACCTCGTCCACACCTCATATAACGGAACTGTTTAAAGCAACTAAAAGGGCGATAAATCAATAACTAAATATGCCAGAGGCATAAAATTCTAGCTCCGAAATGGTATGAAAGGACTTTACCGGAGCCGGGGTAAAAATTGGACGTCGAGCGGGTACTACCCACTTTTAGGTGAAATTTCATATCTTAGGACCCGCTCGGCAGATTTCAACCAAATTTGATATGTGATATTATTATCATATTTTTATGCCACAGTGACAAAATAAATACATTCGGACTGAAACCACGCCTACTTCCCATATAGCGAAATTTTTAATTCTATTTCTCATTGCAGCACATAAATAAAAAAAATTGTATAACGGAATTAAACTTTGCGCTAATTATTCCTTTAAAGTTAGCCACCTTATGACCAAAAATTGCAGCCAAAACTATTCAAGCCTCTAGGTACCGAATCTGTGGACCCTAGCATCTATAGTTGACTTTTGACCGAAACATATCTGCATGTATGGGATATACAATAGAAATTCAGGAGAATTTTTTTCCTGAAAATAATATAACAGTGTATGAAAAATTGTTTTAATCGCGTCAACTCTTCCCTGAGCCCCCATATGCCTAACATAAAGATTTTCGAAATTCCGGGTGACTTAATATTGCATATATCGGCCAAGGTGTAAGCAATCTCAATGAAAATGAGAGAGCATGTTTTAGTCATAACAGTATATCTAAGACCATCAGTGGATAAAATGGATAAATTTGGGCGAAAACTTGACCTAGTCGCCATTTGACTAATGTCAGTATTTTCGAAGATCCGGCTGACCTTACTCCATATGGTTATTGATTGTATGTGAAGTACTTTATGAATCCCAGGTAAAAATATTTTAGTATGTGGAATGTTAATGATATGCAATGTTGAAATTTTTTTTGTCAATCACTAACATTTGAGGGGGTAAGAGTTGAGAAAAATTCAAAAAAATTTTTTAAGCACCTGTATGTATGTATATTGATTTTCGTTTTTATAACTAACCTAACCTTATGCCGAATATGCCGGTCAATGTGTGAGTTATATATACATATGTGCTTGGATTGCGATCCTATGGTGGAAACCCCAATTTTTTTTTTTTACAAATTTCTAAAAATTTGTGAAATTTTTATCAAAACCCAGTTATTGGAAACTACCAATAACGTTTCAAAAATTTTCTAATAAACAATAATGTTTCATTTTTCAAAAAACGACGAACTGACAATTCGAGATGTTTCGGAAATATACTGAAAATTTGGTCACAATATTGAAAACTGTTGAAAGTTTAAATATTTCTTATACAAACATATGTATTTGAAGAAAATTTACAGGTAATATCGAAAATTTGTTGAACCCCTGATATTGGACACACTCGTCTAGAGTGGCATTTATATTAATATAATTGGGCGGCATTCAATGTGAAATAATGGCGAGCAAAGCACTGCTCTTAATTCTCACACATTAAACACAAACAAATGCAAGATTTATTATTAATAAACGATTTGTTAAGTACACACATTACAAAAAAAGCACTCGCCGCTATCCACAGAGCCATAATTACACATTGACACGCACGCACACAAACAATGTTTAGTTAACATTGAATGAAATCAATAACTTTTGTTCGAGCTCTACCCCTTCACACCAACTCTACCCCTTCTCATCGACCGTTGCGGTGCTTGTGCAGCAATCCTCCGAGCACTCGGTGGGCGTTTCACACGAAGCACACTCAATCACCACATTCATTGATGACAAATTCAGAAATCGCTTTGAATTGAAACGTACAATTTGAAACACATCGGCGCTGACTGAAATTCAAGGCAGATAAAGAAATAAATGCATGCCAGCACACAAAAGCATAGTGGCCATTAAAATATCAAAATAAAAAGTCATTAGCACTCAACGCGGCCACAAACACTCATAAGTAATGAATAAAAAAATGCTTGGCTTTTGTTAAAAATAGTATTTGTAACTCAATCTAATCTCACTTTTACAAATCAACAACAGGCAAAGCTCCGAAATTACTCAACACTAATAAAAGCTTCGTACTCGAAATTGTAATCACTTCTTTCTTATATCTCCACCGCACTTTGGATCAATAATATCGATAACATAATAATAATCAGATTTAGGTATAATTTATCACAAAATTTCCTAACATGTGATGTTTTCTTGTACATCAAATTGATCAGACCCATTTCGACAGAGCCACGGGTATTATTAAAGTTGGTACGAGATCTTAAATTAAAAGCATACAAATACAACTTGGGCAAGAACTGATGCCTGTCGACCTTTCCAAGCGACATCGCTTCGCTCTATTGGCTCTTAAAAGGTTTCAATAAGATCCGACGTATCAGCGATGATACCCTTTTCTGGCTAATGGGTATGAAAACAAGTAAAATATAAGGGCTTTGTATGGGTTGTGGGCTGGTGGAATCATCGGTTCATATTTCTTCAAAAATGATGAAGGTGAGAACGTATTGACGGCGACCGTTATCTTGCCATGATAACCGACTATTTGATGGCTGAAATTAAAGCTTGTGATCTCGGCGACATTTGGTTTCAAGAAGAGAGCGTCACTTCCTACACGTTGCATAAATGAATGGATTTATTGAGAGAACACTTCGTTGAGCAGATAATTTCATGTTTTGGTCCGGTCGATTGGCCACCTAGAACATGTGCTACTGTTAGACCTTTTCGGTGGCGATTTGTAAAGTCTATGCGGACAATCCTGCTTGAATTCAGGCTTTGGAGCAAAACATGATGCGTGTCATTTGCCAGTTACCCGTCGAAATGCTCGAACAAGTCTTCGAATATTGGATTTAACGGATAGACCAGCTGAGACGTAGCCGCGGCTAACTTTTCTATGTTTAGTTATGTATAGTTTTTATGTTTTTTCTTTAAAAAAGTAGGGAACCTCGAAATCGATCGCCCTTTATCTGTAGCCTTTGAATTGCTTCAGCATTCACCGTACTTTCCGAACCTGGTTCTCAACGACTTTCTGTTCTTCTCTAACTTCGGGAGAATAATCAATTGAAAAGAGAGAATTGAGAGTAAAAAGGAATCGATTTCGAAGCAAAATAAAAAAAAAATTATATCGAAAAACTAAAACAGAATGTTTGGGAAATCGTTATGATCTGTATTTCACCATCGAAATCGACTACTTTAAATAGTAATATAGATCGTTTCTTATAGCATAAAGAGCTATAATCAAATAGATATTTATCTTGCTTTGAATGGGGCAGTTTGTACAACAGCTATAATCTATATTTGTTCTATCCGAATATTATGATAAATATTGAAAATTATAGCGTTGCCTTGGAAAATCTACAATAATTAATTCATGTCAGTTTTCGTGTAGATAATTTGTATGATTAAAAAGTTTTTCATACTTTTCATTGACCAGTTTGTAGGGCACCTATGTACTATAGGAGTCAGATATCGACAGGTCAAACATATTAGAAAGTTCTTAGGGGGAAAATGATTTGTACAAAAATTTAGATCTACAACAAAAATTTTAAGGACCAGTTTTCGTACACACAGAAAGAACAAGTAACATACTCTCGCATGATAAAGTGATAATCGAGATTTCATTATCCGTCATTTACATATTTTTTTATTTTGCTGTAAAATTAATTAGATAAGTAGTTCCTGAGATATGGTTTTTGGTCCATAAGCGGGCGACGCCACGCCCATTTTCAATTTTTAAAAAAGCCTGGGTGCAGCTTCCTTCTGTCATTTCTTCTGTAAAATTTAGTGTTTCTGACATCTTTTGTTAGTCGGTTAACGCACTTTTCACTTTTAGTGATTTTCAACATAACCTTTGTATGGGAGGTGGGCGTGGTTATTATACGATTTCTTCCATTTTTGAACTGTATATGGAAATGCCTGAAGGAAACGACTATACAGAGTTTGGTTGACATAGCTATAGTAGTTTCCGAGATATGTACTAAAAACTTAGTAGGCCCACTTTTCCAAAAAAATTACGTCCAAATATGCCCCTCCCTAATGCGATCCTTCGTGCCAAATTTCACTTTAATATCTTTATTTACGGCTTAGTTATGACACTTTATGGTTTTTGGTTTTTGGTTTTCGCCATTTTGTGGGCGTGGCAGTGGGCCGATTTTGCTCATCTTCTAACTTAACCTTCTTATGGAACCAAGAAATATGTGTACCAAGTTTCATCATGATATCACAATTTTTACTCAAGTTACAGCTTGCACGGACACACGGACGGACGGACAGACAGACATCCGGATTTCAACTCTACTCGTCACCCTGATCACTTTGGTATATATAACCCTATATCTGACTCTTTTAGTTTTAGGACTTACAAACAACCGTTAGGTGAACAAAACTTTAATACTCTCCTTAGCAACTTTGTTGCGAGAGTATAAAAATAGGCGGGAATAGCTTAATCGGCTTAGCTCGTGAAATACAACATTATATAGAGTTGCCAAAATTTCCTTCAAATTCCTGGTGCAGTCCATCGAAAATATCAAAAATTCCATTGCAAAGTCATTATTATAATTCAAAAAAAAAACATTTTTCAGTTTGCAGGTTTTTTTAAACCCTATATTATTATAAACTTATGCTTCTACATATATACATATATGTACATTAATTTTTTTAAATCCAATTTGAGCAACTTACTTTGCGGTGACTGCTCCTGGTCAGAAAGCACCCAGTTGTGGCGCTATCGCACATTAAAAGTATTTTCACCAAATGAAGATACGACGCTTGCCAAACGAGAAGTCACAAGACAATTTAAAATAATGTGGAATATCCTGCGTTTGCACAGCGTAAATTGTTTGCGAAACTGTCGAAATAAATGGCAAATGGGGGCGTACGCGCGGGTGTGTGTATACGTTTCCCAATAGCGATTATCGATGTGATGTTTGCGCCGCACTTTCGTATCGCTGCGTTGCTTTTGGTTTATTCTTCGCTGTTGCACTGCTGCCGTGCGATTTCGTTGCCATCGGCCGCTTGAGCTTTATCCTTATCCCCAAAGTGTTCGCACGCACTTTTCTTAAATTATTTTACATCATCCGCGCTTTGGGCGCATTTCCAACTCCCACTCTATCGCCCACTCCCCCTCTCAATCTCTTTGTCACACACTCGCCGCTTACTTTGTTTGTGCGCTTGCGGCTTTCGCCTTCGAAATTCCGTGAACACCGTGGCGTATACTCAATTTTTCGGCAGGTACATACTTATAAATATATATGCATGTATGTGTGACTGTTTTCCTTGTGCTTCGTTCTCTTGGCGTGAACACTTTATTCGTTTGCCGTTACTTTTTTGTTCGGTAGGACGGATTTCGTTGTTTTGAGGCATTTAGTAAATATGTATTGTGAGTACATATGTATGTACTATGTATGTTTGTATGCACGTGCACTTTTATTATATATTAGATTTCTGTCGTGTGCTTTGAACTTTTAGGTGAGTATTCTTTAACTGACGGTAGGTCGTTCGCTCTTGCCCACGCATTTACCCTCTGTGTGCACACACACAACCGGCAAAATGTGTATTTTCGAATTGGATTTTTGACAAAACAAGCAACATATAGAACAGTCACGTTTCGAAATATCCCATTTCACAGCATCATTATCTTGGCGAACACTTTGCTTTGCAGCTGGCTTAGAATTGTGTGAGTGCGAAGATTTTTAAATATCAGTTACGTTATAAGTCCACATGTTTATTTATATATTTATGTATTATTAACACTTTGATATGAACTGATATGCCGTAAACATTATATTATTTGAATTTAATATTTTTTTTATGAGTTCGTTGTTTGTACTTTTCGTTTTGTTTATATAAGTTTCACTAGACGAGTTACGAGTTGAGTTTCTATTATAGTTGCATCGAAAAGAACTGTCTCCAGCAGTATTTTCTATAAAAAATTTATATTTTTCTCGTTTGCTTTCACCATAATTAACAACTTTTTGTATCACTAGCTGAAGTACTAATAAGAATGTACAGGACGCGGCTGAGTTTTGGACCAAACCCAATTTTTTTTAGAGACTGAGACATAAGTAAAAAATGTTATTTATACAGTTTTCGAACTTAGCTTAAAGGACAGCGCACGCTCAAAACCGTGAACACGCTTTTTTGTGTTTTGACTAAGAAACGTACATATGTCTGCAGTTCAGAAAAAAGAGATTCAGGCTTTAAGTCGGAGAAACAACAAATCACGTTTTTGTGTTGCTCAAACGCCACTGGAACTCAATAACTCAATAGGCCTTGGCAATTGGAAAGGCAAAGAATGGATAATGTCGGTTGTTTTTAAAGATTAATTTCTCATTCATTCCACAGCCCCAAATTTTTTTTAAAGTTTCTGAAATTTTTTTCTAAAATTTAGTTAAGGTGAAATCATTTTTAAAGAAGAGAAACCTGCTCATTAAAGGGCTTCTCCTCATCGACAACACATCTTCACAGCCAGCTGAATTGGTAGTAGAAAAAGGTTCGCAATATTTATGCCACCAAACGTTACACCCCTCTTTCAATCGATGAATCAGAATGCAATTAAATCACGAAGCTGCTTTACAGAAATATGCTTCTGGCGTCAATAGCAGCAACGAGATCTGATTTGCTGCAGTCAATGAAGTAGTTAACATTAAAAACTACAATAAATATTTTGGAAGTTGCTTGGAGTCTATGCTAATTGCTGGAAGAATATTTAAAATTTTGCGGAAAATGATGATGTTCCTGATAATAGTATGCCGTTGGCGGTTTTAAAAGCAAAAAAGGAAGCTGAACTTTAATACTAAATGAGCAAATAGTCGATCTTCTCCACAGTTCGATTTTGCACGCAGAAATTCTCAAAAATATATAAGTTATTGCGATCTTGTCTCTTATTAGCAATTTTAGAGTGGATGTACGTTACCAACTATTCGTGAATGGAACGAAGATATTGAGGTTTATAATGCGAACGACCGTCTCACAGACACCGGAGAAAATCAAACAAATGAAGCAGTTGAAATTTTCAATAAAGCACTACCGTGGGCTATTCATGAAGGTATCAATCAAAAAGATGTAATTCAACTATTAGAAAAACAGAAACTTTTTCGGTCAAGCTTACAATGCAAATGCTATGGAGTAGTCAAAACTGAGCCAGTATTCTTGAAGTAGAAAAAATTAATTTTTGTTTGAAGATTCAGTTTTAATCCCATAGAGCAATATATGGTATAAGTCAAATAAGTGCGACCGAAAAATGTTACCGCATTGAAATAATAGGAAAATCTATATGACATCACTTTTTTACCTCAGGAACCTACATACTTTAGTAAGAAAATGTTTTTTCTGCATATTCAGCTTTAACCGGTAGCAATAAAAATCTTAAAGAGTGAGTAACAAGATTGACATATATCATTTTTATTTATTAATATTTCACTAAATTCGATATAGCCGGAAATTTGATGAAAATTTCTTTAGAAACACACATACACATAATAAGCTTAATCAACTCACTCTACCCTACAGTTAGATAAAAGATAGGTCAAGCAGCTCTTTTGTATCTAATAATACAAAATTATATTTTTTATAGTTCAATATCATTTCCTGTGAATTCTTCAATGTCGTTTGAAGATTTTGCAGTCGCAACAAAATTAAATTACTTTTGCCGGTGCTGTTTGTGTATTGGTATATACCATATGGAGATAAATAAATATATACTACTGTGCCCAAAATAAAAAGATGACATTTGAATTTAAACTGCGCGCCTAGAAGGATTTGAAGAATTATTTTTTTTTTAAGTTGGTAGTACTGTCAGTCACATTTATGTCAAATTTCATGTCAAAATATTCATTAGTGTTTGAGATACGTGTCGTTTTGTGACCCGCTAAAAGTGTGTTTTTCGCTTTTTGCGATGTCGAAATTTGTTGAGCAAAGAATTTGCATTCAATTTTGTTTACGGAATCAATTTTCTGTTGCGGATACATTGAGGATGGGGCAGAAAGCTTTTAGTGATGAGGCTATGTCTAAAAAAATGTTTACAAGTGGTATAGTGAGTTCCAAGCCGGCGTGAACGTGTCGAAGACGAAGAGCGTCCAGGGCGACCTTCAACCTCACCGACGAAGCTCACGTTCAACAAATCAAAGATTTGGTATTGAAAAACCGTCGATTAACACTTAGAGACCTTGCTGATGAAGTTAGCTTATCATACCAATACCAATACCATTTTGAAGGATGTTTTGGGCCTCAAGCGCGTCAAATCTCGACTGGTACCGAAAACATTGAATTTTTTGGAAAAAAGGCGTCGCGTTGAAGTGTGTGAAACGATGCTTTCCGACTACCAGGGTGTCATGAAATGCATTATAACTGGCGATGAGACTTGGATCTATGCTTACGACCCCGAAACAACCGATTATTCGAGCGAATATCGTGGCAAAAGAGAGCCGAGACCAAAAAAATCGCGCTAAAGTCGCTCAAAAATCAAGGTCATGTTGACTGTTTTCTTCGATTATCGTGGTGTTGTGCATTATGAATTCCTTCCAACCGATCAAACAGTCAACAAGGAATATTATTTGAACGTTATGCGTCATTTGCGTAACGCTATCCGCCTAAAAAGGCCGGAATTGTGGAAAGACAATTCTTGGTTTTTACACCACGATAATTCACCATCCCATACTGCTATCGTAATTCGTGATCATTTCGCCAAAAACTCAACCCATATCGTTCCGCAACCACCGTATTCACCTGATCTGGCACCGTGCGACTTCTGGCTGTTCACCGAGCTCAAAATACTGCTCCGGGGACATCGTTTTTATACGATAGAGGAGATTCAAGCCGCAGCGAAGACGGAACAGAAGGCCATCCTGGAAGGTGACTACAACCAGTGTTTCGAAGATTGGAAAATCCGTTGGCATAACTGCATTGCATCGGGAGGGGATTACTTTGAAGAGGATGAAATTGATTTGGAAGAACAAATAAAGAATTTTCAAAAGAAATACAATGTCACCTTATTTTTTGAACAAGGTAAAATATATACCTATGCAGCTATGTATCAATAAAAGTTAAAATTTCTTGAGAAAATCTAATTTTATCCCAGAAGCAAACTATTAAACAAATATTTACTGAACAAAAGTTAAAGAAATTGTTCCAAGGTATAAAAAAATATATGCCCTTCTTCCTTACAGCGTATAATATCAGACAGCAAAATCATAGTCTTAAAAACGTTCAATTTTTATTTATTTAATTATTGTTATTTATTTATTTTTTTTTTTTTTTTGAGTAAGTAAAGTAATTTGAGGCAATCCTCTTCCAAAACTCGACAACAATTATTCTTTGATATTTTAATTTTTTTTCTTTATGTTGTCAATAAAACGAACTATCAAAAGGTCATTCAATTCCTCTCATTCAGGAATTATTTTGCCTGAAGCTTTTCAAATATATTTTACATAACGTTACGTTTCCTATACCTATATTTAAGCTTTCGTTATTTATCTTTGCACAATAAGTGCGACACAATTTTTTTAGAATTTAATTGGAAAATATATAGGGAAATAAACAATGACTTCCGGTAAATAAAGTAATAACAATTCTGGCGAAAAAATTTCGATAGACAGTCAATTTGTATTTGCATTTAACTCAAGATGTTTTTTATCAGTTTCATAACTGGGTTTGCTTCTTTAACTGCTTAAATATTAATGTCATCAACCGGAAGTAATGTCTTTCTTGTTTTTTGTCTGTCCTTCTAAGAATTTCGTAACGAATAAGTGATACGACAATCTCATGGGATTTTTTCCTGTTTGCATAGGCAGGTGCATTAAAACGGCTTTTTCCACTAAATCTTACCTTACAATGCCATAAAAGTATATACATATATATATATATATATATATATTGCAGTGGGTCGAAAAAATATTCAATTTTCCCAAAATCTATAAAAGGAAATATTTTTTCCAGTAGTTCGAAGTAGTTTTGAATTTTTCTATCTGGTAATAAGAACAAAAATAGATAACTGTAGGTAGAAGAGCTTTCAGTTACAATTAAGAGCTCATACTTGGACAAACTGGCTTAGAAAAAACTCTCTAGGAATCTATTTTTAAGAGTTCCCAGCGAAAGTCTTTTTTTCTACCCACACTAAGGGTGCTTATGCAAATGTTTGAATGTTCTTTGGAAATGCATTATATTTATTTCAACATTACACTACAATTGAGTGGGCTACCATAGCGACAAGTTGACATTTCTTAGAGACAATCAAACACAAAATATAATAAATAAGTTTCGAGCGATTGAACTTCAAACCCACATCAAGCGTGATTGAACGTAGACATATAATACATGTAAATTATTTAATATTTCTAATTATTACTATAATTAGTATGTAAGCACGTTTGGTGGAATGTGAGTGTAAAAATAATATTTTATAATTTTGTGAATAAATATTTAATAGGCTTGGACTTCAACTCTTTGTTGTGGTGTGAAAAAGTTACTACGGTGTAATATATGAGTTGAACACCTGTGGGGTAAAGTTTGAATAGAAAATATGAATAAGAACATTTCAAAGAAAAGGTATACATTGTGTCAAAAAAGCACCTGGAAATCGCAATTAAATTTCCCCGGTTAAATAATCAAACAAATGTATTTTGCTAAGTTGGAGGTCTGGCCTATTTACTATGCCAGTGTATCACCTAAGTTTGAAAAATTCAGTGTTTGTACCACGTCTTCAAAGACGGTCGAGAGATCGTTGAAGACATGCCTCGTTCTGGACGACCTCTTCAACTGATGGGAACATAAAAAGTGCATGAAAATAATCAGACAAGTGTTAGAGGAATGGCAAGAAAGCTCGACATGTTTGACGAGTTCGTTCGAATGATTTTGGTGAATATTTTGGTTACGAAACACGTTCTTAGTCCCAATTAAGCTGAATTTTTTTCAAAAAGAGTACGGTAAAAAGTTCTCTTTTAATCGTGGGAATACTGATGACGAGACATTTTTTGATTCGCCTAAAAAAAAACGAGTCGAAGCAAAAAAAAGTACGTCAATGCCGATCAGAAATCAAGGAGATGCTTATCAGTTTTTCGATATTCATCGTATGGTGCATCATGAATTTGTTCCGGGGTACAGACGGCCAACAAGGCGTTCCATTTGGCTGCATTGAGGTGTTCGGGTGAGAACATCCGTAGAAAACAGCCGGAGTTGTGGAAGAACAATTCATGGATTTTACACGATTATAATGCACCACCGCATCGAGCCACGATTGTGGCCGAATTTAAAGCCATAAACGTAGTGAATACCATCAATCACCACTCTATTCACCAGTCTTAGCTCATTGTGTTTTTTTTTCTTGTTTCCCCCAAACTGAAATTATCGCTCCGTGGAACACGTTTTCAGTCGATGGAAGAGATAAAACAAAGTTTTCTGAAGGAGCTAAAGGCCAGCCCAAAAAGGGCTGATGTA
Source organism: Bactrocera correcta (assembly GCA_027475135.1). Taxonomy (NCBI): domain Eukaryota; kingdom Metazoa; phylum Arthropoda; class Insecta; order Diptera; family Tephritidae; genus Bactrocera; species Bactrocera correcta. The sequence goes on from CM050326.1 coordinate 88,334,348, forward strand.
AAGTATTTCGAGGACTGGAAAAATCATCGGCATAAGTGTATTACGTCTAGTGTGGATTACTTTGGAGGCGACAAAATAAATATTGATGAATAATAAAATACTTGGCGTTTTATTTACTCGTACAAAACCGGGTACTTTGTTCCAATATATGAGCTGGAGACATGTGTGGTAAAGTTGGAAAGGAAAATATGAATAAGAACACATTAAAGATAATATGTATTATTCACAAAAACAACAAACAATTCAGAGAAATATCAATTAAACTAAATAGAGAAATAAAAATTAGTTAAGGCAAATGCACAATTATTAAGCCTAACAAAAAAATAACAGTATTAGTGGTAAAAAAAAAATAAAAAAATTATATACATATATAAAAGTCAATAAAGAAACAACTTAATTAATATTTAAAAATCTTTTTAAAATTTTTAAAAATTACTTATATAAAAAAACATGAATTCAACTAGGCATTAAGGCAACACAAACGTGCTACGCCGCCGCACAAAACCCACACAAACGACAACCCACTCACATCCAGCAGCCTTTATCTTTTGTCTTCCGCCTTACACCCCGCTCATTACGGGCAGCCTCAACAATTTTTTGTGTACGCGCCTTAGCAACTCGGCTCCACTCAATTTATGGTGCGTAAAGCAGCAGCGACTGTTTATTCGGCAGTATATACTATATGTATTTATGGATGTAATATATATATGTAGTATACTCTAAATTAAAAGCACCAACAAAGCGGGTAGGATTTTGTCGGCGGCTGATTTCTCCGAAAATGCCAAATATTACATTCTAACGCTGTTGAAGTATACAGACGCAGAATGTGCCACAACAACAATGTAGCGTTAAAACAAAAGATGTTATTTTTGTAGTTGAGGGAGAGCAGAATATAGGGAATGAGATGAAATTTAGTAATGCACCAGCGCAATGTTAGCTCTAGGATAATATATATGTACATATCTGAGCAAATACATACATATCTACTAGGGTCCATATACATACATACAGGTATATATAGTATGTAAGAGAAGTTACTGCTTTAAGATGAGACCGAGCGCAGCAAGCATGTGACTGCAGAGGCTTTAGTCTACCGAAAGCAGAAACGAGTTTGTTAGAGTGGCGCTTGGTGGGCCGGTGGGTGGACCATTTTCTTGGCTTGTTTTAATGTGATTTGGTGAGGCTGAGTTGACGAAAATATTGTTAGATACAAAAGTAATCTGTGAATGTGTGCATCTGTGTATGTGTGGAATACAAAACGGTGACTTGCTTATTACACACACCAGCCAAGTCGATACAATTCTGTGGAGCGCCGAGACAATTGTAGAAATAATAGTGTATGGGGTCGTAATGGCTGGACAGCGCACTGAAAATGTTTAGCTTTAAGCATTGTTGTTGGCATTTCTTAACGCATAAACGATGATGAGTTTTGACAGCGCAAATAACAGTTGTCTGAACCCCAAACCGTTATTCGGAAATAACAATTGAAACAAGTAAAACAAATAAATGCAGACAGAACGATTCGTGGACAGAAAGCAGTAACTGTATAATTTCGGAGGCGACTTAAGCGTGTGGGTAGCATTACAGCTAAGTGACGTGGTAGGGATACAAAGGGCAGCCATCAAGGTGAAAGCAATCGAGACGCGTGTAGTCTGCTGGTGGACACAATGAAGCCATTAACTTTTTCGGATACTCAAATGCAATTGATTCGATACTTTGCGCGGTTTTAAACTATTGACCGCACATACACACACACGCTTACACATAAACCATTGTATACACACACGAAAAAAGTGTGTTCGGCGCGTAAATATTTCAGTATTTTTTCAACTTTACAGCAACAAAATAATTGCGCGCGTGATGTCTGCCTACTCATGACTCATTTGTCACGTTGTCGACCACACTACATGCCACGGAAGAGCAATTGCGGTACTTCACTAGAACTACTCGATTAATTTCAAACACCTTTACACACTTTTTTATTTAATTTTAATTTTTTTTATTTATTTTTTTTTTTCAATTTACTTGATTTATGCACTATTACTGTGTTGCTTTTGTAAGTAATTCCATTCGTAGTTTGCAGCAACAAAATTTTACGCGACGCGTCTACACTACATTTGTGGTATCCTTTCACAGAGCTATCCCGTTATTTTTCACTATTCTACTCTATACTACACTAGGCGCTGCGTAACGAGAGAACGCCACTGAACGCACCGCCGACCGACGCACTCGAATGAACTTATTGAATTGAAAAGCACCAGCGTACGAGCCCGAGCTCTCAAAGCTAGTCGGCCGCGACACGAACGGAAAATAGCGGTAATGAAAATGAACGAAATTCGAAAAGGAAAATGTGCACGATGAAACGAAATGGAACCAGAGCACAATGCTCCCACGAAAAGTTTCCTAAATCCATTTGTTGGCATTCGTGTAAGTCTTTGAGTTCGTGTGTGTGTGCCTTACAGCCGTTTGTATTGGTAGAAAAAAGCTCGAAATTCGGGCAAACGAAAATTGGCAGAACTGTGTAGGTATATGCAGTTATCCTTCTTCTAAATGTGTGTTTATGTAGTTGTGTTAGTGTAATGTGTGTGTTTGTTGGGGTTTGTGTGTTCCGAAAGAAGGAATTTGTAGATTTTAGAATACACACAACTGAAAGCACAAATAATGGAGTGAAAACATACATATGTATATATGTCACTACATTTAGAAATACCGAAAAATGTTGAATGTTGCCACTTTTTGCTGATAGCGCAACACAAAATGAAATGAAATGAGCTGGAAACGAATTGCTGGAATTGATTTTGGATTTTAGATTCGGCTTCATTCAAAGAGGATTTCTCAGAAATTGTTCTGAAAGGCGGGAAATACGATTAGATCTCGAAATTTGATAATATTTAAAATTGATTTTAATTAAAAATTTTTATTAAGAGTAAATATAGTTTAAGAGAATTCTATTAAATGAACATTGAGTCAATTCCAAAAATATAAAACAAGAAATTTTTTCTAAGATTTAAAAACTATCCAGCCGATCAATTTTTCCCATGATAATATTTTAATACTTAGCATTTTTAAGATATTCCATTTTCATACTAGTTCACAATAGCACACAATATTTATTACATTTTTTATAATTCAATTATCAGTTATAAATTGGTGTTATTCGGGCTTGTTCGAATTTAGGCAGTCGTCTGATCAAATTTGAACCGGACTGAAAAGCCTCAGACGAACATATAAAAGGTTATAACAATCTAAATTCGATCAGATGGTATTTTATTCATCACCTGATCTTGCTGTAAGTATAAAATTCGCCTAATTCCGAATTTAAGTACCATATATTTCATATTAGCCCCATACAGATTGATACAAATTTATAATGTTCTAAGTCCCACAGCTAAGCTCGGTGACTGACGTGGAACAATACTAGAATTTTCGTCAGGTGCGAGAAGGACCTCTCCGAGCAGTTCAATACTAAACAAGATTTCAGACAAGGCGACTCCCTATCGTGCGATTTTTTCAACCTACTCCTGGAACAAATTTTTCGAGCTGCAGAGCTTAATTGAGCAGGTACAATATTCTCTCAGAACGTACAGCTGCTGGCGTATGCCGATGACATCGATATCATTGGCCTCAACAACCACGCCGTTAGTTCTGTTTTTTCCAGACTGGATAAGGAAGCGGATCAAATGGGTCTGGTTGTGAATTAGGGCAAGACGATATAACTACTGTCATCGAACAAGCAGTCGCCGCACTCGCGACTTTGCTCCCACGCCAGTGTTGACGGTCATAACTTCGAAGTCGTAGATAATTTTGTCTATTCTGGAATGTCTCGAAATCCAACGCAGAATAACTCTTGCCAACAGGTGTTACCTTAAACCAAGTAGGCAATTAAGAAGTAAAGTTCTTTCTTGACGAACAAAGACCAAACTCTACAAGTCACTCATCATCCCCGTCCTGCTATATGGTGCAGAGGCATGGACGATTACAACCTCTGATGAGCCGCTTTTTGAGAAAGAGAAAGCATTGGCCACGGAGAATATTGTATTCGATGGAACAATGAGTTGCATGACATATACGAGGATATTGACATAGTTCAGCGAGTTAAGAAACAGTCGTCCGAATTGATGAAAACACTCCAGCTCTGAGAGTATTCGACGCAGTACCCGCCGGAGGCAGCAGAGGAAGAGGAAGACCTCCTCTCCGTTGAAAAGACCTGGCTATACTTGGAACCTGTAAATGGGCGCCAACCAGTGAAAAAGAAGAACGACTGATGCGCTGTTTTTATATGAATAAGCAGTGTGAACTCTTCTTGAAGTCATGCCCTAAATAGGTCTGCAAGGGTGAAATGATAAATATAAATGACCAGCTGATCCGTATCTATCTGGTATCTATGCAAAATTCAAACAATTATGCATAATGACATTGACCACCATCAGCTCCGCCAAAATCTCGTGTGTCTTCTGCAATATACGCCTTCAGTGACACTGTCAACTCTAAAAGTACAATACCATTAACGAACGCGACGGTATGACATGGTATCCGTTTGGAACCACGTCACTGTTGGCTATAAATTTTATAAAGTAAATAACTATATACGTATATCTCGGATCCCTCTCTTGACGAAGTTCATCATTTTTCCGTCCTACCATACGGAGAAAGTACTTGGAACATACCAGAGAACTGTTCGTCGCCATGTCTTTGGAGCCATCCGCGTAAGCGATGAATACTAACGAAAATTGAACCACGAACTGTATGAGCTGTACGCCGACATTGATATAGTTGTTCATGAAATTCTAACAAATATGCTGGTTAGGTCATTGCGTTCACAAGGACGATGATGTTCCAGCAAAAAGCTCCTTTAATTCGAGACCCCCGAGCTGACAATAAAAACAAGGACGCTCAAGCCTCCAAGGGAAGGACCAAGTTGCATAGCGTTTGGTCTGCACTTGGGATGTACTATTGGCGTGATCCACTAAAGAATAGAGGCAACTGGTAAAGTTTGCTGTTCTCGACCCAGAACCACTCACGGTTAGAGTAGCAAAGAAGAAGAATGGGGGATCTTTGCGAAATTTGTCACATTTCACAATCTGTGAACATGGTGTTCAGATCGGACCACTATAGATATAGCAACCAACTGAGTTATCAAAACCAAGATAAAGGTCTTCGTAAAAGATATTTTTCCCTAAATAAACTTAATTCGACTTGAAAGTTGTTTATATCAAACAAGGCGGCTAGAAAGCATAAGAAAAACTTTTGGAAAGTGGCTAAAATCTTAAATTTACTAATAAAAATAATATCTTAATTATATTGCCTCACCAAACTTCAATGAACTGAACCCACTTTTTGCTCAAGACTCAGCTCAAAGCCAATTATGTTGACCTATTGACCCCGAGTAACCACAACTCATAAGCCGATTACTTAAATGCTAGTAAAACTTTGAAGCAAACACCAGCCTACAAATCCACAATCCTATTATTTCGCATTAAATCAAGCCGCAGACAATATGAATACGAAAATAAGCAGTCATTAAATCGAGATCGTCGCTTATAAATCTTGTCGGAAATAATATTTATAAGTGTGTGTGTGTGTGAAACTTTGTAGTACAAGCAAAAACAAGCTATTAACAGACTCGACACTTAGCCTTTGAATTGTGTTTCCTTTCTACGCACTTTAATACTTACTCACACATACACGCACACCTTTGCACATAAGCTTACATTGTATGCAACACCGCCGCTTTACAAATGTATGCATGTGTTGGTGTGTTGGGGCAGGGCTATGAAGTTATTGAAATCGCTTTTTATTACCTGCAAAGAAAACAAGGTGAAAAAACATCATTAAAAAATGCATTTTAAATGATAAAATGGAAAGCAAACAATCGCACACACGCACACAGGCGCACAGGCACTTGCCGAGCAATACAGCGAGACAATAATACTCGTAAAAGCAAAATATTTTTCATTTATTTCTTATTTTCCTGCTTTATTTTTATTTTTTGTTTTTTAGCCACAAAGCGTTTGAAATGGCTGTCACACGCACGCGAGCACAACGCACACAAACATACATACAACCATACACATGCTTACAATAAGGACAAGCATAGGTGCGAGTGCAGCAGCACACCTGCCAGCCAACACTCACGGCACACAGCAAGCCAAAAGCGTTCTTTTTCTACTCGTGCAGCAAGTGGCATGCGGCTTACAACATATACTCATATACTATACTCGTACAACAAATACAAGCGCAAGGGTAGTGAACTCGTACTTCAAAAAATCAAAATGGAAAATGTCTACCCGCAAAATGTGGGTCATTTCCATCACAAAAAGGCGGCAACACACACGACACAGATTCAAAGAGCAACGCCACAAATAGCATTCAACAGCGAATATAGCACAGACACAACCCGATAACGCAGTGGAAAGGTTAAAAAATTCAAAGAAACGTATTTGATTTAGTTCTTTTTTATCTTCTTTTATCTTAGTACAACAATATGTGGCATTTTAGCATGAAGGATGCGAGATAGATGTACATAGATGAACGTGTGTTTGTATGTATGCAAAAATAATTGGAATAGCAAGGCGAGTTGACATGAGAGAGTTTATCTGTACGAGATTACACATCATTATAGAACATGGGTTTGTGTCTTCAGTAATAGGAAATGAAATCTGGTACTTGTGGCGAGAACATCAATTTGAGATTAAAATGCAGGTCATATGCCAAAATAAAGAAGAAACGACTGGTGAAGTTACAAGAATTCTTTCTCGAATATACTATATTCAAAATCATCTTAGATGGTACTGCTTATGGCAAAATGCTCTGGGAAAATTTTTTCCAGTCTAAAGCAATACTATATATTAGGGTGTTTAAAAATAATTTTTTTTTTCGTTTGGTACTCAGAAAAATAGGTTCCTAGACACCTCTAAAAAAGCCTCTCCAAGCATGAGTTCTTAATTGTACGGGAAGGTCCTCTTTGTTACAGTTTTCTATTTTTTCTTATTATCAGATAGAAAAATTTATATCTCGCTTCCAACTACTTGAAAAAATATCTTTTTCCTTTGATTTTGTAGGAAATTTAATGCTCTACAAAAAAGGTCTCCAATGATTTTTTCTTTAACCCAACCGTTTAAAAGATATTAACAGTTAAAGTTTGATTATTTTTGGGAAAATTTGTTATTTCTATTTTATAACTCAATGAAAAAAAAAAAATCATTATGAATGATGAAACTCGTAGGTTTTTGGAGAGGCTTTCTTAGAAGTGTCTAGAAACCTAGTTTTCCGAGTACCAAACGAAAAAAATTTTTTTTTTTTTTTGAATCACCCTACTATATATATGTATATCTTTTTAAATAGTGTTTCCACCTTATTTAGATAAAAATTTTAATTTTTTTTTCAAACAAATCTAGATGCAAAACTGCCAAGGTCGAACGGAAATATACAAAATTTCTACTGACACCTCTTAGAAAGAACTGTACGAACATGATTGGTATACTCACTGTAGACAGACTGCTGGCGGCGCAGCAGAATGGGGCTGACAGAAAATACTGTAGAAAATGACAAGAGCAAGACACCAGGGAAATAATGGAGCATCTCTTGTGCCCTTGTTCCGTATTGGCAATGCTGCATTTTAAACATTTGGGGCACACGGTATTAGACACTGGGAGAAGTATCGTTAGTGAGACCACAGAGTTGATTGAAATCTGCGTCTCTTAACTAAAACCCCATCTCGTATCGCAAACGAGCAAAACTAGTCCATGCGTGCCTCAGTTGCCTACCAAAGTAACCTAACCTACCTTTGGCCAACAAACTATAGTATATGTATGTATTCCAGAATATGTTTTCTCTAAATTTTGCAAGGATATTTTGTATATTGATCAGTACATATAACTGAATAAGACTGATTTTCTTCCGCTGCGACTGTACTTCGGAGGGTCAGGAAGAACGTTTTCGCGCGACGTGTTTCTGTGAGTGGTGCAAGCCGAAAAAGCAGCGTTCGTTAGACTAGAGGTACGCGATTCTGTGAGAAACTCGGTAAATCTGCGACAGAGTCGTTTGATATGTTAAAGCAAGCTTACCCAGAAGTTGCTTTAGCAAGAAGTGGTGTATTTCGGTGACACCAGGCTTTTTTGGTGGCCCGGGAAGAGGTCGCTGATGAATGAGTCCAAAGTAAAATCGACGCTCATTGTCTTTTTTGACATCAAAGGCATCACCTACCATGAATTTGTTACTCCTGGACAAACCGTCAACGCCACGTTTTACATGGAAGTCCCCAAAAGACTCAAGAGAAAGTCAATCGGGTCCGACAAGACATCGCAGCCGATTGGAAGTTGCACCTCGGCAACACCTTGTAAACAGCTACTTAACCAAGACCGGTTTCCCAACGTTTTCGCAGCCGCCCTACAACCCAGATGTGGCCTCCCGGACTAGTTTTTGTTTCCTTGCCTGATAAGGCCGATGAAAGGCAACCATTTTGAGACGACAGAGTGATCCAGCTAGTATGCAGCTCTCAAGACTTTTCTGGATAATGCCTTCAGTGACTCCTTCAATGCTTGGAAATCGCGCTGGCAGCGCTGCATCTACGTAGAAGGAGCCTATTTTGAAAGTTTTTAAAGTATTTTAACGAATGGTTCAATATATTTTTTTAAATTGTCTCAGTCTTATTACTTTCCGGACCAACGCTGTATGTTATAAAGTCAACTGGAAGTTTGATAATACTTCTACGAATATAAGGTATATGGGGGCTGGAGAAAATAATAATTCGATTTTACACATTTTTAGACCCTGATAGGTTTTTACCAGAGGGAAAATAATTTTTTAATATATTTAAGACAAAACACAGATAGACCGTTATGTTCGGTAAAAATTTTTGAACCTATTGGTCCTAAATTAACCAGAACCATTACCAATCTGCCTTCCAAGCTTTCAACTACAGAGCATGCCTTGAGAGCTTACAAATCTACGAATGTCTACGCATAAGCCCTATCTGAAAAGGAGTATATACCTACACACATATGTACATGTACATATATGTATATGTGAATACACATGCAAGTTTTTTATGTGATGCGAATAAGAAAACTCAGTGAGTACCACCAAAGCCTCGATGACCGCAATAACAATAAAAATGGCAAAAGGAAAAACCAACAAACGACTACACGATTCAGCAACAAAAATAGCAGAAACAACAATCATTTAAATGGCAACGCATCATTGCCGACATTCCGATAAACAATTTCATGGCAAACTCATTTAATTTAAAATGAGTTTTACTTCTACAACAACACCACACACACACAATGTCATATTGTGCATTCGGCGAGGACAAATAGTTGATACCCCATCCGACGAAGTACGCTGTGGCTGTCGAGCGAATAAAATTGACAATTTTCTCATAGAATATTTTCACGACTTTATCCTTTATAAGTTTTTTCAACTGGACGCAAATAATTCGGCACATACACTATACACACACATACATATACATAATATTCTACAAAAATTCAAGTGTTTTGTACAAATGTGTCGCTATGTAACTGTGTCTGCGCTACGTGAGCCGCCATGACTCTCTTCATTCAACCCTCCGTCGACAGCGAGCTCTGCTGCGTTTGCTTATTGCCTAATGCGGCGTAGCTCATAACTCATAGGCTTCATCCGCTGCAATCGCCTGCGACGGATGAGCGGCTAATAATGTATTTCCGAAGAGGAAAAGTTTTGTCGGTAAGTTTGTCAAATGGACAGAATCCCTGTTTGAGTGGGGTGTCATATTAGGCATTTTTATATCACACTCAATTGATGGAGTGAAGGGGTGGTGAGGTAATATACATATATCAAGCAAAACACGCCAACGCAAATACTAGGAGTAATAACAATGGATACTACCACAATTCGAAATGAAGTGTGTTGTGGAAGAATGTAACTGATAAGATTCGTATAAAGGAAAAATCTTGATTGAGGTTTAAACTTCCTTGATTTGTCTAAAATTTTCTGAAGTTTTTTAAGGCTGTTTATGACATGTATGCGGTTATTTTGTCGAAACAACTTTCCAAATATACCCTATTTTTAGTTTTAATTTACTACAACCGTACCATAATGACTTTCGTTTCTGGTTTCGAACTTTTACTGAGCTGGAGTGTTTTGATCCATTCGGAGGACATGACCTAGTCAGGTAACCGCTCTCCCTTAACTCGCTTAACTATGTCAATGCCGTCATACATCTTGTACAGTTTATCGTTCCGTGGGAGCCAAATCGAGAGTTCAACGACTGTTTGTTTGACAGGAGATATTTCGTCTTGCCCTCGTTCACTACCAGATCCATCACACTTTTTGAACGGCAGTGATATCAGCTTTTACTCTTATATGGCCATCAACCAGCTAATTAAACGACCGGACATTCCAGGTGCATGCCCTTGAATCGTAATCCTTAATACGTTTGGAGTAATCGTCATCAAAAAGAAGGTCTCTCATCCGAAGCTGTATTCTTCTTTTCAGTGGAGGTGTATTTTTACATGGCGGGTCCCAAAAACAGCACACAACCCTTGTGAGGAATGTTTCGCCTTCTCATTTCAGCTCGCCCTCAAGCGGATGTTTTTTGGTTACCCAGAAGATATGTAAAAAAATCATTTCTGGCCACTCCCAAGTGAGTGGTGCTCAGAGAACTTTTTTCACTTGCGTGAACTTCTACCCATGGCTAAATCCGAAAATATTACAAGTCCGAAAAAAAGGTATTATATATCAATCTTAATGAACCACTAGATTTTTATTGGTCTAATAAAATTTCCTCTCATCGTCTTCCTTCTACAGATTTGTAGACGGGTTATGACTAAAATATATAATCTTCATCAAACAGGAATTTTTAAGACTATATCTTCATCAAACAGGAATTTTTAAGCCCATTTCGTCGGAAGCAACCACCGATTTAAGATTTTGACACTTTTCGGGCCATCCTTGCATCCTTGAGTCCAATTTTCCACGACTCGCTCGAGCATTT